>PVKB01001906.1:311942-344501 GCA_004027205.1 Ctenodactylus gundi | reverse complement strand
TACATGTGGTTCTGGCTCTGCATCGTGCGATGAAGCCATCCTGGACTCCGCTGGACGCCAGGTCGTCGCCACCCCGCTTCAGACGTCAGATGAGTTTCGGGGACTCGTTCTGCAGTTGTCTGGGTAACGTGGCATGCTGGTTCTCTGCTGCCACCAAAGTCCTCGTCCGGTGGTGGGCCTGCGTGGGGGCCGTTCTGCTGGGGCCAGACGCCAAGCGAAGGCCAGGAGCCGCCATCACTGCATCGCGCTCGCCAGCCCAGCCCCTGGATTCTAACAGGCTCTTCTTAGAGGTCAGTGCTCTTGGGTCCTGTCCAAGGAACTGCTGCCTATTTCAAGGTAACTGTGTATTATCCTCACAAAACTAGGGTTCGGGCTTTTACTTGTGTGGGAAGAAATAGAAGACTTTCCTCTTCCCGGCGTGGTTATGCACACATACTTGGCTGCTGTGACGATTCCTCTGGGGAGGCTGAGGTGGTGCCTCACCCACAGACCCAGATCCTTCTCACACCAGACTTTGGTGCAGATGAAATGGCAGGCAAGCCCCTCTCACTGCACAGGGGAGCTTTCCATTCCCCAGTGCCGCTCCCTGGACGAGGCACTTCTTCCTGCTGACCTGACTGGCTCCCTGGCAGGACCCCACAGGGCATGTGTGGGGGCGTCTGTTTCTGCAGCTCAGACCAATACTGTACTTCAATGAAGTTATAAAATCAAGTAGTCTAAGTCCTCACACTCTTCTTTCTCAAGATGTAATTTCTGAAACCAGCTTGTCCATTTCTTCACCAAAAAATATAAATACATAAAAAAGAAAGAAAAAAGATAGAGTCCATTTCTTCGTTTTAATTTTGAGGCAGGGTTTCGCTAAGTCACCAAGCTGCCCAGGCTGGGCGTGGATTTGGGATTCTCCGGTGCAGCCTCCCAGAGTACCTGAGGTTACAGGCCTGTACACCCTCAAGTACTCATAGCTGCCTTTTACCAGGTGGCGAAAGCTCATTCTAATACTATTTGCTAAGTGGTTTCTTCCTTAAGTACTTGGAATTGAATCCAGGACTTTTGTACTAAGTGACATCCTCATTCTTTGTAGGTTTTTTTTTTTTTTTTTTTTTTGGTGCTATTGGTGACTGAGCCTACGGTCTTCCCCAGAGCTCCATCCACGACTTTTTAACTTTTCATTTTGAGACAGGGTCTTACTAAGTCACTAAGTTGTCCAGGTTGGGCTCAAACTTGTGATTCTCCAGCCTCAGCCTCCCATTTATTTTTATTTTTTGAGGCAAGATCTCATAGAGAGGCTAAATTGCCTGGGCTGAATTTGAACTTATCATTCTCCTGTTCCAGGCCCCCTGGACTGCTAGGATGACAGGCCTGCTGTGCTACATGCTTGGTCCATGCTAAGACATTATTAGATGGCAAAATGGTTAATCTTTGTTACTGAGGTAACGTTAATTGATATGTGACATTAACATATTCAAATGTTCAACCAATCTTGCATTCCCAGAATAAAGCTTACCTTTTTATTATCAGATTTATCTGCCAGTTTTTTTGAATGGTCTCTGTGTATTTGATCCGGTGGGATGCTAGGCTCAGACCTGCTGTGCAGGGGTTGGTGTTACTGCTCACCGGTCACAATGCCGCGGAAGCCACTCCCCACTGGCTGATTTCCTGCTCAGTGCCTGCAGGACGGCCACCATCTTCTCTGCAGTGTCTGATGGAGCTCACCAGGGACCATCTGGGCTGAGACTTCTCTTTCTGAAGAGGCGTCTTATTTCACATCCAATTTCTTTACCAGACGTGGAGCTACCCAGATTTCCTGTCTCCTTTAGTCTGGATTCCGGGGTTGTGTTTCCGGGATCAGCCCAGCTCCACTGCAGCTGTCCTGTCTGCAGGGCTTACGCCCTGCACCTCCCTGGGGGCTCTGAGCTGGGACACACGGCTGTCACAGGTGGGAAATAAGCACTCACAGGCCGTGGTGGTGTGCCCCGCTCAGTGCCAACCAGGAGCTTCAGATACCACAGGGTTGGGCTTTCTTTGCCCCAGATGTGCCTATTGGGGACCCCACAGGTGCTATGGCTAAGGTAGGCTCCACAGATCTGGGCCACAGAATACGTTGTCAAGGCCCTATGCGGTAACAGATGGCACCAGAGCCTGTGTGGACAGTGAGGGTTCTTGGCCTCTGCTTCTTTCAGCCTGAGGGGAGAGGGCACCTCAGTGCGTAGCACGGGACAGGCAGGGCCTCCTCCTGACCTCCCATGCTGCACCCCTCCGGGGAGGACGGACAGCAGCTTGGCTCAGCTGTGGAACCAAGCTCACATCTTACTGGCTTAAAATTTAGGATATTAAACTCTTAGCTCTTAAAATACAAAGCAGTGATATAAATAACACTGTATCACGAGAAATGATGGTTTAAGATAGGGGAGAAACATTAGGGAAAACGCAGAAGGAAAGCCCACGGGGGGGCCCACGTGGAGGCCGCCACTGCCCTCCTGCTCTGACGGCCTGGACACCTGGCTGTTTTCCAGGGCGACAGGTTTTCTGGCTGCGCCACCTGAGGGACGATACGCACAAGCTGGCTCAGTGGGGTTACTGCTCTCCCCACTGTCCCAGGCCTGTCCTAGGCTGCGGGCTGGCCTCTCACCCCGTGTCAGCGTCCCCCACTCAGCACTTCTCCTCAGGCACCCAGCTCCTGCCTCCCAATGTGGCACTTGGCATGCTGAGCTGACAGTTGTCCTGCCAATAGGATGTCCTTTCCATTTCTCCTGTGGAGACTGGTACCATGAGCGTTCCTGGGAAGTTTTTTTGTTTTTTTGTTTTCCCCTTTTGAGACAGAATGTCACTGTAGTCCAGGCTGCTCCTGACTCATTATATGGAGCCCAGGCTGGCCTTGAACTCATGGCAATCCTCCTGCCTCAGCCTTCCAAGTGCTGGGATTACAAGCATGTTCTATCACATCTGGATAATTTTTATGTGGCGCTTAGAGATCAAATCCAGGGCCTTGTGCAAGCTGGGCAAGTACTCCAACCCCTGAGCTATGCTCCCAGGACCCCCACAGAAGTTGGGGGGTGCTAGGTGGCAGGGTAGGTGCAGATTAACCTCAACGGTGACTGCAGACGTCCCCAGGCCTGCCAGCGATGCTCAGAGAACGTGCACCTGAGATCCTGAGGCTGGCCCCTGCCCCAGGACTTGGAGACGGACTGCAGGAGCTGGATGGAGTCACAAGGGTGGCCCTGCTGTGACAGATTTATATCCTTACAAAGGACACCGGGTTCTCCTCTGTGCTGGCACAGAGGGCAGGATGCACACGGACAGTGACAAAGTGCTGCTAGCTGGGGAGAGGCCTCCTCCCATCCTGGCTGGGCCAGGACACCGACCCTGGACGTCTGGCCTCCAGCACCATGCAGGGATGAAACCCTATCGAGGGGGAGTTTGGCTGCGGCAGCCTGTGCTGAGCAACACCTGACAGGACTTGGTGTGGCCGGTCTTCGATTTCTGGTCGGCACACGACAGCATCTCAGCACGGACGGACTACAGCCCTTAGGCCAGGTAACCGGGTGCTTCAAGTACACCACAGCCATTTGCATATCCTTCTCTGTGAGGTGCTGGCTAAATTCCTCTATTTAAAAACCCAACCGTCTTCAGTGCTGAATTCTGGATTCCTGATGCTTTCCAGATGTTGGTTCTATTGGCCATGTAGGTCTTGTAGGTCTTGGGAGCTTCTCTTCCCGCCTCTTCCTTTGTTCACGATGGGTATCTTCTGAGGCACGCGGTTTAATTTTGATGAACTCCAACTCTTGCTCCCTTGTGTTTCTCCTTTATCGGGAGTGTTCCTGTGTCACAAGAGAAGCTTGCCGGCCCTGAGACTATAGCGTGTTCAGGAGGCTCTCCTGGGCTCCAGTTCCCAACGGCGACTTTGCAATGGCTTGGCACAGGTGGGTTAGTCCAGCCTTATTCCACTCCAGGAGCTGAAGAGGCTCCTCGTCTAAGTACTGTGTAATGGTGATTTCAGCAATGGGGCTACCACACACTTGAGTCTGTCCTGTCTGTACAGCCCTCTGTGTCACACCGCCGGCATCACTGTGGCCTGACTCTCTCTGAATCAAGCACGGTGACTCCTATTTCTTTATTCTGATGTAGAACTGTTTTGGCCATTTAGGGCCTTGATATTTTCAGTAAATGTAAGAGTCAGCCTATCACAGTCTGAACATGGTATTTCAGGTCTATGTTCAGCATGTCATAAAATTCATAGGTTATTTTGGAATTCAGGCCCATGAACATGGTATATCGCCCCACTTGCTGATACTCTTCTTAATTCCTCTAGGGCAATGGTAGAGAGCATTCAGGATATTAGCAGGGCACTTCTTCCATTAAGATTTCCTACTTTAGGGTCTTGGGTGTTATTATGAAGGCTACATTTTAAAATTCCATTTTCTGACAGTGTCTTCCAGCATGAGGAAGACAGCGACAGGTCCAGGGGCCTTTCTTCTGGGTCTGGGTCTAAATTCAGCTATGACTGGCCAAATTCACGTCCACCTGAGGATGCAGGTGTTTTCCTCTTTATCTTGATGTCTGGCTGTTTTCCTTCCCTGCCCTGTCTGTGCCTGTCATCAGAGGACACAGTTCTCAACTCACAGGAAGTGCTCAGTCTTTTCTCCACAAAGGATGGTGTCAGCTGTGGCCAGGGTGCAAGTATCTTTTACCAGTGGTGGGCATTTCCTTCTACTCCTACGTTGTGGAGAGCTAGTTTTGTTCATCACAAGTGAGTGTCTTTGTTACTTTTTTATTGTTGGGACAGACACCCGACACCCACAATCTAAGGGAGGAAAGATTTACTTCAGCTCACAGTCCCTACACAGGGAGCCAGCAGTGGTGGAAACATGCAGCAGGGGGCTAGCAGGAGGTTCTTCACAGCGTGGAAGACGGGAAGCCAAGAGAGGGAGGAGGGGTAGAGCTACTCTTCCAAGTCATCCCTGAGCGACCTGCCCCTTGTAGGTCAAGCCCCAGTGTTCTGCCCCTCTAACCAGGACTCACCTCCCAAAAGAACATTGCTATGACATACAAATACATGAGGCTTCTTGAGGGATAGTCCAGATCAAATCCTAACAGTGTCTGACTGTGCCAACCCTTCTCTGCATCTCTGTGACTCTGTGTCCTCCTTCTCTGATCTAGTGACAGAGTAAGCAGAGCTGGCCCTTGGGGTTGAGCCAGCTGCCAGCTGGGGGTGGCATTCTGCTCTCAAGCGCCATGGGGCTTCCCTGCCGATGACTCTTGGGGAGCATCAGGCTCTTCCTTAGAGGTCCATTTCCGGCTTTCGGAACATCCAGCACGTTCCACGAGGTGGAGCCTTCTTCCCTCCAAAACTCACCAGTGACATCTCCCTGGCCCTGGGGTTTTCTCAGTAGGAAGGTTCTTTTTGTTTTATTTTAATCAGCTTAATTCACAGAACTATTCAGGATTTTTATTCCTTCTTCTGTCAGTTTTGGAAATGTAATCACTTCCGATAAATCGCTTAATTTTCATGCATAAAGATGCATAATTCCCCTTCACTGCTTTATTTTTTAAAAGTCTTAAGACTTACATACAGAAAAGCTGTAAAAGCTGTATGAAGTTCCTGCACACCCGCCTATGTTGATCCTATACTATGAACTCAACCATGAATCCAACAGTATTTTTTCCCTTTTCTTTACCTTCCTTACCTTTATATTTTCTAGCTTTACTGAGTGTCACTGGCAAATAAAACTGCATGCATTTAGGACACAGACCATGAATCTGATACGTGCAGCCACTACAAGACGATTTCTGCAGCCAGGCTGTTCAATGCGTCTGCCTCTTCCCACAGTGCCCCTGCCCTGTGTGGCGAGGATGTTAAGATTCCTTCTTTCCAGGACAGTACAGTGGACGGAGTACTCTCTCCATGCGTGCACAGTGTGGCACTGGCAGTCACTGTGCTGCACATGGGATCCCTGGGATGCACTCCTTTTTGATAGAAAGTTTGTCTCTTTGACCAATACCTCCCCATTTCCCACTTCCCAGACCCCGGCAAACCCTACATTTTGCCCTGAATCCGAGAGTTCACTGCTAGATTCCACAAGTAAGATCACGCAGTGTTTGTCTTTCTGTCCCTGGTTTACTTCACTCAGACTCATCCATGTTGCCAAGGATATCCTTTTTTCTCCTTCTTTCTAGGACTTTGGGCTCAACCCAGGGTCTTCACATTGAGCATACCTCAATCTCTTCCCTCCCACTTTTCGAGGCCCTTAGCAAGGGTCTTGCTAAGTTGCTCAGGCTACGCTCAAACTTGTGGTACTCCTGCCTCACTCTCCTAGGTTACTGGGACAGATCTCTTTTTTATGCTTGAGTAATATTCCACAGCATGCACATTCACCACAATCTCCCTCCCCACCCATCCACCTGTGACTCAGTTGTAGAATGGGCTGTGATGAAATGACAGCATGGCTCCCGACTCAGTACGCCAGTTTCTCCCCCTAGATGTGCTCTGGAGCGGGGTGGCAGCTCACACAGCACCCATATTTTGAGCTCCAAGGAGTACCTCTTTGCTGTAGTGATTGCGCAAATTCCGACCACAAGCACATGGGCTCCCTGGCCCACTCCCTTGCCAGCAACTCTTTGTCTCTACAACTCGATGTAATCTGTAAGTCCAATGCAATCCCCATAAAAATTCCACCATCATTTCTCCCAGAAATAGAAAACTAATCCTGAAATGCGTATGGAGCCACAATAAAACCCTGACTAGTGGCGGAGGTCCTGAGAAGAAATAACAGAATGGGGCGCTGTGGGCCAGAGCCAAGAGCCCAGAAACACGCTGTCTACATACAGCCACAGCGGGGCACCGTGACCACAGCAGGGGATGGCCGCTCCTTCCAGTGGCACTGGGAGCACCAGCTGTCCACCACGGAAGCACGAGATGGGACTTCACTCTTATGCCACACTTAGAGCCCCAAGCCCACCCACCGGGATGAGACCTCAGCGCAGGAGCTGACACTAGGCTGCCCTGGGAGATGGGCAGCAAGTTCTCAGACTCAGCGCCAAAAGTACCAGAAGGAAAAAAGCAAAGTTAGACAACTGAGACTCTAATAAACCAAACAGCTTCTGCACAGCAAAGGAAACAGGACAGTGAAGAGATGGCCTCCTGAGTGGAGAAAACGCCACCAGCCAGGGACCCGGTAAGGGGCTACTATCTGCAGTACACAGGGAACGCTGGCAACTCAATAACAAAAAAAGCAAACACCCCATCAGAAGCTGGGCAAGGACCCATGCCAACTCACAAACAGCGGTCGGAGGAAGATGCTGGGTACCAAAGGTGACCCAGCCACCGTCACAAGGGGCGTCACCATTCACCCATCAGGATGGCTGTGACCACAGATCTGTCACTTCCCCATGGATATTCCTTCTGTCCCAGTGTCTATGCCTAGGCTATACTATGCCCCAGCATCCTGGGCCTGAGGCTGACCCTCACGGTCCCATCACTGTGGCTTTGTGACCTTGTGGGATTAACAATGAGGTTGGGGCTGCGTTGCTCCGTGATGAAAGCGCTTGCTACGCATGCACAAGCCCCCCAGTTCAGTTCCTTAGCACCACATAAAAATTAGCCCAGCATGGTGGTGCACAACTATAATCCTAGCACACAGGAGTCTGAGGCAGGAGGACTGCCACGAGTCTAAGGCCAGCCTGGAGTACAGAGTAAGACCCTCTCTCACAAAAGGAAACAAAACAAAAACAAAACAAAACCCAAAAAGAATACTGTTGGGTGGTTTTGAAGAAGATCCCATCGAGGGCTGGAGCTGTGGGATCTGGCGTGGCGAGGCCTTTGTGGAGGCCTCTGACCCAGATTCGCCCAACAGCTGTCGGGGACGTCTGTGGTGGTGGCCCTGCACCGTCACCCTTTTCTGCCTCTCCCCCCGGGCCACACCCAGAACTGGCCATCGGAGGCCAAGGCACGAAGGATTTATGTAGGGGCTCTCTGACACCACCGTCCCCACAGGCCACAGCCTGATGTGGCAGCAGTGTGTCTGCTTGGAGAACGGGCTTGTATCATCCGCCTGGCTGTGTACAGGGACCCCTGGGTCTGTTCCCCAGGCACAGGTGTGCCCCTCTGTGAAGGAGACCTGCTCCTACTCCTGGCCGTGCCTGCCTCTGAGACTCAGCTCCAAGGGAGCGATGGGTTCTGGGTGCAGATGAAATACTGCCAGACTACCAGACCCAGACGCTGGCCGTAGCACCACTCAGCCACCATGCAGCGCCAGGCCCCAGCCAGGGGCAGAGGTGTGGAGGGCTCACCACAACTGCCCAGCTCACAGGCAGGGACGCTGCAGCTGCCAGGCGCTGACCGAGTCACCTCTCTGCTTCCCAGGAAGGAGATTAACATTACCCAACCTAAGATGACTTGAGTAATTACACCTTTTAGAGCACCTGGAATTTTTATCCAGCGGGTGCTAATCGTCAATCAAATGCCATAAAAGGCACTTCAAGAAAGCGCTAATGACTCGAGTTCTCGCAGGCATCGTGGGGGTTTGTTCAACTCCTGGCATTAGAGCTGTGCCCTGCTGGCATCTCCCCAGGCCCAGGCTTCTCCACAGGGCCCAGCTCCTCCCCAGGGCCTGGGCACCGACACAGAGGCCAGCTTCTCCTCAGAGCTCTTGGGGTTATAACGCCACACCTAAGGAAGCCCCATCTATGTGGTCTTTTGAAGCACTCTGGCTATGCTATACTAACTTGTAAAAGCTGCAGGAGGATTCTGAGCCAAAGTCCGAGGGCGACAACCTGGCTAGAAACCTGTGCTGTCCCAAATACAACGGCACTGTGCTACCACAGTGGCACCCAGCCCCCGCAGGGTCATGCGAGTCTGAGAAAGCACTCACTGCTACAGAGGCACCACTGCCCCACAGAGACCCCAGCCATCTGCACGGCCTGCAGGCGGGTCAGGCGGGGCTCTCTGGCCGTATCAGTTCCATAAATTTCTTTGCCATGCATATCTCCTGTCTTCTTGCTGGGCAGATGTGGCTCTCACATACCCGACTGGGGCCAGAAACAGGCCGGAGGAGGCCACAGCCCCCACTAGATCACGGTGTCTGTCTGTAGCCCCTCCCAGAAAGGCCTCAGCCACACAAGCAGAAAGCCATGGCAGAGGCCAGCCATAGTGGGCCTTTGAGTGGCGTGTAAGCAGGGTCCTGGGCATCAGTGGCTTTCCATGTTCAGCTGCATAAACAGGGATCTTAGGAACCAGTCAGAGACTCCACCACAAGGCGCATGCCCCGCTCCTGAGCCCCTTCCATGGGATACGCCTGAGCAATGATGATCTCATCAACCCTTGCTGCAGTGACATCCTCGAGGTGGGAGTGTGAAGGCCAGGGCTGTGAGAGAGGGTGTGCTAGCCTACACGGCCACCCCACTTCTCTGCCTAGGAGGTGAGGGAGCCCTCTGGTGCCGTGCCCTGCACAGCCTCCCAGGACAGAGGTCTTGTTTGCGCCTGGCAGCAAGCTCCACTGTGAGCCCAGTGGCCTCGACATGCCCACCCTCCTATTCTGGATTGGCCTGTGTGTCCTCATGGGGCATGTGCTGGGCTGCGGCGCTGGTCAGGACGTGGGGAGCTCGGCGCAAGGTAAGGACTTCCCGAGGGCTTGAAAGTCCTGCATTGTAGCAGGAGGGCAGAGCAGGCCTCCTGCCGCTCATTGCCACAGGGCACAGGTCACCAAGCCTGTCCCCCACACAATGGAAAGGCTGGCAGAGGAGACCCCCGACCCCGCATGCCCACCCTGTGGCCGCCACTACCCTGTCCTGTCTGAGTGCAGAGGAGCTCTCAAGTCACAGGTAAAATATGCAATATGGTTAGTCGAATACCCACGGGTGTGAAAAGAGGCCCTGGGCTCAGGGGACTCCACATGTGCCAAACCCTTGCACATAGGGTGGGTCTTCCCGAAAAATAAATACAGCAAGCAGAGAGGGAACCTACACAGTAAGGTCTCCAGGGCAGAAAAGTTGATATTTTGCAACAATTCTAGCGGAAAAATCAAAGTCCCATTAACCAAGAATGAGGTGTGGAGGGGAAAGGATTAAGCATTACCAGAGGTTGCTCGATACAGACGGAGGCTGGAGGGACCACTGTGTTCCGTGTTCAAGGCTCAGACAAGGCTCGGGAACCCCAGGAGCACTGGGCTTGGGGGCACAGGACTCTGGGAGGCTGAGGCAGGATGATCACAAGTTCAAGCCAAGCATGGGCAACTCAATGACTTAGCAAGACTCAGTCTCAAAATCAGAAACAGAAAAAAAGAGTTGGGATACAGAATACTGCAAAGATCCTGGG
The DNA here is from genome assembly GCA_004027205.1 of Ctenodactylus gundi. NCBI lineage: Eukaryota > Metazoa > Chordata > Mammalia > Rodentia > Ctenodactylidae > Ctenodactylus > Ctenodactylus gundi. Next base: position 334,192 of record PVKB01001906.1, on the reverse strand, counting down.
CTTGATCCCTGACACCTCAAAAGAAGAAAGACGTAAGCCTTCACTGTTTGGCAACAGTGGCTTAAGGGAGACACAGTGTGATCTTCCCACAGAAGCCAGGGAAGCTGGCATGGGGCACAAGGCAGACACAACAGACAGGCTGGGGCAGCTGGCCGGGCACAGCGCATGACAGACCCCAGGGCCTTCTGGGTAACAGGTTCACCCTGGATTGCAAAAAAAAAAAAAAAAAAAAAGCCCAAAAGCACCTGGTTTTTAAGAGACGCCTCTAAATGAAAGAGGCAGGACCCCAAGAGAAGCCCTACCACAGGTGCAGAAGTGGCAGGGGGACAACAGATTATCTCAGCGTCCTGTCCCCCTGCCTGACATGGTAGTGGGCTGTCTGCCATAGATATGACTTGGGGGCCACCTCAGAGACCCAGGAGGGACAGGTGAGAAATGGAACCTGTGGCTCCTCCTGGCACCTCAAGAAATGGACCAGAGTTACAGAGTTACAGTTGCTTTCGGCAGACTGGGACTCAGGACACCCACCCTGGAAGCCAATACACTCTGGGGACACCCACCCCAGGTACACTGGGCAGAAGCTGTACTTACAGCTCCAAGCATGACCCTGAAGATAAGCCAGCGGAAGCCCCACAGAACCACTCGGGAGGGCGGCGTGTGCTCGGGCAGCTGTGACAGTGTCCACAGTGGGCACAAGAAGATGCCCAGAAAGCCCGTCTCCAGCAGCTGTGACTCCCAGCCTGGAACAACAGGGGTGACAAAGGTCAGCAGGGTGGTCGTGCCCAGGGAAACCCTCTCCAGCGTGGTGAGGTCACATGTTTCTCAGCATGGGACACAAATATGTGATGTCACCACGCAAGCTGAGGTCCTCAGCTCTGATTCTGGGGGTCCTGCAACCCAAGGGATAAACATCCCTGCCGCTCATACAGGATGCTGTGAGCACCGTGTTTGAGCCCACGCCTGGAAGTGCACCATCTGCCCTGAGGCCGGGGGCGGAGGCACAGCTCTAGGCGTCCTCACGTTAAGCTGGGACAGTGCCAGTGGCAGGACGGAGGCCACCAGATGGTCCAGGAGCCAGGCAAGACTCGGATGCTAGGCTGGCTGTGAGCAAACCCCCGGGCAACAGGCAGCCAGTTGTCCTTGGGGACATGAGCTGCTCCTCCTGCTGGGACTCTTTGGTCCCATCAATGTGTACCTCACATCCCCCCAAGCCCCTGTGGGGAGCCTTGGCCTGGAGGTGACCGCCAGTGTCTGCAGCACTCGCCACCCTCGGCTCAGGGGCCGTGAGCCTGCCAGGGAGGCTGCGCGGCCCCACTGAGAGGAGGAAGGGGACAGGCCCGCTGCTCTGTGCACCGTGGAGCGCTACCATGCAAGGCCAGAGCTCAGAAACAGCAGCTACCAGCACTACACTAGAAGCCATGTCTAAGGCAGAGCCTGTGAGGCCACACGGACACATGAGCGATGGGGAAAATAAACAAAGGCAGACACAACCCCCATGCACCCCTCCACCATGGGCAGGCCACCCGCACAGGAGGGAAAGGGGATGCCATCTCCCAGGGGAGTCACAGGCTTGGCCCGCCCGGGCGACCAGGATGAAGGAGAGTCACTGAGCCTGCTGTGGGACGAGGCAGGCCGGCATGAGACACAAGCCCGTCATGGGGGACACAGACCAAGCCCAGGGCTGGGGCTCCTCAAGCCCAGACACGGTCCAGCGTCAAAAACAAGGAAGTTTGAGAAACTGTCACCCAGAAGGCACTGGGGGAAAATGGGGAAACAGGGTTAAAGTATGTGTTAGTGTGTGAGGAATGCAGTAGACAGACACAGGTACTGGAGGCAGGAACACGGGGTGGGGTGCGTGGGAGCTCACAGGAGGCCTGAAGACCTAGGTCACGCTCAACACAGAGAACCCTCTCCAGCAGTGGCTACGAGCAGCTGTGCCCAGGGCAGGGGGCCGGTGGGTGACTCTTGCCAGTGCTCACAAGGACAGAGCACCTGCAAGACTGTCACCTGACAGCCAAGAGTGAGTGGCAAGACTGTCACCTGACAGCCAAGAGTGAGCGGCTGCTCCAGGAGTTAGGGCGAGGCCTCAGTCTCCCTTAGCTCTCCCGAGTGCCAACCCCAGCGGGGCTGGACCACTGCGGCTGAGGCACAGGGGCTGTGCCCTCGCTGTATACCACAAAGGGACTGTCACGCATCAGGGAGGGTCTCAAGGCCATGCTGGGCAGCCTCGGACTTGCTCAGCTCCCTCTGTGGCAGCCAGGAAAGGGTGACTCTGTCCCCTGTGCTCTGAGACGACATGCAGGTGGGACATGCCTGGGACCCAGGAAGCGGAACAAGCAGAGGGCTCTACAGCCCGGCACGGCGGCAAACACCTCTGAAGAACGAGGATGCTCTGGGTTGCATCTAAAACGCCCCTGAGCTGGGCCTGACGACACAGGCCTGTAATCCAGCACTCTGGGAGGCTGAAGCAGGGGAATCAGGAGTTCAAGCCCATCCTAGGTAACTTAGCAAGACCCTATCTCAAGATCCAAACTAAAAAAATGGGCTTGAAGACTTAGAAGTGTGGCTTCCAGGGGCCACAGAACTCACACTGGGCCTATGTAGAACAGACAGCGCCTTCTACAGGGAACAGGACATTCCAGTAAGAGGAGGAGGAGGAGGAAAAAGCGCCCAGGCCGTGCACACAGGCCTGGCTGCCAGAGGATGACCGTGGAGTAGGCCAGGTTAGAGGATTCTCACCACTGGGCATCTCCCGGAAGAACTCACAGCCCCAGGGTGCTGGAAAAAGCGAGTGGGTGGGGCTGGGGGGCTTCCCGGGCTCCCCCTTCCACCTGTTAGCAGCCTCTCTGCAGTGCCTTTCTGTCAGACTCCCGCCGCACCACGGGTCTGAGGTAGAGGCACCAGTGGACCACGGGCTGAAATCTCAGAAGCCATGTGTCAACATGGGCCCCTCCCCACTGACGCTGTTCAGGGGTCCTCAGCACAGCGGCGGGAAGCTGCTACTGCAGGCCTTATAGAGCCTGTGCTCTATCTCCTCCAGTTGGCAGGCAGGGAGACACAGGAGTCAGGGGGCAGAGGGGCAAGCACACCCCACCACGCGTCTCGAGCAGATCTCTATGCTGCCCACCTCCCTGAGGCCCTTGGCCCTCCCCAACCACGCTAGGGGCAGCTGGCTTATGGCAGCCAGCACATGATGCCTCGGCCTTTAGAAGGCACAAACCCCAGAGGTCTAAGCCTAACTGCCACCTCACTCTGCAAATGCGACGAGCACTGGCTTTCAGGGACCTGTCAGACGGACTGCTGGGCAATGGCGGGAGCAGGAGCCACACCGCGGTGCCTGGAGGCAAGGTAAGGCTGGTGAGAGGACGCTGGACCACAGGAAGGAGGCTGTGGGCGGCACGGATGCTCAGCCCAGCTGCGGCCTGCCAAGTGGACGGGATACTCACATCCTTCCAGGACAGAGCAAGGGCTGCCAAGCCAGGCTGGCGGCGGGGGGGGGGCGGGGTAGAGGGTGTCCTGTGGTGCGGCTCCCTCCCCGTGCTCCCATCTCCAGCTCACCAAGCAGCAAGGATGGTGCAGGCCTCCCACAGAGGCTGAGGCCTCGGTGATACCGCTGCGAAGTGTCGCGTGGCCCCACCTGCTGGGACCCTGTCGGGCTTCAGCAGCTGCACTGTGAGCACAAGGAGGGCCACTGTTCCCTGTTCTGGCGTGGCAGGAGATACGTCCCCAGAACAAACAAACAACCAGCATGCTGCTGGGGTCGCTGCCGGGGCCAAGGGTCTCAGGATGTGGGCTATGGGGCTCACGCCGGGGTCTCGTAGACAACGCCTTCCGTAGGGAATGGGATGTACCAAGACAAACAGCCTGACATGCCACACCACCACACTGCCCAGGACGGGATTAATATGGCACCTGCCATGGCTGAGCAACCCCACGGTTCTTGGGCCTGCCAGTAAGGCCTCCTGGGGCTAGCGCTGGGCCACCAGGTGATCCTGGAAGTGTGGCTCAGGAGGGCCCTGCCTGTTCTCTGTCCAGGGGACCAGGTGGCTTCCCCAGTACGTGCTGGATACGTCAGGGACAGTCTTGCTGTGATGCTGTGAGTTGTAGCCCTGGATCTCGGGGTAGCACCTGCTGGCTCCGGCACTTTACCTCCATGCCCAGTGATGCCCATGAGCACCACCCTGAAGCGGCAAGCAGCCCACGCACTGGAGAGCAGGGGAGCCTCACGAGGGCCGCCAAGGCACGGAGGAGTGGGAGGGACACAGCACCCCCACGAGGGCCCCTCTGGGGGCCACCCAGAGGCTTAGATTGCATGTGGGGGCAGGTGGGAGGCAGCCAAGGGACAGGGAGTTGGTCAAAGCCTGAAGCTCTGTCACCAAGAGTGCCGGGAGGTCAAGACAACGGGCATGGGAAGCACCGAGGCTACAATGCAAGACTCCGATGCGCTGCGGGGCCACGACCCAGGCAGATGCAGGTGCAGCCCAGGATGGCCAGGAGCCTGCGGCTGGGCCCACAGGCACGACAGGGCAGGAGCTGAGAGCCATGTGCTCTAACTGGCGGGGGCTGCCCAGCCCAGGGCCCAGCCTCCTGCCCCAGGCAGCCAGCGCACACAGCATGTGGCCGACTGTCACCCTGCCACATGGTGGGGCAGCCAGGACACCGACATGTTTGGCCACTGTGAAAGCAAGGGCACAGAGGTGAGCTGGCACCAAGCCAGGGGTGGCAAGTGTCACAAGTGTGAAACAGGGAAGACGTCGCCAGAGCCAGAGCCAGCGTGTCTAAGCGAACCCTCTCTGAGGTGCAAGTCCCTGAAATGGCCACTCTGGAAACAAAGCCAGCCACATCCTTCTGCTCTGTGGAAATGACTTCAGCTACTCAGGAAGAGTCATTAAACCTCCTGCAGATGGATTCTTCAAAAGTGACAGCCACCATTGGGGAGAACAGGGGATCCATTAGCGCCACGTTAGGAACAGGGAGAGGGGGCAAAGCACTCCCTTCTGACAGGCTGTCACTCAGCGCGGGGCTGCCCGCCCCCCCTGCCACCCCAGGGGCCTCTAATGGCGGCCCTGGAGGGAGCCGGGAGCTTTTAAAACTTTCCTTAATTTTTCTATGTTATATTTTAGGATGAAAAGTTATGAAATTGCACACCATCATCTTGCCTAGCATATCACAAGCATGAAAAAAGTGCTTGGCTACAGAAAACCCACAGGCTGGATGTACAGACCAGAGGGCAGGTGGTAAAGCACAGACTTCCACAGCACAGGTGGGGGTCGCCCTCGACCCGACCCACGAACGTGGCCACAGCTAGGCTCCCAGCAGCACCAGCCTTGGCTGGCAGTGTCCAGCGAGGCCAGGGAGTCACAGCTCTCCCAGTCCAACCTGTGCCGGTGCGGACCTGTGCTTCTGTGCGATGCCTGCTCTGCCAAGCCCTCTCTGGGAGCACAGGCTCTGCCTCACTGCGTCTGCACCCCAGGCAATGGGATTAGGTCTGGCGCCATGACCACGGTCAAAGCTTCTGGGAATGGCCCTGCAGCGACTGGGCCAGAATACATGAGCACAGGGGTTCTGACTCAGTGTGCTGGGGCCCCGCTGTCCACACGGCAGGACACAGCCTCGAGCAACCCTGCCCACTTCCTGCTGCCCTGAGCCTGAGGGGCATGTCACAAGTCCCTGAAGGGGACACTGCTGAGCAGCTCTGCCCAGGGTTCAGCCACCCAGCGCTGCCTGGCCTCAGTGTATACTGTGAGGCACTGACCCAGAGCTGTGCTGAGAGAAAAGGCATGACTGGCCCCTATCCTACCAACCCGTCGCTCCTTAGTACAGGGACCAGCTGCACTGCCCCGGCCACCCTAAGCCAGAGCACACTGCCCCACCAGCCCTGTGATCCCCAAGTGACATGTCACTCGGGGAGTGGGAGTGGGAGCTATGCTATTCTTGCTGTCAGTGGCCCATGAGATCCACCACAGCACCAACTCACCAGCAGGGTAGGCACTGCTGGGACATGGGCTTCAGAGGACAGGCCTGAGCCAGGGAGGCACTAGCCAGGAAGCAACTGTGCACAGGACAGCGTGTGGCTGCCAGCTGCCCTCCGTGAGAGCTGGCCGTGCTCCGGGGGCCACGGGAGGCTGCGTGCTCCCAGTCACGAGGCACCCAAGCTAGCTAGTGGCACCGCATGCAGGACGTCCCTGGCCCTGCAGAGATACAGGGAATGACGCTGCGACGTCATGCCCTAGTGGTGACCCTTGCGACAGCCCGGGCCCCTGTCCATCACAGTGCTGGCTGATGTTTGGTTACTGTGAGCAGCCACTTCTCAGCCCTGGGAGCCCCCACGTCTCAGCTCTGAACAGGCATCTCTGGCATCCGAGAACAAGAGCCACAGCCATGACCTCAGCTAGCTTTACAGCTTCCAGATAAACACGAAAATGCTTCTCAGCAGCAGAGATCTTTGTGAATTAATATATTCCACACACTTAACATGCGTCAGGCTGAGGGGTGCAGCACAGTGCTGTCTCCTGCTGCTGTGACAGGCTCAGTTACAGCCTGAGGGCACTGCCACACCATCCAGGCACTGTTGGGGACAGACCCACTGTGACTGTCAGGGAGCTGAGGGGCCACTGGTTCATGAGGCCGGGGGGAATTTACCTTTCAAACTTGGGTCTAAGTGAACGTAAATCTTGATGCCTATGTGGGGCTGTGTCCCCCTGATGGATGGCACAGGTATACACCTAGCCCCCAGCCCATATCAGGGTGATACCTGCCCATGTATAGGCAATGCCACCTCCACCGGGAAAGGCCTCCTGCCCTGGGACCCTTGGAGAATGGCACCAGGACCATTCCTGGGATGGCCCTGGGGACCAGCACCAGAACCACTACTAGGATAACCCCAGGGAGCCAGGATCACTCCCAGGATCACCCCAAAGAGAGCCAGCACGGCACCTGTGCCCAGCAGAGCCACAGGTTGCTCTGATTCCCAACCTGGCTAACCCCATCCTTCCTGGTCTCTTCCCCAGCCCACCACAGCGAGACAGCATCTCCCGTAGGGGACGCAAAGCAGCCTCCTCCCAGGCCGCCCACTCGCAGTGGCTGTTGTCTCCCCCACCCGGAGAAGGCGGCGGGACGGAACAGGCGGCCAGCAGGGTCCCGCAGGCCCGGCGCCCTGGAACTCGAGTGGCCTGGTGTGTGGTTTGTGAGTGCCCTTGCTTCCTCCCCCTCGGAGCCCCAGGAGCTGGGGACAGCGAACACGCGGTGCCACCTCCCTTCACCAGGGCTCCTTGGGGTGCAGTGTCCTTGGCTTGGAAGGAAAGATGAGGGCCATATCGGGGCCTCCTGGTGGGTGAGGCAGGAAGGAGGAGGACACCTGTCATGAGACGGAGCCAGGCGGCCCAGGGCTGAGGTTGTGAGAAAGCAACAGAAACTCTGGACTCAGGTGCAAGGTCAGAGACAGCTTCCCCAGCACCGGCCTGGGAAGACTCCCTGCCCTGGACCGCATCACCAAGGCTACCACAGAGATACCAGTCAGTACGCCGCTTTCACTTCTGACTGGGACGCCAGGTCAGTATGCAATCACAAACTGCTGCCTCTCCAGGAGGTGGCTGGGTCCACTCTTTAGGGGATGGGCTTGGGGGTCTGCTTTGGACAGAGGGAGCCCCGGCAGACACCTTGGCTAGGTTGCCGACCAGCCCTGTGGGTGTCAGGTACAGTGCAAAGAGAAGGCCCCTAGCTTGGAGGGTCTCACTAAACTCACTGCTCTACCTAACCAGAAAAAAAAAGTGAAGACAGCCAGCATGAGGGGCACCCTGCAGACCCACGACCAGAGCTAGGCCCAGTGGCGCAGGCCTGCCATCACAGCACTCCGGGAAGCTGAGGCAGAGGGATCACAAGTGTGAGCCCACCCTGAGCAACTCAGCGAGACTCTTCTTTCAAAATCAGAAATCAAAATGGGAAGGGGGTGAAGTTCAATGCAAAGGTCCTGGGCTCAACCCCCAGGACACCCCACCCCCAAAGTCAGAAGAAAAAGAAATAGGGATGTGACGCTCAAATCACCGCCCTGTGTTTTGCAGGAACCCCTTGTTACCCCTGTTTGGGTATAGGGGGTACACCCCAACTGCTCTAGAATGCATGGTCTATGGCCAATCTGTTACCGTGGTCCTTCTGCCTCCCATGGTGGGGATTTGGGGGGATACCGCCAGTCACCTGTTCCCAGGTGCCAGGGAGGATAGGCTCTGGGGCTGCTGGAGGCGATGCTGCCGGGCCTGGCCTCTTTGGCGTTCTCCCCAGCAACATGCCACGTGGTTACATCCACACAGCCACAGCCCAACAGAACCCCAGGGCAGGGGTGGCCTATGGGCAGTAGCACCTGGGCAAGGGGCCTCCGAGGCAGGGACAATGTGATCAGACGACGCTGCTCTGTGCAGAGGCACTGTGAGCACCAGAGTGTGAGGCCCAGCAGGCGCAGTGCAGGCTGCCGCCCGGAACCTGTTGCGTGGAACCGCGGCACTAACAGCTTCCTGCTGTCGGCTCAGCTTCCCAGCGCTAAGAGGGCTTCATAACAACTTCCAACTGGCCACTAAACCCCTCATTACTGTGTTTTTAAAAGCATGAGCTTATGAGTGGCCAGGGGAAAGGGTCACACTAAGCATTTAATTCACAGCGGCTGGCAGAAGGTGCTGGCGTGAGGGAGACCAGGGAGCACATGACCCAGCCACGTCAATGGCCCTGAGGTCTGGCCCGTGGGGGGCAGGGTGCCCGGCAAAGCCTAGAGCCCCCACCACTGAGGCCCCTGTGTACTTGGAAAGACTCCAGAGCCAGTGACAAACAGCAGAATTCAAGTCAATGCCACGTGCGTGAGCAGCCAGGCCCCAGCACGTGATGGGGGAGGCCACCCCGGTGGCTAGGGGAGGGGGCCAGGCGCCCACCAGGCCCCACCCACTTACCACTCTTTGTCACCCCACCTGCTATATTTAAGGCTCATACTGCACGAGCTTAGCCAGATGCCCCAGTACTCTTCCCACACGCGCCCACCTGGTGCCTGTGAGCACCTGTGCCCACTGTTCCCACCTTCACCTGACAAGGCCAATTAACCTTCCAACAGCTGAGCCTCTTATTAAATGAAGGAACCTGATCTCCTTCAGGCTCTGCCAGAACCCACTTTCCCTATAAAGCGATGCTGCTTTACAGGGGTCCAGGGTGGTGGTCCCTTCCCTCCTCACAGCCCCAGTTCTGGGGCTCTCACTTCTGCCGCCTGCCGACCCTAGCCAGCACGTGCCCGTCTCCTCCCCTCTCCCAAACTTCAACCCGCTCCCCACCAGCCCCGCTCCTCCTGACCTCAGTGCAGTGGCCAGGGCAAAGGCCCCAGATGCATGCAGCTGTGACCTTCAGGGTGCTACTCTACCACACTATACCCCTGCAGATTCCAGGCCTCCCCCCCCAGTCAGTGTGCCAGGTGGACACAGCGGGAGGCCAGAACCTCCTCTCGGAGTAGCACTGGGCAGCCTCGCATGCTGACGCCGCCCCGAAGTTCAGATGCACCACGAATCTCCTGCAGGCCTAACGCACCCCAGGCCTCGGAAGCACTCCCCCTTCCCCAACTGTACCCCTGGGACCAAAGACAGCTAGCCAGTGCCGGGCTGACAGCATGCTGGGCTCCCGGTGGCAGAACACTTGAGGGTCACTCCCTTGCCTGCTGCATGCCCAGACATAACACCACACCCTCCGTGTGCACATGCCCTGCGCAGGGCACGCGGTACACATGTGCTGTCTCCTCACAGGACCTGGCCCCCAGGGGACAGTGGGCATGCTGGGGACCACAGCTATGCTTGGAGGCCAAAGACAACGAGGGCCAAGCTCAAGGGATAGAGGTCGTATTCAAAGAGTGACCATGCTGGGAACAGTGACTATGCCAGAGACAGTGGCCACTCTGAGGCAGCACGTGCTTTGGTGGTCACCTGCCGAGGGCAGCCTTGTCCTGGAGGTCAGCAGCCCAGCTGCACAGCCTGGTGGGAGCCCACACTGTCACCTACAGGGACAGCAAGAGCTCCAAAGGATTCAGGTCAAGCTTGGGAGCACTGGTGACAGATAGGTTAGGACAAGGACAGGGTATCCAGTGGCCACGGGGCAGAGATGGGAATAAGGTGGAGTCGAGGGCCCAGTCCAGGCCTCGGACCCTCTGAAAAACAATCAAGGAGAAACAGCTGCGACAGGCAGTTTATCTTCCTCCCCTAGCTTCTCCAAGACGCTCTACGGTAACTAGTAGCTCGCACTGACTACAAACCCTGCCACAGACACCCTGACACTGCCTGGCTGCCCCGCACGCATGGCCTCCAGCCCCTCCCTCTCCGGGGCCCTCCTCACCCGAGCCCCCTTCTGACCTCTCTTTGAGGCCGTTACTTTCTCAATAACCCTCTTCCTGCTCTAAGTCTCCTGTAAACCCAACAGATTATCCTTGATCACATCGAGAGTTCCTGAACCAGGGCACCATGCAGCACCAGCAGTAACGCTGGGGTGTGCGTCTCTCGTCTTGGTCCCCATGGGGTCAGGCAGCCATCAGCAGGGCTTCTGTGGCCGTCTCTGACATGCGCATCACCCCTCACAATGGCCACCTGCTTTGCTCATCTAAGTTGGGACAGGACCTTGCAAACCCAAGGGTGGTATGGTACTCCAGCAGCAGGGAAGGCCAGGGCAGGGGGAGACTGGGAGGAGTAAAGGGGAAGGGAGACGGGGCCTGGTCCTACAACATAGCTCACTAAGCTCACCTGTGTCCACACAGGGGAGAGGAGAACGCAAGACAGGGAAGGTGGGGCTGGGACAGGGCTGGGTGACGTAGCAGATCCTGAGGCTGCTATGCTACCTGTGTCTGAAGAGGACCTTAGGACAGTTGAAAGGGATAAGAGAAATGTAAGCGTTTTGTAAGAAATGCGGTCCCACTGCAGCAAAGCAAGATGTCAGTACCTGACACCACCGGAGACATCCAGGTTTCTATTCAGATGCCACTCGCTAAGTTCAGGGTGCATGCAGAGGCGCATGGAGGATGCTGCCCCATCCAAACCTGTGCCCTATGTCCTGGCCCTCATCCCAACCACAGCCATGCCAAGGCGGCCCTTCTCACCTGCATTCTGCAACATGGTAGCATTATGTGGGGGGGTTTGTTTTTGAGACGGGGTCTTGCTATAAAGTCCAGGTGATCCTGAATTCACTACACAGCCCAGGCTGGCCTGAATACACCTCTGCCTCAGCTTCCCGAGTGCGGGGATTACAGCCATGCACCACCGTACTCAGCTTACGCTGTGCTAGGGAATCAAATCCACGGCTCTGTGCTTGCGAGGCAGGGGCTCAAGCTACTGAGCTATGCCCCGGCCCTAGCGGTGGCATCTATAATCCCCATGCCTGCTGATGGCATGAAGGGGTCACTGAGCAGTGCCACCCACACACCCTTGCAGCTCAAGAAGTCACCTTGGGGCCACAGCTACCGCCATTCTGAGGGAAGCTGGTACAACGAGGGCCAGGATTTTTATTGAATCCATTTTACCTGATATTGGGAACATCTGTGGCAGTGTGATGCGTGATTGCGGTAGATCTGGCTTTGGGTCCCAGCCTCTACTGGGGCTCCCAGGAGCCCAGTACCCATATTCTAGATGCCAAGGCAGTGACAGCCACAGCCACTCAGAGGCCACTCAGAGACAGGTACTGCCTACTCAGCGTGCACATCCATGGTCTGGTGGTGCCAATACCACGTTGGGTTTGCTTGGCCAACTTATTTTATGCTACTGCCTAGAATTCTCTAGTCCAAGTGGCAGGCATCTGATCCCCAGGAACAGGCCAGGGCCTCAAGTTCCAACGGCCCCCAAACACCACGCACAAGGCACTTAGTGCTGAGTTAGCCCTCCTCCTTCACAGTGCACACCTGCGCCCCGAGTCTATGAGGGGCAGGACCACCCCTAGGTTACCCCAGGGGAGTGGTCCTCACCCCCTGCAGCTCCACTGCCACTTGAGGGGGGGGAGGCGGCGGCAGAAGGTGTGCTTGCACACGGCCCTCAAACCTTCATGTCCCCACAGCTCTGTAACCCTCAGGCCCACAGCTGCCCACTCAGGGCGAGGTCAAGTGACATGCCGTACAGGTGTCTAGTGCACCTTCAGACTCAAGAGTGACCCTCAGGCAACGGGAATGGCCAGAAAACATGCATAGATACGTACCCAACACACAACACAAACTTCTGCTGGTTTTTTTTTCTAAGTGCTTTTCACTTACCGAAAGAATACCTGCAAAACAAGAAAAGCGTATTAAAATTTCGGCTTGCTCTGACCAAAAACTTCTAAGTTATACCATCAAACATGAGCAGGGACAGTGTGGGCTCTAGGCTCGGGTACTGCTGGGGAACCTGCCCCTGCAGAAGTCAAGGTCCCCCCAAACCTGGCAGCACAAAGGCTGCCTGCTGTTTCATGCACAAGCCCTCAGGCAGGCCTGACCTGGAGGCTGAGGCTCCGCCTTTCTGGCTAATATAGGGGAGGGCCTGGCCCCCCGCGGAACTGGGCTGGGATGAGCCAGCATCACACTACAGCCTCAGTGCAGCAACCCCACCACAACCTCGCAGAACCGAGGCCTCTGGTGCAGCTGGTGTGGAGCCCGACAGCACTCCCAGACCCAGGAGTGAACCTCCCTCAGTGACAGCAGGTTGTAATGTGGCAGGGAGGTACAAGGCTTGGGTACAGCCGGGCGGACAGCTCTGGAAACGCAGCACCCAGCGGGTGCTGGACTCAAGGGCCATGTGTGCAAGAGCCGTGATGGCCAATGTCGTGACAGGCAAGTCATGGACGGGAAAGGGGGTGGGGGAGGAATGTGCTAGGTTCAGGTATCTTAGGGAACAATAAGGACAGTTTAGACTTGGGACAATGGTGTGGGTTTCTGAACTCCAGATGTGAAAAAGCATCCGTGCATACAACTTAAATGGCTACATTTTATGGCATTGAATCATATCTCAAGAAAAACAATAAACACTTCTTTATCATTTTATTTTTCATATCTAGTCTTATTTACATACCTCATCCCTTTCCCCTTCCCACCCCCATAAGCCCCCCATGTCCTTTCCTTCTTCACAAAGTCTACCTTATTTCCATTTCTCTTTTACTTTTTTACAGTTTGGTTTTCTCATATTAGAGAACCGTATAATATTTAACCTGGGTATGATTCATCCACTAGGCATAATGGTCTCAAGGTGCACGCATTCTCTTACAAATTACTTGACTTTGTCTCTCTTTAAGGCAGAGTATACATTTCACCTTTATTCATTCCTCTGTTCTTGGGCATACTGGCTCCTTCAGAAACTTGGCTATGATAAATTATGCTGCTACAAACACGGGTATGCATGTTATCACTCTTGTATGATGACTTTACTTCTTTTGGGAAGATACCAGCAAGTGTCAAATGGTATCTACTTCCACTTTTTTGAGGATCTCCATACTGCTTCCCATAGTGGATGCAGTTCTACCAGCATGTAGAAGGGCTCCTTTCCCTAAAGAGTCTCACCAGCATTTGTTGTTTTTAAACTCTTGATCCCAGCCATTCTTACTGGAGTTAGATAGAACCTTGTTTTTTTGCTTGCATTCGTCTGATGGCTAAAGATGCTGAACATCTGTCATATATTTATGGTCTTCTGAACTTCTGAGAGCTGTTTTTTCATTTCAGATTCCCATTTTTTTTTAAAATTGGGTCCTTTATTTTTGAGGATCTAATATTTTCCAGTTCTTTGTAATAGTCCTCTGTCTGAGGAGTACCTGGCAATTTTTTTCCCCATTTAGAGAAACAATGTTGCTGGGTAAAATATTACCAATAAGACAGGGGATGGGGTTGGGGGCATAGCTCAGTGGCTAAAGCTCTTGCCTACCAGCATAAGGTACTGGGTTCAATTCCCCAGCGCAACATAAGCTAGGTATAGTGTTAGAGGCCTGTAACCCCAGCACTCCCAGAGGCCGAGGCACAAGGATTGTCCTGCCTAGGCTACATAATGAGGTCAGGACCAGCACAGATTACATAGAAAGACTATTTCAAAACAAAACAACACACGTGCACACACCCACACCCACCCACCAGGCAGGGACTGAGACTGGCCTCCGTACCAGGCCGTCCGACCCTGGACAAGGGTCCTGACTCCTCTTGAGAGTCACAAGATTCCCACCTTGGAGAGTCAGGACGCAGAACACAGTGGGCCAGGCAGGGACAGCCACCCAAACGCCTAGGATAGGTGAGGGAGGCTGAGCAGCAGCTGGTGCTTTCTCTCAACTCAACCCTTCCCACTGAACTACAAATTTTAAACCTTTATTTAAAAAAATTTTTTTTGAGACAAAAATAATTCACTGAGTCACCCAGGAGACTCTCATGTCTCAGCCCGAGTGCTGGGATTACAGGCACACTGCTCGGAGCCAGGCAGGTGGTTCTTCCGGCAAATCCTGTGCAGACGGCTGGTGGTCCTGGCACTTCATTAACACCATCCCTTGACCAGTGGGACACATATTCCTCACAGGTGAAGTAACACTGTGCCAGCGATTTGCCTTCTATCCCAGAAAACAAGCTGGAAGCAGGTAAGATGTTCCTGGCTACACTGTGCCTTCTTCCTCTCTTTCTTCCTGTACAGGAGATTGAACCTAAGGCCTTTGCAATGAAACGCACACAAACATTTTTTTTTTTTTGAAGCAGGGTCTCGTAAGCTGCTAAATTGCCAAGGTTAGGCTTAAACTTGCAATCTTCCTGTTTCAGCCTCCTAGAGCATTGGGGTCACAGGCATGTGCCACCACAACCAGCTGTAGTCTCACGTGCTTTTATGTGTCTGTGAAAATTCTCTTGGACAGGGTACCCATGCTGATGCCAGAACAGGATCACCTGATACAGACATCCCAAAGACAGAGGGGGCGGAAGCCGAGAACCCACAAAGAACATAAAGCCCCATTTTTATCAGATGGGGGCGGAAGGCATGGGCCGCCCTAATACGGGCATCAACGTGGATGTGCCCTTGTTCCTGCTTTCGTGTTTGCTGAGGGTATTTGAAATGGTTCTTTTGTGACTTTACCTGCTTTGAATTTTAAATTTCAAGGCTGCCAGATAGAAGCTCCTCCTGGTATCAGGTGGTTCAGGTAATTACACAAAGATCTGAAAAAACCTCCCGACTCTGAAAGCTTTTATTCTATTTTTTCGCAGTTGGAACTTTAAAAGATGCTGACATCCCTGGGGTGGTACTGGAGTGAAATCCGTGACAGCTGGGCACGGTGGGGCATACCCGTCACTCAAGCACTCTGGAGGCTGAGTCAGGAGGAGCACAAGTTTGAGCTCAGCCTGTACAACCTATTCAGCAAGACTATACCTCAAAATAGAACATAAAAAGAGGGCTGGGCAGGTGCAGTGGTGCACATCTGTAATCGCAATACTCAGGAGGCTGAGGCAGGAGGATTACTGTGAGTCTGAGGTCAGCCTGGGCTCCATAGTGAGTTCAAATCATCCTGTACTAGAGAGAGAGACCTTGTCTCCAAAAAAGAGGGCTGAGAATGCAGGTCACTGAGAAGCCCTGGGCTCTATCTCCAAAACCCCCTCCTCCCATCCATCAAAGATAAGTTCTAGCCCTCCCTTATTCCTAGGGACACCAATCCAGCTTCCAGGTGGCTTGAGTGCCAAGGCGCCCTGGTAGCAGCTCAGTGGCCTTTCCATGGTCAGGGAGCAGGAAGCAGCAGCGTGAAAGAGGCCCCAGCAGCTGCCCAGTCCTGACGGGCATGCACGCCCCTCTCTACCTGCGCACTCCACTGCTAGGGTCGTGGCCACAGCACAAGCCACAACTCACAGATACGTGAGTCATGGCACTGTTCATGGTAGCCCCTTATCTAATGAGGACCCAGAGACTGGCTGGGCTGTCTGGTGGTGAGGACGGGAAATCAGCACGTATGTGTAGCGACGCACCGCACACTCCTCCCTACCAGGAGAAAGACGGCCAGTGGAGGGTCACTGATGGGACACGGCCTGAGCACACAGAAGGGCCAGAACTGGGCAGGGCACCATTCGCTCTGCTTACAGCGAGGACAAGAGTGTGCGCCACCCCAAGCAGCTGCAGGAGGACCTAGCAACCCAGGAAGGCCGCCACGGGCAAGCTCTACCACTTATGCCACTGGACGTGTCTGCGTCTTTCTCCAGCTCCGAATTTACGTTGTTAACAATAAATCCACAAGCTACAGTAATCTCACAGGCCTTGTTTCACTGGGTACCCTGAGGTCTCCCGGGGTCATCAATCACCCTGGCAACCACAAGTCGTTCTCTTCTGTTCTAATCTCTTTTGTTTTGGGCATTTTGCTTCCTTTTTCCTACCTTTTAAGCTGACCCATACCGGTGATGAGTAGGCTCCGTTCTGACAGAGACGTACGTGTGTCTAACATACCTCAATCATTCCCGGTCACCCAGCCCTCTAACTTCGCACGTACATTTGGGACTTCACATATATGACGTCATATTTGTGCCCCTATGACTCCCCCTCCCCCTTCCATTGTCTTCTTTCTCCTTCCTTGTCACTGTTTTTATCTACAGGACACCAGTCACGGTCACTGCTCAGGATGGCCAGCAGGTTCTGGAAGGCTGAAGGGGGGAGGCAGCTGTGGCCACAGGACATAGGGGCTAGGCCGAGGGTTATGGTAGAGGGCCACAGACATGAGTGTCTGCCAGGAGCCAGGCAGGGGACAAGGCACAGAGCTACGAGGCAGCGGGCCGGGCCGTGTGATATCAGCACAGAGCAGGCTGATACCAAACATGCTGGGCTGGAGGACCTACGCTTAGTTGTGTGGGAACACAGATGGGGTCTGTGCTGGGCAATTTTTATTTTTTATTTATTTTTTTGGTGGTAGTGGTGGCCTAGGGATTGAACTCAGGGCTTTCACACTGAACTATATCCCCAGCCTATTTTAATTTTATACTTTCAGGCAGGGTCTCACTAAGTTACTAAATTAAGCAGACTGGGCTTGAATTTAAGATCCTTCTGCCTCAACCTCCCAGAGTGCTGGAATTACAGGCTGTGCCACTGGGCCCAAGTGGAATTTTCCTAAGCAGGACTCAGTATGTGAGCCGTGGCCGCCAGCGTGCACACTGTCTGCAGCGCAAGGGGTGCTTCTTTTGTGTGTCTCAGTGTGGAGGGGTGTCACACCTGGTGTGCGGAAGGCTCGTGTGCCCAGTGTGTTCTGGGTGGGTGTGGCAGGCTCCGCCACCCACAGGCCCCTGCTTCAATTCACCAGGGGAACTTTCGCTGGCAGGAATAAGTTAAGCATGAGTTACACTTCGGCTGTGCCCATGAGGCTACGTGGCAGCCAGTGCAACAGGGTGACTCAGTCTGAACTGCCTCAGTGTGAGGTGGTGTGCCCCCTCCCCCCGGCCAGGGCACGTCCTGGAGGAGCTGTTCTACACCACATGTAACACAGCAGGGTGTAGCCTGCTTAACAAAAAGATGTTAGCAATCTAGTGTGATGTTAAAAAAAATTAAATAGTTATTTCAAATATTTGTATAAGGGCCAGAGCATAGCCCAGTGGTCAGCGTAATTGCCTAGCAAGCCCAAGGCCCTGGATTTGATTCCCCAGCACAATCTAAGCCGGGCATGGTGGCGCACACCTGTTATCCCGGGAGGCGAGGGCAGAAAGATTGCTGAGTTCTAGGTCACCCTGGGCTGCACAGTGAGTTCAGGGCTAGCCTGGACTACAAAGTGAGACCCTGTCTCAAGGAAAAAAAAAGAAAGAAAGAAAAAAAGAGAAAAGAAAAGAGAGAGAGAGAGACTATGCTATAAAATGACTTACAGATAGACAGGGAATGAGCCAGGTGCAGTAGTACATGCCTGTAAACACAGTATTCTGGAAGCTGAGCAGGAGGATCAGAAATCTGAGCCCAGCCTGGCCAATTTACTAGGACCCTACCTCAAAAAAAAAAAAAAAAAACCAAAACCCCCCAAAAAACCAAAAAAGGGCTGGAGTCATAGTTCAGTGCAAAAAGGCCTTGGGTTCACTACCAACACACACACAGAGCACAGAACATCACATATGACATAAGCTTCCTTTCCCTGAGAAGGACCCTAGTCCCACAGGACTGGCACAGACCACAGGCAGCAAGGTCTGCTGGTGTCCACCCGCAAGCTGTGTCCACCTGTTGCCAGAGGCTGGAGAACACTGGCAGCCAACCCCACAAGAGCCTGGGTGAATACATATCACGTCCCTTCCCTCACGTCTGCACAGACAACCCCATGTCCGCAGGCTGTGCCAGAACGCCCCATCTCTGGTCCAAGAGCTTTGTCGCCACCTACTTCCCATGCCCCGGAGAACCCAGTCAGGGCCAGGCGCCATCTGGGAGCCCATCAAGGTGCCTGGCAGCAACCGTGTGTCTCCTCCTAAGGAGGGCTGGGGTGGGCAGAAGGGTGAGGCTCAGGATCCCCTCAGTCACCTACAGCCACCCGGGCTTTCTACCTCCATGTCCCCACCTACCAGGCCTAGGCCAGGGCCTTGTGGCCTTGTGCAGAAACGTGAGAAGGCCTCACGCAGGGACCCTCTCTCTAGATGTAACATGTGATCTGCTCCAAGAGGCCACTCCTGCCTAGCCTATGGCTTTGCCCACCTCAGAGATAACGTGTCACCTGTGCAGTGCTGAAGCATAGCCAGGCTATGGTCACTTACCAGGCCTGCCCGACGCTGACAAGGGACAGGTAGAGGCCCCAGAGCGCAGCCATGAGGACCATGTTGGCACAACCAGAGATCAGGACAAAGCCAGAGCCACCCAGGCCGAGGAGTGCGAGAAGGTCCAGGTTGAAGTCCATGTGTGACCAGTCCAACAGCCAGAGCACGGTCGGGGCATAGTTCCACGCGTCCCAGCCGACCCGGCCATGGAAGTACCGCTGCACGCTTCTTAGGTATGTGCTGCAGGGCAGCAGTCCCCGGTCACCAAGCAACTGCTTGTTCTGGTGCAGAGCTACCAAGAATGCCACCACTGCAGGGACAAAGCACAGCAGGGCACAGGCATGAGTGGAACCCAAGGGGCAGCAGGGCCAGGCTGGGTGGGGGGCTGGTCCTTATGCTGCACATTCTCAAGTGTGACCACGGCCCCACAGGGAACGTGGGCAGTGGCCTGGCTGGGTGGGGGGGCTGGTCCTTACACTACATGTTCACAAGTGTGACCACGGCCCCACAGGGAACGTGGGCAGTGGCCTGGAGAAGATGAGCCGCACATGCGTGGTGCCTGGATTGAGAACGTCACGTGATGCACGTGACGGACAAGCCTTACAGAAGCCAGGCACGGTATACACCATAATCCCAGCTCCTGGGAGGCAAGGAGGACCAGCCACACAGGGAGGGGACAGAGACGGGGCTATCCACCCAGGGAGAGAACAAGGGGGACCTGCCTACCCAGGCAGGGGATGCAGAGGAAAGAACATGCACCCAGGGAGGAGCAGAGAGAAAGACACACCAGAGGGCCTTTACAGAGGCAGATTAATTTAACACGTATCTTATTTAAGTCTTGGGAAGCAATAAAAATTTTTAAACAGATCTGAGTAATAACACAGAAGATAAAACCTTAAAAACTGGTCAATGAAGAGAAGGAAGAAAAAGGAAATCAAAGAGCAGAAAAATGATTAGCAAGAGGATAGATTTAACCCATTACTTTCATTTTTTTGTCTTTTTTGGAGATGTTCTCACTCTGTAGTTCAGGCTGGTCCTGAACTCGGTGTGTAGTCCAGGTCAAACTCACAGCAAGCACCTGTGAGTGCTGGGATTGCAGCCACTCATAACCAGCCCAGCTCAAGTGGTCTAGAGGGGTGGAACCAGGGCCTTTTACTTGCTAGGCAAGCACTCTAATCACTAAGTTTCGCCCAGCCCTAATTATCCATCACTTTAAAGGAAAAGGTTGTAAACACACCAGGAAAGACAGACATGATCAAATAGGATAAAAGAACGAAGGAATATCTGTGCAGTCTGTATGAAATCCACTTCAGACAGACACAGAGAGGTCAAAGGTAAACACGCCCCCCAAGGTCGGTGGCTGTATTAGCACCAAAAAAGGAGAACGGCTGGACACGGTGGCCCACACCTGTAATTCCAGCACTGACAGAGCCTGAGGTAAGAGGACTGCAATTCCAACCCAGCCCGGGAAACTTAGCAACTTGGAAGACCAGTCTCAAGATTTAAAAAGGGGATGAGGAGGCTGGGGAGACAGCTCAGCATGAAGGCTGCGAACTGAATCCCCAGAGGATCAGAGATGTCACCTCACAGGAATGCCACAAAGGCAAAGTGAGACCTGCAGACTGACAAGGGTCAACACAACAGGAGCCTAGGAGTCCATGGGGCCTGAGAAGCATCTCTGGTCAACAGGCTGCAAAAGACCCGATGACACTGAGACAAACGTGAGCTACCAGGCAGAACACACCGTCAGACAGAGGAGCAAGTCACAGCTCCGCCACGCTGCTGGGCCCGCTGCCCAAGAGTGGGTCACGCATGACCGCCAAACACGCAGGGGAGTTGGCCCAGGCCCACTGTCTTAGTTACGTATTCGTTGCTGTGACAAAATACCAGATACCCACAACTTAAGGGATGAAAAGTTCATTTAGCTCACAGTTTCACAAGGCTCCACAAAGTCCAATCAATTGCGGGGCAAGCAGCGAAGGTGGCAGTAACAGCCACGGGCAGGCTCACCCTACTGCAGACAGAGCTGAGCAAAGCAGGAACAAGCCCGTGGGCTTTCTCAGGAAGAAGCTGCAACAATCTTTTCTTCCTCCTTTAATTACTTCAAGCTGCCAGCCACTCCACTCTGCAAGAGCAGGCACCCCTCCCTGACTACCTGGCCTACCAGTCAATAACAAACACCTGAAATCTCTGCTCCACCTCCCAGTAACACAGGGTCCCAAATGCACCAGGCTTTTGGGGAACACTCAAGATCCAAACCACAGCACCTACCACGGCATGAGCTGTGTACAGAAAGGAACGGAGATCTACAAAACCTGCTCCCTGAGTACCCAGAATCAACTAAGAGAAAGTTCCCTGTTACTATGCCCAGATATTGAGATATCAAGCCACATATTACTAAATAATGTAAGGACTTAAAAAGCAGAGAGGCACAGGAGAAACTGTAAAATATTTATAGCTGGGGGCTGGCGGGTAGAGCTCAGTGATTAGCTCAGTGCACACGAAGGGTGAAGACTCAGGTTTGAACCCAGCAACACATAATATTGGGTTGGTTATCAGACAAGTCATGACACATTTTTGCAACCAATGGTACTAATTAATTTTTGTTACCATGAGAGTCATTCACATCTATGTTACTGCTGTGTCGTTTGAAAGCTGACAGTTCTAGTTTCATTCTTTAAAAAAATAAAAATCAGTGAGCAAAGATGGCAGCTGAGTAAGAGCCGCACAATGTCTCCTCCTGGAACCACTTAAGAAGTTGAGAATACAGTCAAAAGCCACCTACCTGTTCAATGTAGCTAGAAGAGGGAGGAGCGCCCCAACAACTGAAAGGAGGCCAGCGGAAGATCAGAAATCTCCAAGGAGCATTGGAAGCCGCCCAGGCCGACTTCGAACGGCTGGGAGCTGCCAGCATCTGCCAACAGGAAAGCCGGTTTGGAGTCCAGAAGCTCTCACCAAGCTAGGAGAGGATGGAGCACTCCAACAACTGAAAGGCCACCAGAAAGTCAGAAACACTCAACACGTATCAGAAGTGGAGGAAAACAGCCGCCGACTGAGTACAGCCCCGAGCTGCCAGCACCCACAGGGGGAAGCGTGGAGACCAGAACCTTAGACTGAGGTAAGCGGTAGGTAAGCGTGGATCAAGGAGAAGTGGGAATTGACAACAGCTGGTGCCCCAGCCGCCAAAAGCAAGCCTTTGGGTAGTGTCTACCACAAAGCACTGCGAATCCCCCTGGAAAGGCCGCCTGCAGCCGAAATCAGTAGCAGCACTCGGCAGCCATGAACAGGCAATGACTTAAGTAGAAGCCATTTACAAAAAAAAAAAAAAAAAAAAAAGCCTGAGATTTAACTGATTAGAGTAAAAGAAAGCTCAGAACAGTGCATCAGGGTTTTGGGGGTCACTCTGAAACAGTGCCTAGGAAAAAGCTGGCAAAGCAAACAGTTGTGGAGAGGACAAAAAGCCCACTGACCTCCTCAACAGCTGGGTGTAGTGGGAGTACCTCAGAGGATGGAGCCCCGCCCTCAGGAGAGAGAAGCCAGGATGGGAGCCAGATCATTGCTGGGGGGGGGGGGGGGGGGG
>PVKB01001906.1:209852-311842 GCA_004027205.1 Ctenodactylus gundi | reverse complement strand
CAACAGGACAGACATACTTGAGACCCAGACACTAATGTCATGGCCTGAGATGGTGGAGCTCCTAGGGAAGGGAGTCAAGAAGCAAGTAAACGAGTTGAATCATTCACACAAGATATTCTCAAAGAAATGCAAGCACTGATAAGTGGGCTTAAAGAGGAACTTACTAACCAAATAGTGGTCCTAATGGAGAGCCCCAACAACTGAAAAGAGTCCAGGGGAAGATCAGAAATCTCAAAGGAACCTTGGAAGTGGGGGAAAAGTGAGCATACAGTGAGCATATAGAAGCCATAAATAAAAAGCTGGCTGAAATAAACAAGGAAATGCAAGATAAGAAGGAACATTTTATTAGAGAAGTGAAAATTTTGAAAAGGAAAGTAGCTGAAATTCATGATATGAAAAACTCTTTTGAAAACAGGGGAAGTCAACTTGAGTATTGTGAAGGCAGAATTTCAGACCTTGAAGACAAGGCTGAGGAAACAAATGCTATTATTAGGCATGACTCCAAAATTAGAAATGAGCAAAGTAGCTGGATACAACAGCTGATGGATGATTCAAAGAGAACCAACCTCAGAATTATGGGTGTGGGAGAAAAAGCAGAAACAGGACCAAAGGCATAAAGAATTTATTCACTGAAATCATACAAGAAAAATTTCCAAATCCAGACAAAGAAATTAATTTGCAGGTGCAAAAAAAAGCTTATACATCACCAAATAACCGCAACCAGCAACAAGACTCAACACAACATATCATAATCAAAACCTCAAAAATGCAACATAAAGAGAAAAAAACTAAAAGCAGCAAGAAAAAACCAGGAATTATTCTACCAAGGCAAACCCATTTGAATTACTGCGGATTTCTCAATGCAAATTTAAAAGGCCAAGAGACCTTGGGGAAAATATTTCAAGCTTTAAAAGACAGCAAGTGTCAATCCAGGTTGTTGTATCCAGTGAAATTATCCCTAAAAAATTGAAAGAGAAGTAAAAATTTTTCATGACCAAGAATCCCAGTAGAAATCTGCAACCACTAACCCAGAAGTGCAGAAAATACTAGAAGGAATCATTGAGAGAGGCAGAGAGACAGGTAACACGAAAAAACATGGAGGAAAGGAAACACCTAAAGAGAAAGTGTAACAACAAAACAGACTGGTATTTGAATCATTTGATTGGTATACTTCTAAAACAGTACCAGCTGTTTCATAAAACTTGTGATATTTCCCCACATAATTATTATTTGTAATATTAGTTTGCAAAACATAATTATAGTCAACACAGGGGGGATTGCCATGAGTTTGAGGCCAGCCTGGGCTACATAGAGAGTTCAGAACCAACCTGGACTACAGAGTGAGACTCACTCAAAACCCAAAACCAAACCAAAACAATAAAACCAAAACCACAAACAAACTCTTTGTGAGATATAATGCACATTAATCAGCGCCTTGTTTAGTTTTTTTGCCGATACAGACAGGTACTTCTATGAGGAATTGTGAAACTCACAGAAGTTTAATGACTAAAATGGGCAATGTATCATTATCTTTGTTCTTTACAGAAATAGATAACCTTTGGAAAAAAAACCAGAAAACTGAGTCATGACTTTTCCGACAATCCAACATCTGGGTACAGTGCGGTGCATGCCTGTCTGTAATCCTAGCACTTGGAAGGCTGACGCAGGAGGACTGCTGTCAGTCCTAGGCCAGCCTACCTAAACAGTGAGATCTGGATTAACCTGGATTATGAGGCAAGATCCTGTCTCAATATATATATATGTGTGTGTGTGTGTGTGTGTGTGTGTGTGTGTGTGTGTGTGTGTGTATACATATATATAATAGGATGAAAATGAAAAATTATGGACCACTGTAAAAGGACAGCTTAAAGGAAAACTTATTTTAAGGTGCTCATCTAGGAGAGGTCTCACATCTACAAGGCTATCTTAGGAATAAGAGAGTAAAGGACACCCAAAAGAAGCAACAGGAGAGAGGTTTCTGAAAGGATCAGAGAGAACCAGTGAGATTGAGGGCACGAGCAAAACGGAGAAAAGCCAACCCACCAAGAGTTGTCTTCATACAGACAACTGATACCTGACCAGCCTCAGCCGGCTACCGGGGAGAAAAGAGAGGACACTCATCTGGCAAGAACAAAGGACACAGCTCCTGCTCACAGCATCGGAAAGGACTCTGCGAAGTTTCTCTCAGACAAAGCGTCTGACATCTTAGATGAAACCATCCAGTTACTGAACAAACACAAACCACCAAATCTTTAAAAGGAGACACCCCCCCCCCCATCACAACCAGTTGCATTTCATAAATGCAAGCAAGCCCAACACTTAAACATCAGCCAATGGGATTCATCGTGTCAACAGACCACATAAGGAAAGTAGCCGTAACACAAAAGCAAAACGTCCACCACCAAACTGAGCGTCAATTACGATTAGAATAACTCTCAGCATATTAGGAGGACCTTCATGGGTCTATAACGAACTATCCATGAAAGTCCTGGGTCCAGAACGGAAACAAGAGGCTGACCTCTCCCCCAGAATTGAGACCAGGGAGGGACACCTTGCTGCTCCTCAATGCTGCATGCAGAAAAAAAGCGAGAAGAGAGAAAGAGGGAGGGAGGAAGGAAACATGGAATAAAGCACACAGATAGGAAAGGAAGGAAGAAGTAAAACAAACTGTATTAGCAAATGATACAATGTCTGTGTAGAAAACCCCAAAGAATCTACAAAACAAAACAAAAATGCCAATTCCTGAGATCATAACGGGAGTCTAGCAGGATCAACATACAAAAGTTAACTGTATTCCTATACACCAGCAATGAACAGCTATGATCTACTTTTTGAAAATTATTATGGCAATCTAAGAAAGGCACCAATACAAATCTTGCAAAATACAAACATCATCTGTCTGTTAAAATCTACAAAACAACCACGGACAAACCACACAACAGCTAATATATGGGGTGATATGCCATGGGTTAGAAGCGCTGGACTTCTCAGACTCACAGATTCAACACATCCCAATCCAAATATGCAGTGAGTTTTTCTATAGACATTGGCAGGCTAATTCTAAAACTGTACAGGAAAGGCAAGGGAGACAGAATAGCTAATAAAACGTTCAATTTAGGAAGTAGGAATGAAGAAAGCTAAGAGACATAAGCAGGTGCTCAAACACTGGGACGCTAAGGCGGCATGTGGCTGGCTCGGCGCTGTGGTCCCTGGGTATCTCAGTTATTTTTTGTGTCACTGTGACTAAATATCTGACATTCATAAATTAGGCAAGGAAAAGTTCTATCGTAGCTCACAGAGGGTCTCAATGCATTCACGGGTGGGCAGCTGGGAAACAGTGGAATCGCAAGGCAGGGCCACAGCCAGGCCTGGGTCCAGAGCCAGAGCTCCTCACAGCCTGGCGGAACAGAGAAGCCGGGGAGGAGGGCAGACCAGCACGTGCCCCTCCAGGTCAAGACCCAAGCTTGCGCCCCCTCCAGCCAGGCCCCACGTCCCACCAGTACACAGTATCCATGCGAACGTGAGGCTTTCGGGGGACACTCCATAACCAAACCACACCACCGGGAAACACCGAACAAAACCACCAAAGATTTGGTGAGACCCTGACTCAGAATCAAGTAGAAATGGGCTGGGGATGCAGCTCAGTGTGAAGGCCCATCTCCAGGATTGCAAAAGATAAAAACCATGGTGAGATATTGCCATGCGACTAGGGGCATAGCTCAATAGTTAAGAGTGCTTGCCTACCATGTGCAAGGCCCTGGGTTCGGTTCTCTAGCACCACACCAAATTAGCCAAGTGTGGTAGTACATACTCAGGAGGCTGAGGCAGGATGACTGCTATGAATTTGAGGCCTTTCTGGGCTATATAGTTAAGTTCAAGACTAGTCTGGACTATAGAGTAAGACCATCACAAAAAATAAAAAATAAAAAAGTGCCAAAAGGTATTTATCGCACCTGTCCTAATGGCCCAAATCCAAGACAGCTGATGATATCAGAGCTTGGGGTTCCAGGCTCAGGAACTCACCACTGTGGGAGGGCAGGCTTAGGGCAGTGGAACACAGCTACAGCCTGAGACCTGCAACGGCCCCCCAGGCACTCACCCCAGGGGACACAGACCTTGGCTCACACGGAAACCTCCACGCAGACGTCTACAGCAGTCCTGTTCACAATCACTCAAAACTGACGCAATCAAGATGTGGCTGTCTGTGGAGGCAAACGATGACCTGCAGACAGCGGGTGGCCAACAGGATGTTGGCAAAGATGCATCTCATTGAGCGTGTGTGCAGACCCCAGAGCTGCGCACAGAAGTGTCCACTCATGTGACACCCAGGAAGGCAAGACATGGGACAGACCAGCAAGCGGTGGGGGTGTGGGGAGTGACCACCCACTGCATGGGAACTTTCATACTGCACAGGCCAGGGTACACAGGACTACACATGTGGGCCAGACGCACACAGCTGCACAGTACACAAACTTTACTGCATAAAAACTATCAAAACAACCAACTGGAATGCCAACAGTGTCCGGGGAGCTGACAGATGAGGATGTATCCCTCAGCCCCACTGTCTGGGGCAGCTGTGAGGACAGTGTGCAGGCTGAGTGAACTCAGGAAGGACACAGGCACGGGCAGGTCTCCAGCAGAGAAGGGCCTCAGGGAGACAGAAGGCCTTCAGGAAGGCTGGTACTGAGCCACGGTCCTGACCTTGAGGGACTCGGCCTCCCCCACATGTGCAGAGAGACACACAGACATTCCTATGTGCTCAGGCCAGGCTGGTGACATTCAAACCCAACTCTGCCCAAGGGCACCCCAAAGGTGTAACTCTGTGTACAGGGGTCCTCAGTAAAGACGGGGAGACACAGCCTTCCCCTCAGAGGAAACTGGGGAAGTATTCCGACACCCCTCCAGGCAGCCGCAGGACTTGGGAGATGGCTTACTGCACAGAGTGGGTGCTGGGAGACATCTCATCCAGGTGATCTGTGAGCCTTGCGTCACGTACAGTGTGAGGAGACAGCTCCTCACCCAGGTGGGGTCTCTCCAGACCCACCGCCCTGTTTAGCCGCTAGAAGACATCAGAGGGAGCTGGGCCTGGTGGCACAGGCTAGTAATCTCAGCAATCTGGCTGAGGCAGGTGAATAACAAGCTCGAGCCCGCCTGGGCAATTCAGTGACCCTGTCTCCAAATAAAAATCAGAAGAGCTAAGGACGGAGCTCCATGAAAAGACTTCGGGTTCAGTCCCCAGTACGGAGGAAAAAGAGCAGAACGGAGTATCATTCCGAGCCGCCCGAGGGTGCTGTGCAGAACCCAGGGCCAGAGTTGGCAGTGTATCAAGGTCACTAGGGTGGAGACAGCACAGGAGTCCCCAGGCTGACAGACAGGGAAGACTTGAGGGCCAGCGCTGTGGGGTCCCTGGTGGGGTCCTGCGCTTGGCGGGGAGTCTACAGCGTCCAGCTTGATAATATTTAAAAAAAAAAAAAGGTAAAAGTGTCTCGGGAGTCCATTACCTGTCCCTCTGCACTTAGCAAGCCAGATGAGCGCTGCTGGGAAGGCCAGCCAGGAAGAATGGCTGGGTCAGGGCTGCAAAAGGGCCAGCAGAGGGCGCCCGCCCTTCTGGCCCCACAGTGAAAGAGATGGCACCCCACAGCCCAGCAAGACACAGGAGAGGCAGTGTCAGCAGGCGTGGGCCACGTGTGTACACACATGCTTGTCTGTGTGTACCCGCATGAGCATGGCCTCCGTGTACACCGAGGCTGCCTGAGGGCACAGAAGATCCCACTCTGGAGCTGAGCCTCGACACCCAGCTGGGGCCCGTCCACTCCCAGACCAACTGGAGTGGGAGGGACGGAATCCTCCCAGGCCCCACGCCCCGGTGCTTGGAAGGAGTGCAGGGCTGGGCCTCATGCAATCTGGGGCTTGGAAAATTCAGCGGTCCTACTGCTCGCCGGTTCCAGGAGGCACGACGAGTTCCAAACACAAAGTACCAAACAAGTCATTTTGGTGGAAAGGGCAGCGAGGCAGAAGACCATGATGCCACAAGTTCCAGTCTGTGCATCAAGTACCAATCATGAGCTCTGGGGCAGAATGCCTATGTCACAATTCAGGAGGTACCGACACCCACAAATGCGCCATCGTGGGATGAGGTAACACTGAGGAGAGATGGAGGGGAAGCATCTTCCTCGTCAAGGAGCAGAGAGGACAGGCCAGGCTCAAAGTTACAGCAACTCAACCGATTCCACCATCATGAGAGAGGAACAGCCACACAGAAAGAACAGTACTGCAGAGAGCTGCCGAAATCAGAGAGGCCAGCTGCCCAGCTGCAGAGCACGCCTCTGCCAAGGAGGTGGGTGCGGCAGGGAGGCTGGGGCAGAACTGGCCAGGACACACCAAGACCCCCACGGCCACACGCCCTTAGGACACTCTGCATGCAGATCCTTCAGGGGACCCACGAAGCTCACAGCTCTGCTCAACTGGGACAGGGCAGCCTGGTGCCGAGCACAGCTGGGGGAAAGTGGGAACCTACCGCAGCACCTGGAAAACCATCCTCTCTCCCTCAAGCTGCTATGGCCTGCAGACAGGGTCCTCCAAAATGCCTGGCCAACGCTCCAGGCCTGGGCATGCTCACTGCTGATATCCTTACTTGGAGGTCACATGCGCCACAAGCCTCACAGAGGCGGCTTCTAGGCCGTCCTGGGCACACGGCTGGCTGCAAGGGCTCCTCTGCTTTCACTGCACTCTTCCAGTCTTCCACAGGGAGCTTAGAAATGGAGCGCCAATGTGCGTACCTGCCACTGCCGTCCTGTGACTGCCCCCCATAAAGCACTCAACCTGTTACAGCTTTGGTGGAAGCTCAGGGATTGCTGTCCACACGTAAGGGTGACCAGCAGGCCTCAGGCAGCATCTGTGGGATGGCTGCTGCCCAGTAATCACAGATTCGTGCCCACGACAGCCACCTGAGAACAAGGGGTGGTGTGCACCATGACTGCAGAGCCCACAGAGCATGTGCACATCCCATGCCAGAGTGGACACAGGGGCCGGTGGAAGGAGACGCACTTCTGCAAAGCCAGCAGGGCGGGCTGCCTGCTGCTGGGCAGCGGCTTTGGGTCTGGCTCTGAGGTCTTGCTGGCCTGCCACACTGCCCCACTTCTTATTTAACACTGTCTTTGGGTCCACAACTTTATTACCTTTTTTCCCCTCAGCACTGGTATTGAACCCAGGCCTTTATACTTTCCCATCTTTAATTTCAAGATAGGGTCTTACTAAGCCATTAAGGACCCCAAAGTGAGCCCAAATTTGCGATACTCCTGGCTCAGCATTTCAGAGTGCTGGGATTATAGGTGTGTACTAGTGTTTCTGGTTTTTTACATGCCTTTTGAGACAATTTGCATAAGGTTAAGCCTGACTAAATTTCAACATCCCTTAAAGGCAGTTTCTATAGAATGCATTCAATCATGCTTAATTACATGCTTTTCAATAGCTAGAGGCACTGTAAAATTCAATGACCAAGTGAAATGTCTGCAGAGCCACCCCGTCCCAGGAAGCACCCGTGACCTCCAACGGAAGGGGCATAGCTCCCAGGCTCTGGGAGACACAGGAGGAGCCACTTGCAGGAGGAAACCAGCAGAAAACCATGACTCAGGAGGACAGAAATGGAAAACCCGACTGCCTCAAGCACACTCTACCTCACGGCAAACCACAGGGATGTCATCCTGACCCTATCGGCCTGACTCAGCCGTACCACGGAAACCAACAGCGAATCGCCGAATCTCCAGGAGGCCAAAGGCAGCATGGGAGGATGTGCCGAAGCCCTGACTCCCAGCAGTAGGCCAGTGCGGTCTAGCAAGGGTGCAGGGCCCCCCGCTTCCGCTTCCGGGGGCTCCCGCATCGCTGTGTCTTGGCTCCGCCTCTGTGATACAAACTTTGAGACTGATACTGTGCGTCTTTGATACCGTGAAGGCTACCTGGACACCGAGGACAGCTACTTCTATCACCCTGGTAACCCCAGCATCCCATGGCATGCTCAACAAAACCATAGCCCTGTGCCCCAAAAGCTGGCCAAGTCGTCACACCACACAAAGTGGATCTTGTCCCATCCCACAGACGTCACACAGATGCTGCCCGTAGGCCGCGGGGACTTGGTGGCTCAGAGCCCATAGGAGGGGCAGCCTGGTCTACCCCTGAAATCCGGTGCCTGGGGTACCAGCAGCAGCTGCACCCTGTTCCGGGTCAGGCATCTAGCGGTCTGGGCGGGAGACAAGCTTCGTCATCTGCCTTAGAAGCCGGGACAGTGCTGCCTCTCCCCCACCGGCTGCCAATCAGAACCGCCCCCAACTGCAGGGGGAGCCGCCGGGCTGAGAACATGGAAAGAAACCGACGTGCGGCCGGCCCGCTGGTCACCTCGGCCTTCCCTCTCTGGACGTGGAGGGGCCGCAAAAGGGTCTCCGGTGTGGGACAGGCGAGGGCAGGTGCCGGACGCAACTGGGCGGAAGGTGAAGGGGTGC
The DNA here is from genome assembly GCA_004027205.1 of Ctenodactylus gundi. Taxonomy (NCBI): domain Eukaryota; kingdom Metazoa; phylum Chordata; class Mammalia; order Rodentia; family Ctenodactylidae; genus Ctenodactylus; species Ctenodactylus gundi. Next base: position 303,347 of record PVKB01001906.1, on the reverse strand, counting down.
AGGGACGGCCACCCGTGGCCACGGAGCGCGCGCAGCCCCACCTGCCGCGCAGCTCCGGCGAAGGGCCGGGCCCCTCGCGGTCGGCGCTCGCGGAGCCGACAGCAGGCGGGGGAGAACTGCCTTCCTCTCCCCGCCGCGCGGGCCAGGCCGGAGGGCCCGCGCGGCGGGCCGGGGCGCGGGGCTGCGCAGGCCGGCGGGACGCGGAGGGCCGGGCCCACGGAGGACAGAGGCGGGGCGACGGGGCGGGGCCAGGCAGCGGGCGCGGGCGGCGGCGGGACCCGAGGGGCACTCACAGTACACGAAGGCGAGCGCCCTCAGCAGCACTATCCTGGTCAGCCAGAAGGTCCCCTCACGCAGGCGGGCTGGGCAGGCCGCGCCGTCGGGTCCCGCGGCGTGGGGCGACCCCAGCCCCACGCCCGCGTCTCCGGCCTTCCGCCTCCTCAGTGACCCTTCGGGCGCCGCCATTGCGGGGCGGTCTCGGCGCACGCGCGGAGGGGAGCCGTCTGGGAGGCCCCGCCCCCGGGCGACGTGCACGCCCCCCGCAGGCGTCCAGCGCCAGAGGGGCGGGTCCCTGCTGGCGCGCGCGCCGCCCCGCCGGGCTCAGGCTTTCGGTTTTCTGGATGGGAACCCTGCGCGGGGGGCTGGGGCCGCCTTCCACTCCGTGCTGGGATGCTGACGAGGGGCACAGCGGGCACAGCTGGACCCTCCGCCTTCCAAACCCACCCGCGATTCTAACGCGGTCTCTGTGCGCCCCCGCTAGCCCGGCAGGGCGCCCGCAGGCCCCGGGGCCGGACCGCACCGCACGCGGTGGGCGAGAAGGGGAGCAGCTCAGCGATCCTCGGCCTGAGCACCCCCCACCCCCGGAGGACGCTGCCCGGCTCGGCTTTGTGTTGGGAGGGCCGCAATGCTACTGCTCAGAAATGTCGCCGGAGCGGGTGTGCGCGGGTCAAAGGGGCACGGCAGCCCTGGGTACGTTGGAAATCGCTGCGTGGGTATTTATTCATTTATCACAGGGTTTTTTTTGTTTTTGTTTTTTTTCCTGAGACAGGGCCTCGCTCTGTATCGCAGGCTGGTCCTGAACTCACTATGGAGCCCAGGCTGGTCCTGACCTCATTCTGGAGCCCAGGCTGGCCTTGGACTCAGGGCAGTCCTCCTGCCTCAGCATCCACAGAGCCGGGTTACAGGCGTGTACCACCATGCCCGGCTTGTGAGGTGCTGGGGAATTGAATTCCCGTACTTAGCGCTTGACATAGGGCTTTCTGGGCAAGCGCTTTAACCGCTGAGCCGTTCCTCCAGCCCTTGTCATAGCTCTTTACACATTAAAGATGCTATTTCTTTGTATACATTACAATTGGTTTTTTTCTTCTCCTCAGGGGACAGAGTACTAGGGGTTGGTGCGCTCTACTACCGAGCAACATCCGCAGTCCTTTTTGAGACAACCTGGCTAGCCTTAAGCTCAAACTCAACTGTCCTCTCCCCTCAGCCTTCCAGCTAGCTGAGATTACAGGTGTGGGCCACCATGAATGTCTCTCTTTGTTTTGGTTCGCTTGTCTTCAGTCTTTGGTTTTGTTCCTGGTGTTATGACATGAGTTATGGACACTTGTATGGCCAGAAGACTCATAATTGCCTGCAGCCTCCAGCACTGAGCCTCAAGAGGGGCTGGCTGCCGACCTCTGACCCTCAAATCTACCAGCCCAGCAACTGCACGGACCTCTCCATGGCCTCCAGCTTCTCGCAGTTACTGGGACAATATTACATATGTACATCACAGTGTGATTATTTATTGGAACTGGGCATAGAGCCGAGGGCCTTCACACGGAGCTACACGTCCAGCCCTTTTATTTACTCATTTATATTTTGAGACAGGGTCTTGCCAAGTCACGAAGCTGCCCAGGCTGGGCTTGAAATTGTGATCCTCCTGCCTGAGTCTTCCAGAGTTCTGGGATAACAGGTCTACACTAGGTAGACCTTAATGTGATTTTTTTTTTCTTTTTGAGACAGGGTTTCACTCTGTAGTCCAGGCTGGTCCTGAATTCAGGATGTAGCCCTGGCTCGCCCTGGACATGTCCATCCTCCTGCCTCAGCCTGCTGAGCACTGGGATTACAAGCATGCACCACCGCATGTGGGGAATTGAACTCAGGGCCTTGTGTTTGCTAGGCAAGCGCCTTAACTGCTGAGCTATTCCTCTAGTTCTGCGATTGTTTTCTTTAAACAATGTTTCCTTTTCTTGGCCATGCGCAACTCTGCCTTGGCAGTCCAGCTGTGGGTGTGATTGTGCCAGATGGCCTGCTGCGCACCCATTCCCCTCTATCCACAGCGTGCCCAGGTCTGAAGACGGGAGGCTGGGAGAAACAGGTGGCCACAGCCACCGCCCTGCAGCCTGGTCTCCCCTGCTGTTTGGCTTGAGAGCGCGGGGATGGGCCAGCAGACTTGGGGAGGGCGTTCCATACCCACAGGGCTTCCGGGGTCTGTCTGGAAGCCAGTGCTGTACAAGGGTCTGAAGGCCAGGAAGGACAGCCTCGCCATCAGGTGTGACCCTGGGTGCCGCTTTTCAGGTGGGGACAGTCCTCACAAAGGCCTCTTTGTCCTTGGCTTCCTTGTGCTGGGGCCGCATTGTCCTCTCCACAGAAGGGCACAATGGGGCATTGTGCAGTGCAGAATGGGGCCCCTTGTTCCTGTGTCCAGCTCGCTGGGTTCCAGGCTCCCTCTGGGTTTGCCCAGGGTGGGCGAGGCCAGCGGAAGGGTCTGCTGGGAGATCACATCCCCAGGATCAAATTTCCTGCTGGGTCTGCCCTCCTGGTCACTGTCAGAGTTGGCTGGAAAGCAGGTGTCCTGGAGGAGAGCTCAGGCCACAGAGATGCTGCTGTGCCTGAGGTCCTGACTGGTTTGCCTATGGCACAGCTGTGGCACAGCTATGGCACAGACGGGCCTTGAGGGTGTTAAACTGAGACAGGACGGACATGACCCCATTTGTAGAGAAGCCCTGAGGAGGCAAATCTGTGAGGGAAAGAAAGTCAATTAGCGGTTTCCTGCAGGGAGGGGAGCAAGTAGTGGAAAAGTATGGGGTGCCCTTCGGGGTGACGTGTTGTCACCACACAGAGGAGCTGGGGTCGAGACACCGACTGCACTGTGTCATTGGAGAAAACAGTTCACAAAGGTTAATGTCCTGCAGTGTGGATTTCACCTTGAGTTTTTAAAAAAGTGAAACAAAACCAAAACAATAACAAAGGAAGCCCTGAAGCAAGGATGCTTCCCCGTCCTGGCGGGCGCTGCTTTGGGGGGGGGGGGGAATAGGGGGCAGGGCGGGGCTCCTTCTTCTAACCACCCTCCCCTTTGTTATCAGGGAGCAGACTGTGGTTTGAGGCTATGTCTAAGACACAGCCTCTCACACCTGGGACAGCGCTCTGTGTAAAAATCAAAACCCCTGTGAACCCAGACCAGGGGACATCTGCAGTGATCTGGGCCGCCACCAGGTGGGGCCCCTAGAGGTGCTCCTGTCACCCTGCGGGCCAGGGCACACTGGGCTCATGAGGGGTGCAGGGGAGAAGTCCAAGCAAAAGCCTGGAAGAAAACGTGGAGTTGACAATGGGCCGCCAGAGGGGGCAGGAAGGGTGGGAGAGGAGGGGAAGGCCCAGAGCTGCCAGCCCGGCACCAGGCTGGTGTCTGGAGACCAGCGTGCCCGCCACGAGGTGGGCCCTGCGCCCCATCCACCCGCAGCCTCCTCCCTCACAGTCGGGACTGGCTGAGCTCCCAGCAGCTGCAGAACGGCTCCGCGGAGGAATGAGCCCCCTGTCAGCACCTCGTCCAGCTGTCCCCGGGCACCCCGGCCTGGCAGCCCCCACCGTGGCAGCCTTTGTGCTCGACAAGCAGTCGCAGCTGTCTCTGGCACCCACGAGAACCCAGCTTGGACCCACAAACCTAATCGCGCACCCTTCATTTACCCCCATTTTTCATGTCCTGCCTTCTGCGCAGGAGGGGACGGGCCACATGGATGCTGGCATCTGTCGCCTCTCCTGGAGGGGTCTTCAGCCGGGGGTGGCCCCGCCCTGGCTGTCCAGTGGCCCACGCTCCCTCCCCAAGGCAGAGAGGCTGGCAGGTGTGTGGGGTGACAGCAGGTGCTAGCCATTTGCTGGCTGGATGGACACCATGACTCACAGGCGGCTGTTTGCTTGGCCCATGCACCTCCTCTCCCCATCAAGGCTCCCCTGCACCCCAAGACATATGGCCCCAAGGCCCCCAAAGATGGCAGGTCACAGTTCAAGGCAGGGTGAAAAGCTGAACCAAAGCCTACAGGGGTGAGTGGATGTGCCCCTTGTCCCTCTTGGAATCACACTGTGACCCAGAAGAAATGCTGGAACTTGCCCAGCCCCAAGGTGAAGCGCGCCCAGGGCTGCTCGCTCACCATGACAGACCACACGCTCCCCGTGCCCAGTGACAGCCAGCCCTACCCCCCGAGCCACACGCCCTCCCTCAAGGCCAGGCCCTGTGTGGTCGGTGAAAGGCAGAGCCTCCAGGCCACATGTGCCTCTGGAGCCACCGCTCTGCTGAGAGACCCTGGGAGCCGGCTCCTTCCTCCACACGTCCTGTGCCAGCATTCAGCCAGAGCCATCCTCACTGTGTCGGGGAGACAGGATGCTCAATTTGCTATAGGTGCCAGTGGGCATCTGGGCCCTCCCATCTTGGTAGAGGTCAGGGCCAGAGCCCCTCTCACCCACAGGGGGCTTTTCTCTGTGATGTTTATCTCAAGCTACCACTTGCCTTCCTGGTTAAATTTAAACAGGGCTCTCAGGTGTGGACATGGTGGGCAAGAGGCTGAGAAAGACAGAGGCAGGCCAGGGCAGCCAGAGCCCGTGGCTGTCCCTGCACCTCTCCTGTCTCCCGTGGGCCATACGCCACTTCTTGGAGGAGCTCCTGGGTGCTCAAGGCCAGTGAGGACAGAGGTCCAAAGCCAGGGTGGGCCAGGGCTGGGCCAGTGAAGATGGATCTGGGACACAAGCATCTAAACAGGAGCTGGGGTGCTGGTGCCAGAGAGGCCCTGCTATGCCAGTGCAGATGGGAGAGGGCCAGGGACCAGCAGAGGGCAGTCCAGGCTTGACTGGGTGGACAGATGGATGGCCATGGCGGGACGCTCAGGCCCTGCCCACAGCAGGGAGTGACGGATGGCAAGCAGAAGAAACCACAGCTGTCCCCAATACATCTGTGACCCCTGGTGACATCTGTCATGGGGTCCCCTCCACTCCCAGCATTACACATTGGCCCCTCCCGTGTGGGCTGAGCATGGTCTCCACAGGGCCCTGAGTGGCCAGCAGTCAGCCGTGGGCAACCTGGCCTTGGGGGGCGAGCAGCAGGTGAGGTACACTCCAGGATGCTGAAGCTCATAGCCAGGCACGGGGAGACCATCCTCGGTGTGTGGAAGGGTGTGGGACAGACATCGGCAGCTCCAGACTGGCGTCACCTCAGCCCGGGCTTGGCTCTGACCTCACCCAGAACTTGCACCGCAGCCGGTCCTGTCAAGCACTAAATTAAAGGTGAGCCGAAAGGGCTGGAAGCATAGCACAGCAGGTAAAGTGCTTGCCTTGCAGGTGCTAAGGTCCTGAGTTCAATTCCTTAGCACTACATAAAGCAGAGCATGCTGGCACACACTTATAATCCCAGCACCTGAGATGCTGAGGCAGGAGGACTGCCCTGAGTCCAAGGATAACCTGGGCCACAGAGTGAGTTCAGGACCAGCCTGGGCTACAGAGCAAGACACTGTTTCAAAAAAAAAAAAAAAATGAGTTACTGAAACACTCACTAGGCCCAGGGCCAACGGCCATTACGGGACCCTGAGAGCCCTCTTCTGCCATCTGGGGCTGGCAGGGCAGGGTGGCAGCATTAGGAGCCACAGCGCCGAGCCACTCACCCCTCTCTGCTCCCCCGTTTTGCTCCTGCTGGACCAGCCAGTAATTAAAAGCACCAATTAATCTCTGAAGCTGCACTGCAACGTGATGCCAGCTGCCTTCTGGGCAGTTCTGAACCAGGGGCCAAGGGGGCCCAGCCAGGGCTGTGGCCACAACGATGATCAGCCTTGAGGGGCACAGGGACACACAGTCCACCCCGGGGTATCTCTGAAAGGTGGCACTCAGCAAAGAAACAGCCTCCCCTGACTCCAGGACAGGGCTGGACAGCAGGGTGGCCCCAGGGCATGGAGCCCACATTAGCACCTCCTTCGAGGCCCCAGAAGCCAGGCGGGGGACAGGGTAGTGCCAGGCTAGAGTTAGGGTTAGCAACCTTGCTCCACACACTTCAGAGGCGTGCCTTGCAGTCCCAGCTGGGGGTACATCCAGTGACACTGCTTGTACTGGTGATCCCAGGCCCAAGAGATGGCATCTGGCCCAAGTTTAGAGAAAGAAGGAGGAGGCCCACACCTAGACAAGGGCGTGTGGCCTGTAAGCTGGATTTACAGGGAACTTACGGAGCTAAATCAGCCATCATGCCTCTGTGTTCTCTTGTACCCCATGTTTTCTGCTCAGGGCCTTTGCACACGCTGCTCACCCCAGAGAACGGTTTCTTCTCAACGTCGAAAAAGTGTCAGGTCTCAGCTGAACTGTCACTCCCTCAGTCCCTCTCTGGCCACCCTTCCTCAAGGAGCATCTCAGCCTCCACTGCCCCAAGCCAGCATCTTTGGGACAAAGGCTACAGGATATGGTCCGAACTGTATCACTTAGAAAAGCCACGGCACAAAAAAAAAAAAACACTGCATTTTACCAGTACTAAGAAGCACATAAACCACCTGAGCCGACCCCACCCTGGAAGTCACGCCCTGTGTTCACTCAGGTCCTACGTGGAGGAGGGCAGAAACCAAGGTCAGCACTGATGCAGGTCGAGGGCCAAGCACGGGCATCTTCCTGAAGTCTTGCAATGGCTCCGAGGTGAGTCTGGCACCCATGGGCCAGAAGCCTGCGCCCAGATCCCCAGGTGGTGACGGGTCCGGGCCCCAGCCTCACACCAGCCCTGAGGAAGCGCCTCCTGCCCCTCCCATTGATGTCCAGGGGAAGGTGCAGGCCAGAGTCGGGACACTGAAGTGGGCAGGTCTCGGGTTCCAGGCTGAGTGTCCTTTCCTGTCACCAATCTGTGCCCCAGGGACTCAGGAAGTGGGTGTGGCATGCTTCCAGGCGGGGCCAGGCAAGGGGCATCCCCGCCAGTTAGTTGTGCCTTCTTGGCTGAGCAGGACACAAGGGGGAAGGAGAGCCACCCACCAGGTGGGGGCGGGATGCTGCCCTGGCTAAGACAGACAGATAAAGGAGCAGGGACGTCCCAACCTTGGCAGCTCCCTCACTCAGGATGGCATTTTCTTGTGATCCGGACAAGGTTAAAAAACAAAGGCACTTTGTCAGCAGTCACCAGGGCAAGTGGCAGGAGTCCCAGCGGCCCAGGTACCAGGTCTGTCCCTCGGCAGTGAAGAGGAAGAGTCCCCAGGCCACTCCGGCTCCCGGGAGGGCAGTGGCCCAGTCCATAGACAAGGCTTCAGAGCCGGATGCAGTGACGGACACCTGTCATCCCGGTGAGTTGGAAGGCTGAGGCAGGAGGATCCCGCATCTCGGGCCAGCCCTGGTCACTTGGTGAAACTGTCTCAAAATGAGATGAAAGGGGCTCGGGGTGCGTCCCCAGTACAGGGACACGGGAGACAAGGCCCGGGTCTGGAGGCAAACCTTGGAGTAACCGAGCTGCAGTGGGCCTGGGCCTGAGGAGCGGGATGGGACTCCGCGGTCTGCGACTGCCTCTCACCCGCTTTCTGGAAAGCAAGGTGGCCCCGTCTACTTGCCCAGCAGTCCCAGGCACCCACGGCCAGGAACCGGGACGGCCCGATAAGGGGGCCTGCAGTCACCTGCCGGCCACAAGCTCTAAGCCCAAGGAGGAGCCGGAGCAGCTTGGGGCCAGAAAGCTCGAACGGCCCTCGGGGACCGCGGGCCCAGGGCCAGCTCGCGGAGGCGGCCTCGCCGGAGACCCAGCACCGGCCTGGAAATGTCCCTTCCTCGACCCCGCGGCGTCCTGCCCCCGCCGGACCACCCAGAGCTGCCGCCAGGGTCACGCCCGGAAGACCAGGGCCCCCGCGTCCGGCCGCGCCATTCCCCCGCGGCCCCGCGACCGGTCCCACGCCCTTCGGCCCCCGACGCGCCCGCCGCGCCCGCCGCGCCCGCCGCGCCCGCCGCACCCACCGCGCCGTCCCAGACCGACGACGCCGCAGGGTACCGGCTGAACTGCGTGGCCCGCGCGCATTACCTGAAGCAGCGGGCGCCGCCTGCGCCGTCCGAACGCGCGGGGGGCCGGGGCCTGGGCGGGGCGTGTGCGACTGGCCCGGGACCCTGCGGACCCGCTTCCCTGCGGGGAACCACGGACCGCGCGGCTGAGAACCCTCCGCCCGCTTCAGCACCTGGAGCTGCGACGGGCAGAGCCCACGTGGTCCGCTGGGAGGGGCGGGGCGAGAGAGCAGGTTCCGCCCCAGGTTAGGGCCCGAGGCCAATCAGAGCAACGTGGGGCGGGACTAGCGTTAAGGCTCAGGTCCTGTAAGGGGAAACCGGCCAATCGCAGTCTAGAGGGGTGGGGATGACGAACAGATTCCGCCCCGTGAGGGCTACCGACCAATCGGAGTCTTGTGGGGCGGGGCCTCGGCCATAGCTTAAAGAAACTTGTTGCGGGTCGCGCCGCCGGGAAGGAGCTGCGGCGGCGGAGGCGGCGAGGGCTCACGGGAGCCGGCAGCAGCGGGACGGAGGCTCAGCCCAGCGGCCGTCCGGCGCCCCCATCCTAGCGCACGCCCCTCCGTGCGCGGGCCCGATGCTGGACATGAGCGACGTCCGCGCCCAGGCACCCTGCAGCCCGTCGGGTACCGCCAGCTCTATGTCGCACGTGGAGGACTCGGACTCGGACGCGCCGCTGTCGCCCGCTGGCTCCGAGAGCTTGGGGCGCGCGGTGGCCGGGGAAGGCGGCGGCCGGGGCGAGGCGGCCGACGCGGCGGATGAGCGCTTCCCAGCCTGCATCCGCGACGCCGTGTCGCAGGTGCTCAAAGGCTACGACTGGAGCCTGGTGCCCATGCCCGTGCGTGCCGGCGGCGGGGGCGCGCTCAAGGCCAAGCCGCACGTGAAGAGGCCCATGAATGCCTTCATGGTGTGGGCGCAGGCGGCGCGCCGCAAGCTGGCCGACCAGTACCCGCACCTGCACAACGCGGAGCTCAGCAAGACGCTGGGCAAGCTGTGGCGGTGAGTGCGGCATGCGCCCTCCGGCAGGGTAGAGAGCGGGAAGCGATGGGGCGCCCTGGGGCGCGTGCGGAAGACCCCGGCTGGAAGCTCCGGCCCGGCTCGGAGGCCCGCGGGGGCCCAGGCGGGCAGCCAGCAGCGCCCTGGAGGGCCCTAGCCCCCGCCACCCACTGGGAGGCGCCGGGAGGTTCCGCTAGCTAGCGGGCCCCACAGGCTCTCCACGCCCGCACCTCCGATGGAGGGGTGAGGAGTGCTGCCGAGGCTGGGGTATGCGTGATGCAGCCCGCAGGCGTGCAGAACCTGCCGGTCAAGCGGCCCTCCCCCGAACGTCCTCTGCTTGGATGTTGGAGGGACGTCTTGAGCTTGGGGCCCCCGGAGTGTGCGCGTCTGTCTGGGTTGGAGGCACAGCCCTTGGGTGCGGCAGGCTCAACAGGAGGGCATCTGCACCCCGAGGCCTGTCCCACAGGCAGGTAGAGGGAAAGGCCCTGGCCAGTCGCGGTGGAGGGGCCCGTGCAGTCGTGGGGCACGAGCCCAGCCCTGTCTGTCCCGCACAGTTCCCAGAGGCTGCATTTGTGCGCCCGGTGGAGCTCCCTGGCCCCCACTCTGAGGAAGCTCCAGCTGCGGGAGAAACACACGTGGGCTGGAGGGCACCATCAGCGGAGAAGGGCAGCGGGTCAGGGTCTTAGCCTCTGGCTGCAGAAAGCAAGAAGCCCTCACTTACGGGCCTGTCTCGCCACCGGGAGTGCCTGCTCAGGGCCAGGAGGCCCTGTAGTGCGGGGTGTCCAGGTCCTCTCCTGCATCCTGGTCAGTTTTCCTGGCCGTCTGAGGCCACGTGGCTCCCCAGGCAGCATGCATGCCAGTGCTGGCCAGACCCCCGGTAACGCCAGAGCACCGTGGCCACCCACGCCCTGCTGTGTGCCCGGCAGCTTGCTGAGTGAGAGTGAGAAGCGCCCTTTCGTGGAGGAGGCTGAGCGGCTGCGTGTCCAGCACAAGAAGGACCACCCAGACTACAAGTACCAGCCGCGCAGGAGGAAGAGTGTGAAGGCCGGCCAGAGTGACTCAGACTCCGGAGCCGAGCTGGGCCACCACGCTGGCGCTGGCCTCAGTGACACCCACCACCACAGTGAGCACGCAGGTGGGCTCCGGGGCCCTGGGAGGAGCACAGTGGCCCCACCTGGGGGTAGGGCTTGTGGCAGGATGGCGGCTGTTTCTGACACGTGAGGGCCTGCCTAGTCAGCTTTGGTAGTGTGGACTCACCACACTCGTGCCCATTCCCCGTGGGAGCCAGCAGTGGGGTCATCAGCAGTCCCATCTGCAGGGTCAGATAACTGCTGGGGTCCTGCCAGCTGGGTAGCCTGGGCGGTGCAGGAGGGACCCCCTAGCACATGTGCTCAGTGGTGGCAGAGAAGACGAGCTTTGTGTGGGTTCCCTTGGTCGAGTGCCCGGAGCCAGGCTCCCCACAAGTACCCTATTAATGCTAGCAAGCTCTAGTGGGGCCAGGCCGGCCACCTTCCTCCCGTCTTGGCCTTCAGGGAGGGGCCTCCTTAATGGAATTCTCCACCAGGAATTTCTGAGAAGTGTAAAGGAACAAAAAACCGTTGATCCCTACCTGTGGCCGTTAGCTGGGCTGCTGGTGTTGCTCCACCCGCTCCACAGAAGGGGCATTCATCCTTGCCGTGTTCTGTCCTCAGGCCAGACCCATGGGCCGCCCACCCCGCCCACCACCCCCAAGACTGACCTGCACCAGGCCAGCGGCAAGCAGGAGCCGAAACTCGAGGGGCGCCGCCTGCTGGACAGTGGGCGCCAGAACATCGACTTCAGCAACGTGGACATCTCGGAACTCAGCAGCGAGGTCATCGGTGGCATGGACACCTTCGACGTGCATGAGTTTGACCAATACCTGCCCCTCAATGGCCACTCAGCCCTTCCTGCAGAGCCTGGCCAGGCGACCGCCGCCAGCTCTTACGGGGGCACCCCATACTCCCACTCCGGGGCGGCTGGCATCGGGGCCTCGCCCGTGTGGGCCCACAAGGCAGCCCCGCCGGCATCGACGTCTCCTACCGAAGCGGGGCCCCCGCGGCCGCACATCAAGACAGAGCAGCTGAGCCCCAGCCACTACAGCGAGCAGCCGCACGGTTCTCCGGGCCGCGCTGACTACAGCTCCTACGGCGCCCAGGCTGGCGTCGCCTCCGCCTCCCCCGGGGGCGCTGCTGGCTCCTTTACCAGTGCGCAGTGTGACTACACCGACCTTCAGGCCGCCAACTACTATGGGCCCTACCCCGGCTACCCGCCCGGCCTCTACCAGTACCCGTACTTCCACTCCTCACGCCGGCCCTACACCTCTCCACTGCTCAACGGGCTGTCCATGCCACCCGCCCACAGCCCCGGCAGCACCTGGGAGCAGCCCGTCTACACCACTCTGACCCGGCCCTGAGGTGCTGTACCCTGGGTTCACGAGGGAAAGCGTGTGCCAGCGGGGGGAGGTGGTCAGGCAGCTGTGCGCCAAGTGCCTGCTGAGTCCCATGGGGGCCTTGCCGTCCCCGGGCGGCCCCGCTGCCTCCAGACGTCCTTGCTGCCTCCAGCGGGCATCGCTCTTGTCCTTCCCTGGACGAGGTGGCTGCTGGTTCTGCCGGACACCGTTCAGCTCCTCTTCTGGGAGGCCCCACGGACACTGGTGCCTCCGTTTTGGCGTCTCCCTAGATGAGAGTTGACAACCACGTTGCAGGGGACAAAAGAGGGAAGGGCCTGAGATCCTCCGGCCCAGCGTGTTCCAAGTCCAGGCCAGCCCTGGGGCCGAGAGCCCCGGGACCCCGGGATGTCGTTCCCGTGGCGACAGCCTGGCCACCGGCATCTCCGGGACCAGCTGGGGATGGAGACATTCCTTGTAGTCAGAGCTCTTCCTGGCGAGGTTTGGCTGTGACACACACTTTTTTTCTTTTCACGTTTATTTTTATTTTTGTTGGTAATTTTTATTTTTGAAGCTTAAATGTGTTTGTTTTGATGGCAGTTAAAGGCGTATTTATGTTCTGTATTATTTTATCTTTAATTAATGAGGTAATCTGTGCAGAGAGTAGGATTTAACACGAAGTGAGAGCCAGAGAAGCTTTGTGCAGGGCAGGAGGGGCTGTGGGGGCACAGCGTTGGGCAGCGTCTTGGGCTGGGCTTTGGGACCACCTGCCCTGTGGCACTGGGTCAGGCCAGAAGAGCCACATCCCTCCCTGCCTGCCCCTGCGCCCGGGGCTGGCAGACAGGAAGTCCCTGCAAGTGGTAGAACCACGTCGTCTTGGCTCCTGGGCACTGGCCGCCACCTACCAAGCTGTGAAACCTAACCTTCACTACACGCCTCTCGGTTCCTAGTTTCAGAGGATAACGCGCGACTGACCTTCTGCTTCTGCTGTATGCTGATTGTATAACCGCGACTTCATGGGAACTCGTGCCTTTCAAACTTTGTAAATTTAAATATATTTCAGAAGTTGCTTCTTTTTATTTTTTCTACTTTTCCTACCTTTTTCTAGAGAAAAGAAGCGTGCGTGCGTGCTTTCGTTTGCCTCGCGCCTGTCTCTTTCTGAGGGTGGGGGGCGGGAGCTGCGGCACACCCGTTCTCCCGTGGTCTGTTTTTTGGCGTCTGGTTTGGGAAGGCTTTCGCTGTCACTTGCCTGCTGCGTTTCGCTGCTTTCTGACCAAGCAATGCGCTAACTTTTGTACAGATCAATTTGATAAAATTAAAAGAAAATGCTTTTTGTCTAAGTGGGCCGTCTATTATGCGTTGCTCTCCCGGAGCCTGGGGCTCCACTGTGAGGCTCAGGCAGGAGTGGGACTGGGTCCGACCCGCAACTGGACTCCTGAGAGGGGATGGCAGTTAGGAGGGGGTGGCGGTGGCCCGGCGCCTACCCGGAACACCCCCCCCCATCCCAGGGAGGCCACCAGACCAGCTTCCTCCTGAGAGCGGGAAGGGGGCGTCCTCATTAGGCAAAATGGGTCCAGATGGACCATCCGGGCCGTCTCCCTCCCCAGCAAATCAGGGCTGGTCTCTGAGTGGCTGTGCAGCGTCGCAGGCCTATGGCATTTTCGGGCCCTGGCTCGGAGCCAGACTGGGAGCGGATAAAAGCTGCCCTGCGGGAGCCAGGCAGAATTGTGTACTGGGGGGAAAGTTTCTAGGGAAAGAACCGCTGTGGAGAGTGACAGCGAGTCGGGGCAGCGGGCCCCTTTGCCAAGCCTCTGGGGTGCATGTGGCTGGCGGGATCCTGGGTCCAGGCCTGCTGTAGACCCAACACCCTCTGGGTCTGGGGGCAACGGGAGGCCTCCACTTCCTCTGGGAACCAGATATGGGGCCACTGAATCTGCAGTTCTAACGGGTGGCCCGGGCTGGGGCATCCAGTGCTCCTAACCTGCCCTGCCACCCCCTGCATCTTCCGCCCTGCCGCCACATGTAGGAGGGTTCTCAGGGTCTATGGCCCCAACGCTACCCGTGCGGAAGCGTTCTGTGTCCTGCCAGGGGCTGTTCGGGCCCATGCGGCCTCAGAGCTCCGGTGCTGCTGCCCTGACCAAGGAGAACCCCGGGCGTCCAGCTCACTGATAAAGTCTGGAGGCCCCTTTGCTGCGAGGCCGGCCTGGCGCTGGGGCCTGCCAGGTTCCCAGGGCTGGATGGCCCTGCGGGTTTTGTCTGGGCTTGGCAGGGATCCTGAGCATTAACTCCTGGGCGCCCAGGCCCTGCTGTCTGCCCTACCAGACTAGTCCCGTGTGCACCTCCAGTGGTCCTTCTGTGCCTGAGCCACGAGGAGCAGGTGTGCCAATTCACATGGACACCCACCCAGCCCGGCTCCTGGGCTGCCCTGAGCTGGTGGCTGCCTCCTTGTGGCCCTCAGTCCTCAGAGGCAGAGCCCAGGACTCAGTATCCCGGGATCTTCCAATGCCAGGTCCCCAGAGCCACACTGGGGGTGTGCACAGTGACTTCTTCAGGAGACAGGCCCTGTATCCAGCATACCTGAGAGCTTCTGGCTGGTGACATTACAAGGCTGGCCTTGGCCAAGTCCAGACCCTTAAGTGTAGCTTTTCCTGAGCGCCCTCCATCCTGGACACAGGAGGCAGGAGAAGTCCCTCATTTTTTTTATTCCCTCACCCAGAATGGGCGGTGGTGCCTGACCTGGGCTGAACAGAGGTCCTGTTCAGACAGAAAGGGGAACCTGCACCAGGGACTGCCCGGCTCACAGATGGGAAAAACCCCTTGGGTCTTCCTGGGATGACCTTGGCTTCCAGGAGCTGTGCTTCCGTTTGGACAAGTGTGTGGCCAGAGGGTGGCCAGCTCGCGAGGCGGCCTGTGTCCTCGGCAGCAGCCCTGCTCCTTGGGCTCCTACCAGGGACTCAAGGTCAGGGCTGCTGGCTGGTCTGCTGTGGCCTTGGAGCTCAGCTAAGGGTCAACACCCTGGAGGGGGTGTTTAGAGACAGAGGCCCGGCCTGGGGGCCCTACCTCAATCTTTCCTCTTCAGAGTCTGAGCCCACACCCACGACCACCACCCTGCCAAGGAGAGTGGGTTTCCAGCGACCTCACCTCTGACCACACCCGATTCAGTGGCCCAGGGAAAGAATTCTGGTTGGTGATATTCTGGCCACTAGACACTAAACAAGCTCCAGACACCTGACAGGACGCCCACCCGGGCACGGCCCGCCTCCTCCACAGTAACCCTCCTGCCCCTGACCGGCATGACCTCCAAGCCTCCTGCCACCACCTCCCCCAGGCTGGGCAGACCCTAACACCAGCACAGAGGCCACCTTCCACCCACGCACTTGGACAAAGACCCACTCTAAGAGGACTCACTAGCTGCGGTGCCCAGAAAGGGCCCGTGCTCCTCCCTATGTGCGGTGGTGCGCCGCCCGCATCCTTCTGTTCAGCCACCGTCAAGGACACTCACGTCGCGCTGCTGGTCCCTGCACCCTGCGGCCTGGCTCTGCCAGCCCCATCCTGAGGCCACCGCAGGTGAAGGAGCTGCCACCGCCTGACCATATGAGGCCCCTGGGCCAGGACAGCCTAGGAGCTGCAAGGAATCAGCCCTCCCCACCGCCGCCCCCCTCCCCGCCACTGGCCACTCCAACACTCCCAAGAGCCAGCAGGAGAAAGGGTGGCAGAGGGAGCTCCATCTGTCTCTCTGCCTCCCTAATTCTCCTGCATCCCCGGCTTGGTTTTCTGGGGTCCCCTGTGGAGGAAGCAGGTCTGTAGCTGGAATGTCCCCAGCACTGAGCCCCACTCCCACCTGCAGAGGCCCACACGGCCAACCTCCTCCACCCCGTGAGAGCCACCGTCGTCTCTGCGTGGGCTCTGGAGCAGGTGGCTTCCTCCAGGAGCCTCGGTGTCCTCTGCTGCGTGGTCCTGGGGGCTCCATGAGGCCAGTACCGTCCCGTGACTGTGCAGCTGCACACATGCCTGGCTCGGGCCTCCGTGGTGTGTTGGCCTCGAGCCACACAGCGAGTCTTTTGGCTCATCTGCAAAATAAGGTGCAACTGTCCGTAAGAAAATTAATAAAAGTGAAATGGGCAAAGGCCATCCCAAGGCTGGTGACCCAGGTCGGGGAGCATGATGCCCAGCCCCACTGCAGAGTCCCCAGGCGCTGGCCAGCGGGTCAGGCAGCATGCCCAGAGCTCGAAGCCCTGCACTTGCCACCTGCCTGCCAAGGCCTTGGCCCCTCATTGCCTTGGGCCCTGTAGCCTGGTCCACCCTCACTTTGATCCTCTCAGTGCCTTTGGACAAGGACTGGCTGGCCCTGGTCCCTGCGTGGGACAGATGTCCCTCCCCTCTGCCGTGGTCCCCCAGCCCTCCAGCTACCTTGGCTCCCCTGCCAATCCCCGCCCCACCGCCTTAGTCCTCCGTATTGCGTGGACTCCCCTGTTACTTTGGTGCGCCCCTCTGCACATGCCCCCCCACACACACACCTTGCTCCCTCTCTGTTCTTGGTCCTTCCGTCCACGGGAGGGTGACGATTCCTCTGAGGTTACCCGAGGATGCCCAGAGCTGAACATGGTGTGCAGTAGCCAGCCTGCTGCCCACGGAAGGTGATGGGCACCTGCCTGACTGAGTCATATCCCCAGGACCCTGCCCGGACCCTGGCGCCTGTGTGGGGCAGCCACTTTTCCCCAGTACTCTCTGCCACCCTCAACTGTCCCTATCCCCCAGAAGCTGGAGTCAGAATCTGGGGCTAACCTCTGGATTCTCAAACGCAGGGCGTGGTCCCGTGCATCCCTCCCAGGGGCCACTCCACCAACGGCTTCCGGCTGGGTCACGCCTGGTTCTTCCAGGGTGCACGGGCTGGGGAACTCTGCAAAGGGTTAAGGGGTACAGACAGCCGTGCCCAAAGCGAGGAGCGAGGCTGGTGCGCCCCGGAGCTGCGGAGGCGCTGCATTTTAATGAGGCCTTATTGCCAGGGAGGCCTTTGTCTTTCTTTATCCGGTGCACAATAAAAGAATTAATTAGACAGAAATGGCAGGGCAAGGGACTGACAAGTCATTAGGGGCTGCTGAATGACCGATGAGATGCAGCCGGGCTGTTTCGGGCCCAGAATGATAATGGCCAGCGGGTGCTTTGTATGCGCGGCCAGCAGGCCTCGGGGTGCATTGTGGCCCGTTGGTGGGGATGCTGGCTGGCCAGGGTGTGGGGGAGACAGACAGGGCCCTGACTGCAGGCAGACAGGATAACCAGCTGGACACACTTGGTCCAGTGTGTAGATGCAGAAGGGACTTGGGGGACTCTGAACTGCTCTTTGGCCCTTACTTCCCCACAGGGGACAGCGGGTGGGGTGTAGTGGGGACACTCCCCACGCTGCGAAGGAAGGAGGAGGAGCGCGGAGGGTGGGGAGGGAGAGGACTTGGTGGTGGGAGGGCACCCAGTCTTGCTGCCACTGTCTTGGGTATGAGACATCAGTGGGAAACCGGTGCCATCCACACCCTGGCTTGCCCACTCAGAAACACAGAGCTCCTTGGGCATGTGTTCTTCACTGTGGCCACCAAGGGCAGATGGGAGCTTCCCAGCAGCACCTACCCCGGGTCCTCTCGGGTATCATCCAGGGCTTGGAGGAGGGGCAGAACCCCAGCCAGGCCAGAAGATGGTCTCCCTGCCCCAGAGTGATGGGAATGTAAGAGACTAAGCAGGCAGGTCGGCCAGCGGTCACTAACCCTTCCTAGAAGGGTTACTGAGGGACAAGTGACTGATCCCTGCCCCAGGGATCAGCTCCTGATGTGGCCGCACCAGCTCCTGTCCTGGATCCTGAAGGGGCTGGCAGTCCGACAGCCAGCACAAAAGGGAAGCTTATCAAGGCTGGATCCAAGGGCTGCTGGACACTGTCCTAGGCCAGTCAGATCCTCGGGGGAGGGGGCTGTCCTGCCCAGAGGACTGATCCTGCGTTTGGCCAGGGGTAAGCATCACACGGCACCGACGCAGGAGCTTCCCCCGTCAGCTGTACTCTGAGCACAGCCACACCTGCTTGAAGGTAATGACGGTCCTGTAGGTAGAGCAGGGCACTGGGCTGCCCTGAAGCTCTGTCAACGATTCTTTGGCACACCGTCTGGTGTGTGAGAGAGCACGTTTCCTCTCCACGCTTGCATGGGCCTGGCACATCTCCAAGAGCTTCTCACCTCCCTTGTCCTCCAACTCCTGGAGTGACTCAGGCCATCCAAGGAACTTATTTGCTAATGGGGCAGGGACAGAAGATAGGGAGCAGAGGCCTTGCAACTAGGGTTCCTGCTATTTTCCAGTAGGAACAGGCTGTCCAGGAGGGTCACAGGGTACCTTGAGATGTGTACCTGGTGTGTGGGGCTTGGACAGAGAGGAATGAGCTGCCTGGTTCCCTTGTGGCCCTTGGTGTCTACTGCCTTGAAGAGACTGCTGGCCTCTTTGGCCTCAGTAGCCCATCTGTGAAACAGAAAGAACAGTACTCAAGGACCAGACACACACCTGCTCATGGGGGTCACTGGGGAGTCATCTGCTGACTTCTACTCATCCACCCACTTATCCAACCACCCACCGAACACCCACCTTCCCTGCCAGCCACATACCTACCCACCTGTCATTCACCCATCAACCTTCCCATGCACCCACTTACTATCCATTCAATCACGCACCTGTCTGTTGGGTGCCCATACCAGGTGTTGAGTTTCAAGAAGACAGATCCAGCCCTGCTCTCCCTTGGTCCAGCAGGAAAGGTTCCCACAAGACAAGTACAAGAGACCACAAGAGCCAAAACAATGACCGAGTATGCTTCCCGAGGAAGTCACAGCTCCCTGAAAGGTTCCCACCAAATCTTAACCTGAGCAGATTGTGAACTCACGCACACCCGTGTTGGCCCCAGTTAGAGGGCACCATCGCGCCCTCCCCTTCTCTTAGCCTCAGGGGGCCCTGTCCTGCCTCAGCCTGCTTTTTCTCATTTGACCCGAGTGAGCAGCAATGCTTAGGACGCACACAAGGGCACCTAGGCCACTGGTCCCAGACCCAAGCGCAGCCTTCTCATAGCTCTGGTCCCACTGAGAACTAGGATACGCAATTCATCTCAGTTTGCCGGAAAGCTGAAAAGTCCCGTGTCCTGGGAAGCTCCTTCACACTAGGCAAACAAGGATGGGCCACCACCCTAGCAAGGAGCTATGGGAGGTCCCGGATGGGTCACCTCCACTGTCGAGTGGGTGGAGAACAGCTCCAACATAGCACGAGCAAGGTGCTCTTGCGTGGCCTTATGAGCTCAACAGGGTCGAGCCCTGACCGTCCATCACCTACACCCACAACCAAGGCCCTCCAGACACAAAGCAGGCGCTCAGCACTTGCTGGACACGGAATGTGAATAGACAAAGCTGACGTGAGCACACTCGCTGCAGGCGAGGTGGGTCAGGGCTCTGCAGTCTTCTAGAAAATGGAACCAGCTGATGGCCCAGGCAGGAATGAGGCTCGGGGCCGCCGGGCTCCCTTCTCAAACTGCTCAGAGGACACAGTGCGGAGGGTGACTGACAGGAAGGAGGTTCACACAAGCCCTCAGAAGTCATCGGTCCTGGGCATGGGTCTGTAAAGGGATTTGGCATGAAGTGCAACCCGTGTGCACCAGGGGCTACCTGCTCAGCCCGTCTTGCTGAGCTGTTTAATTTACAACAGTGACCATTCCAATGACTGTGAGCTCATCAGAAGCGGCAGAAGGGTGTACTGAGCTCTCCTCTGAAAGTCACGCCATGCGCCTGCACGTCCAGGTTCAGAAGGAAACCAAATGCCGGTGATCACGTGAGAAGTCTCGTCATCCTCCCCAAACAGGAGACTTGCCACACACCCTGCAGGAGTGAAGAAACATATTACAGTCTCTCTGCACGCTGGGAGTTCCTCTGCGGCAGAAGGATTCAGCCCCGGTGAGCTTCCTCCCGCACCATGAGGATATGCCTGCCATCACGGCTCTGTAAAGCAGCAGGCGTCACTGGTGCAGGCCGAGCTTCCAGGAGGTATCTCAGGGGCTTCTTTCAGACCCCTCCCGAGTCCTGCCACTCCACTGCATGGAGCACTGGTCTCTAACTTGTTTGCGGTTCTACAAGGGAGGCTTTAGGTTGACCCTCAGGCCACTGCCCCCAGCAGAAGCCGGGCCAGCTTCACTGTGGAGCTTGGGGATGCCTGCCCCGAGCCTCTACATCCCAGAATATTTCCCTCTACTCTGCACAAGGAAAGAACATCCCAGCACAGACGAGCCACATTCCGACCCCCTTGTTGATTTTCCACCTGGCGGAGCCTGAGCGAGGGGTAGGGGAGGGCACAGGTCAGCCCCATTGAGATCTGGGAGTGACTCTTGATGACAGGAGATGCCCGGCAGGGGCGAGGACTCTGCTAGGAAGAAGAGGCCACGGACTGGTCACCTGTTCAGCAAGGGGGTTCTGAGCTCCCCTGTCTGGGCCACAGGGAGAGAGAGAGGGCTGTGACCGCGACATGGTGCGAGGTGTGACCTCCACCTCGGGGCTGGTGGGAGTCCTCACCTGATTCAGTACATGAAGGATGTGGCCTAAAATCAGTCCCTCGGCCACTGGCAGGAACAGAGCCCTGATCTGAGGGGTGGAAGGGGTAAAGCTATGCTGCTGTAACGAGGGTCACGCCTCACCCACGTTCTGCACAAGTCCTGCTCTGTCTGGCCGGGCCATGTCAGCTGGACAGAGGAGACCTTAACAGCACTGGGCTCTGTCCCTCCAGGGTCAGGCCTAGGTGGCGCTTCCTGCGCTCCCCGGCTCTACTGGGCAGGCTGTCCCTGGACCCCTGCAGGTGGGCACGCCAAGCACACCTGTGGCAGAAGTACCCTCAAGGGCTGCTGGGGGCCTGTGGGGCTCCAGAGCCTGCTCCTCTACTGTGTCTAGGGCAGGAGCCTGCCAGGCCTGGCGGGAGCCGGGGCAGGAAGCGGCTGGCTGGAGCATTTCCTTTCATTAAACGCCGTTTCTCACTCCCCCTACCCTAGGTAAATGAATGTCACAGGCCACACGTCCCCAGGGTCCCTGGGCTGCGGTGGAGTGGGGAGTCGGCATCACTTCCGGAATGTACGGGGGGGGGGGGGTGCGGTGCTAGGGGCGGTAGCAGTGGAGGTGGGCGTCCTGTGCCCATCTGCCAGAGAAGCCAGATTCTAGCCAAGCAGAGAGCTCAGTTTCCTTTGGAAAGGAGACAAATTGCATTTCAATTTTCGTGGGGTCTTGGAGCCCTCCCTGTGCCTCCCGCTCCGCACCCTGGGGGGTGAGATTCCAGAGGGCTGCCTCCCAATCACCTGTGCCTCCCATTCGGAGCTAATTCTGCAGGGCCGTGGGCGGTGGCGGGCGCGGCGGATCTCGGATCTCGGAGTGGGTGCCCACCGCTCCCCGCCTGCTGCTTGCAAAGCGCCTGAGCCTGCCTCCTGTGTGAAGCCCCGCCAGTCTCCTGCAGAATCCTTCATTCTGAGCCCATGAAGCTCAAGTCTGCAAAAAGCACTGTGGGACCCCCCTCCCCCAGATACACAGGGAGAGGGAGCAGGTCCTAATGTCAGGTGGACAAAGGAGCCCAGCGGCCAGCGGCCAGCTTGGCTGGGCATACCAGGGCCACGCGTGGCCCACCTGCTCCGTTTGGATCTGGGCCCTGCAGAGAGTAGGACACAGGGAAGAGCCCCGTGCCGAGGGCGCAGGTGGTCCAGGCCACAGGTGAGGTGTGGAGGGCAGTCACCACAGGGGCCAGGACTGAGCTCAGATCTGTGACTCTTGGGGTCTAAGGAGAAATAAAGGGATGAGCACAGGCACTGTTGGGGGCCTGGCACTCCAGGAAAGGACAGAGGATGCCACTGGGAATGAGGCAGGTGGTGGCACAGAGGCCCCAGACCAGAATTTCAGCCCAGCCCAACACTTTGTTCTTGGGGCCTGGAGGAGGGGGAGACGCTGTGGCTGGACGTGTCTCTGCCT
Organism: Ctenodactylus gundi; assembly: GCA_004027205.1. NCBI lineage: Eukaryota > Metazoa > Chordata > Mammalia > Rodentia > Ctenodactylidae > Ctenodactylus > Ctenodactylus gundi. Next base: position 281,705 of record PVKB01001906.1, on the reverse strand, counting down.
CTGCTGGGGTAAATGCTTAGAGCAGGGCAGCTGCCCCTCAGCAAGCCTCCTGAGTTTGGGGGTGAATTCCTTCCTGCACCAAGATCCTTAGTGACCTTAACAGGCTGGGCCTCTGGCCCTGCGGCTGGTTCTGATTCTGTCTCAGGCTGGGGCTAGGAGAGTCCACTCAGCTGTGGGACCAGCCGCAGCCGCTACCCACCCCCGGGGACCTCCACCTCCGGTTCCTGCTGAGACCTACACACTCAGGGTGAGAATGGGCACCTGCCTTTCAGGCTTTGGGATCCTGGCTGGCTGAGGAAAACCAAAACCCACTTCCTTCTCCTGGGTATCCCCCAGGAACTATAATCCAGCCTCGGGGAGCCCGTCTGGCCAGAGTCCGGGAGTGGCTCTCACGCTGCCCCACTGGGCCTGGAACCGAGGAGCCCCAGAAGCCCCATACTCCACACCCTGTACGCTGCCGAGGACAGATGCCCCTAGAAAGCCTCCGTGTGATGTCCATTTCTGTTGCAACCAGGCTGTCAGGCCTCCCTGGGGCAGCCTGCTCTAGGGGTCTCTGCAGGGGCAGGTCCCTGTGGGGAGCCCAGCCGCAGGAGGCCGGGGAGGGAGGACACTACCCTGACTCGGGGTGGGGGGGAACCACAGCAGTCACTTCCCCAGGAGCTGCGGCTTCTGCAGGCAGATGGGACGGCCTGGTCCCACTGTTACCTCCACCAGGGGTCTGGGTCCAGCACAGCGGACCTTTTTCCCTGAGACACGATTTTCTGATGTGTGTTATCACTGCACATAATAACAGCCAATGTGTGAAGGCTCACCCTGCCCCGGACAGGCCCAAAGCCCAACGTGCCCGTCCTTGAGTGGGGCACTCTCGTTAGACGAGGAACCTGAGGTTGATGGGCTATATGCCTGCCCAGGCAGTGACCCGGGAACTTGGTATGGTTCTATTCGTTAAAAACTATTTCAGATGCTTCCCACCACCTGCCATCCCTTAACAAGAAGGCAGCAGCCTGTCTCCTGTGTCCTGTGCCAAGCACCGAGCCGTGTCCCAGCCGGGGAGGAAGGGGGAGTCTGCAGGTCGCAGGCTCTGCTCTAGAGAAGGTTACCACTGCCACCACCCGCAGGTGACCAACAGAGATGAGGGCTGTCAGGGGCGGGGCACGTTCCCAAGGGTCACGGGGTGAGGTCGTTAGAGTGTCCCTGCACTTGGAGACGGCCTTGAGGAGGGGAGGTAGAGCTGGGTCCTGGCCAGGCCAGGGCACAGACATGCACGGATGGCCGACGGGGGAGGACACCGGGGGAAGGCAGCATCTGGAGCTCAGGAGGCAGGATCCGGAGCAGCCGGCCTGCACCGTCCTATCTCCAAGCTGCAGTCCCCGGGCCACGAGGGAATGGCTGTGAGCACAGGCTGCTGGGGTCCCAGGGGTCCCAGGGGTCCCAGCAAGCACAAGGAAGCCACTAGAGCAATGCTGACTGTCGGCATGGTTGCCTAAGCAGCCCGCCGGCCACATGGCATTAGGGGGCTTCTCTGGCCCCCAGCACTTATTCACTGTCCCTCCGTGGGGATGGGGCCCATATGAGTCTTGGGGCCCAAGCAGACTCTGCCTGTCTGCCTGTGAAGCCCCGATGGTCCCCGAGTCAGACCTTGGGAGACGTCCCAACATCCCGGCCAGTGGTGGAGAGGCCGCCACCCGCTATCCCGGAGAATTTTCCTGGCCCTTCCCTCCCCCACCACGTGGGGCCTCTGAGACCCTCACTTTCCTGACAGGTCTTCACCCCGGTTTCTTCCCTTCCCAGAGCCATGAGCGAACATTCTGTGGCTTCCTAAGAAACACTGTCACGGTCCCTGGGTCTTTGTGAACTCCGTTGTGGTGCCTGCGTTCCCCGGTCCTACGCAGCCCTCCTGAGCCAAGCGCAGCAAGTGCTTGTGAGCCAACCTCCCAGACCCCACCTGGCCTGTGGGGCCTCCCTCCCGGGCTGGGTCAGTATTGACCCAGAGGGAAGTGGCCCTGGCCTCTATGACTGAGGGATTCCAGCGCAGCCAGCAGGACTGTGCAGAAAGGCTGTGGAGCCTGGTCCCCAGGCCCCTCGGGCTGGGTGGAGGTGGGGTTGTGAGGGACTGGCGCAGGCTCCCCGTCCTCACGTTCTGCACTGTGAGGAAATGCCTGTGCTTTTCCAAAACTAAGTGGGAAGCATTTCCCAAACTTATCCCAGTTAAGACCCCGCTTAGTTGCCATCTATCCACCTGGGGTGCCAACCTTCCACTCTCTCCTCACCATCAGACAGACAGCGGGTCCACCCCACCGCCTTCTTCTCATAGGACATTTGTGGCTGGAAACACTTAGAAGCTGTGGTCACGGAGAAGGCCAGAATCCGCCTCACTGGCCAGTGGCCCTTCTTGGACCCAAACTGCCCCGGGGCTGACCTATCTCATCCCCACCAGCAGGGGCTGGCCTGTGTCACCCTTACACACATATTTGAGCAGGCCATAGGGAAGCAGCGGCAGATGTGGCCAGGTGATTACCACCCGCTTCCAGAGGGAGAGATCCCGACACAAATGGCACAGTGGGGCGACCCGCCACCGCGGGTCCTTGGTCCTGCCTTAGGCTCCCTGTCTACAAGGTCTCCCTGTATCCAGACCTCCTGGGGACTGACTGAGTTGGCACATAAGGCAGCAGCACACGCAGTGCAGAGTGGGTGCTCAGCTCGGGGGAGACAGCAGCACCCTGGCTACAGTGCAGGGGTGGCCAACTTTGCTTTGGCCCATGGGAAGCTCAGAGCAATGATCAAGTCCTCCCTGGCCCTGTCCATCCCCAACGGGTTCTGCTCACTTTCAGAATATTTTTTAAATGAATTCTTTAGTGGGCTGGAGGAATAGCATAGTGATTCGAGCTCTTGCCTAGCAAGCACAGGGCCCGGACTTCAAATCCCCAGCACCACACAAACCAGATAAGGCAACGAACTCCTGTGAATCTCAGTACTCAGGAGACTGACACAGGAAGATCACCCTGAGTTCGAGGTCAACGTGAGCTGCATAGTGAGTTCAGGGCCCGCCTGGACTGCAGAGTGAGATCTTGTCTCAAAAAATTTAATCCTTCGGCAAGTTTTTTTCTTTTTAGGTACAATTCATAGTCCATCGGGTTTACCATTTTATATTATATTTTGAGGGAGGGTGTTGCTTTGTAGACCAGGCTGGCCATGAACTCACTAGATAGCCTAGGGTGGCCTTGAACTCAAAGCAGTCCTCCTGCCTCGGCATCTCAAGTTCTGAGATCACGGGCATGAAGCACTATACCGGCTTCTGTGCTGTTAGGGAATCGAACCCAGACCTTGTGCTTGCCAGGCAAAGGCTCTAACTGTTGAGCTATTCCTCTAGCTCCTTGGTACTTATTATTTTTTTTAATGAGTTAAGAGGGTTCATCTTGGGCTACATACAAAATATATAATGTAAATAATAAAATTTCTGTTTTAAAAAAGTAAGAAAAAATAAAATTGTTTCTGATATAACACAAAAGAAAACATGGAGGAAAAACCCCTACAAGTCTAGGATGAGACCTGCCTGGTTAGGAACAGTTCCGCCCCTCCGAGGGAAGTTCAGAGCTCTGAGCTCCCGCACCGGTCCCCACCCTCGTCCCCAGCCCAAGACACTGCCAACCTGTGCCAGTCTCTGTTGTGACCTCGCAGTGGGGGATCGCGCACAGGATCCTGCTTGGCGACTCCTCTCCCGGAGCGTGGGCTGCCCAGGTTCACCCTCTTGCGGCGCATGACAGGGGCCTGTCCCCTTCCTGTGGCTCTGGTCACCCAGGGAATAGATGCACCACAACTTGCCTGCTGGTGGATTCTCGGGGCTCCCACTTGGGAGGCTGCTGCGAATGCACACACGCACCCTCGTTGGTGCTGGGTGTGTGCCCCATCACCTGCGAACTCCATGTTCGAGCCTTGAGGAAACACGGTGTTCCCCATCAGCTGCAGCCTGTCACACCTCCACCTGTGTGCCACGAGGGCTCCATGTTCTCACCTGCGCTCACACTGTATTTTTAACTTATTTGGGGAGGTGGGTGGTGCTGGGGATGGAACCCAGGGTTTTCATGCTGAGCTACATCTCCGGCTCATTTTTTGTTTCTGATTTTGAGACAGGGTGGCGGCCTTGCTAAATCACTGAGTTGCCCCGGCTTGGCTTCAACTTGTGATTCTCCTGCCTCGGCCTCCCAGAATGCTGAGGTTACAGGCCTGTCCCGCCAGGCCTGGCTAACCTCACTCCCTTTCACCAGTGGGAGCTCATGGCATGCCACTGTCTGTTCCTCTCCTGCCCTTCTGAGCAGGGCCCCAGGATAGGAAGGGCCCCGGCAGGAAGCTCACGGGGTAATTAATCCTGACTTAGGGGGCCTGCCTTAAATTGGATAGACTGGCCCAAATAGGATTAAGGAGGAAGCTGAGCCAGCAGCAAGCAAACAGAAGGAAAAGTCCCCAGGAGCCAGCAGCCCGGCCAGGCCTCCAAGGGAGGCCGCGGGGTGGAGAGCACACTGGGCATTGCTGGACGGCGGCGCCACCTCCCCAGCCACCATCCCCGTGCCACTCGAGGCGGGCAGTGGCCAGCTTGGGGGACCACAGGGACGCCATGCTGTTCTCCCCACGCCACTGGCTGACCCGTGCTGAGCTCACCCCTTCCCCAAGGATTAATTTGGAAACAATTAAAATTCAGCACCACCTTGAAAATCTCATTAGCGTGGACTGAGTGGCCACCAGCCGAAAGGCTGGGCGCAGCTCCCCTAGGGGCAGAGGCGAGGACTGCGGCTTAGAGAGTCCCAGGCAGGCCCTGTCCCGGCGCCTGGGGGCCCCGGGGAGTGGACGGCCCTGCCACTGTGTCCGTGACCTTGCTCCTGTCCCGGTTCACACTCCAGTAGGCAGCGGCATGCCCCTTTGACCCCAGGAGGACAGTGGCTGGAGGCTGAGGTCCCTGCAGGTTGCACCCCAGGAAGGCACCTGTGCAGTTGCTGTGCCATGGCCCAGGCTCTCTGGCTGGCACGTTCCCACCCGGGGCATCATGCCAAGACTCTGGGGCGCGTGCTCTCCTGGGCCCCCAAGATGCCTGCGCTGTCTTGCTGGTGTTGGGAGCTGAATCAAGCCTGGTTGTGCGTTAGTGCTCGTGGCTGAACCTCTAGGCAGGAGAGGTGACACGTTGTGAGCGTGTGTCCTCGGGCGACTGTTGCCCAGAAGTGCCAGGACCCCAGTGTGGGGATGTTGGGACGGACACAAGCATATTTGGTTAATATTCAGCACACCTGAGCCCGGCACGCTGGGCTCCCAGGACTTCCATATAAGGCTATAATTCTGATTCTCAGAGATGATTGGATGGATGGAACATTACGCGGCCTCTAGGCCCCGCCCCTTGCTCTACCCTATATATGCCCTGGCTTCTCCCGGTAAAGCAGCTTGCATTCTTCAAAATCAGTCCTCAAGTGACTGTGTCATCACACTCTGTGGGGGGGGGCGGCTCTGTAGGTGAAGGTCCCTGGGGGGAGTTAGGGACACAAGACTCGGGGGGAAAAAGGCTCAGAGTCAAGGGGAGAAGCTGAAACTAAGCAAAAGGAGATAAATAAGGTGTAGTGAGGGCTCAGAACCAAAGGGAGAAACAGAGATGAAGCGAAAGAAAGGTCTCAGGAAGACTATTTTTAGAGCTCTCGTTTGGGAAAGTCTCCCCAAAGGGTGCCTAGCGCGGCCGCCCTTGGATGAAACGGACCTCTAGATGCCCGTGTTCACGTGCTGCCCCACCAGGTTCAATTTGCCTAAAACTGTGCCACCGGTGCAGGGCCTTCGGCTGGCGCCCTCCACCCACTCAGACCAGACTAGCTGCAGAGCTCCCGGGGTACTGGCTGCACCTGCGGCTGACGGTGCGGCGGGACACAGTTCCCTCGGTGCGTGCCATCGGGGAGAGAGCCCAGCCTCTGTGGAGTCGCGCCTGCCGCCCACGCCTCCTGGCCGGGTGTGTCGGCGGCCACAGGAGCTGGGCCATCTGGACGGGCCGCGATGCCCTGTAAACTGAAGGAGATGGACCCACCCCCATTCCCCACCCAGGCCTCCCACGAGAAAGATGAAAACTGACCACCTTGGGATCCCTCTAGCATTCTGATAAGGCTGTCCTGTTACCACGGGAGGAACGGTGGAGAGGTCGGGCTGGACACAGGCACGTGTGGCTCACATCCAGAACACGTGAGCCTGGCCCGCGGAGCTCCCAGGACTTACATATAAGGTTGCAATTCTGATTCTCTGAGATGATTGGATGGTTGGAACATGAGCTAGGCTCTAGGCCCCGCCCCTTGCTCTACCCTACATATAGTCTAGCTTTTTGGTAATGAAGTGGATTGCATGTTCAGAAACAAGTCCTCGGATAGAGGCTTACGATGACCCACGGTGCAAAAACCGCAAGAGGGACAGAGCAGCTGTCCTCAGACGTCCCTGCTGGCCGCCTCAGGGACAGTGGCCGCACTGGGATAGGGCATAGCCCTCCGGTGGGGGGGTGGACTCGCTCCAGCCCGCATTCACGAGCCCACATGGCTATGAGCCTGCCCGTGGGGCCTCAGTCCGAGTCCTGCCCTACTCCCCGGGGAAGGGCACCGGGGTCTCTGTACCAGGGTCTGAACTCTCCATCCTGGGTGTCTTTGGGCACCAGAGTGGCAAACCTCACAAGTACCAACTCCTTCAAGGGCACTTTCTGGTTTCTTTCATTCTTTTTGTGTGTAGACCAAGCCCACAGCCTTCACACTGGGCTACATCCTAGCCCGCTTTTATTTCTTCATATTTATTTATTTATTTATTGAGACAGGGCCTTGCTCTGTGGCCCAGGCTGGTCCTGAACTCTCCATGGAGCCCAGGCTGGCCTTGGCCTCACAGCAGTCCCCCTGCCTCAGCCTCCCGAGTGCTGGGATTGCAGGCATGCGCCCCACGCCCGGCTTACGTGGTGCTGGGTTATCACCCAGGGCCTTGTGCTTGCAAGGCAAGCACTTCGCCGCTGAGCTACGCCTTCAGCCCCTATCTGTGTTTCTGGCAGTCTTACTAAGTTGCCCAGGCTGGGCTCGAACGTGCGATGCTCCTGCCTCAAGCAGAGCGGAGGATGACAGGCCGATGGCACCAGGCCCAGCTCAAGGGCAATTTCTGTCATGTACAGCTCTTCTCCAGTCGCACACAGCAGGGCGGGTGGCGTGTGTGAGTTAGAGGTGCCGGGGGGAGGCACAGGGATCCCACTGCACAGCACCCGGGGTGGGGTCTCTCTGGGCGGGACAGGTCCAAGGGCAGGTCCCCCAGGGCTGGGAAGGGCAGGACGGCCGGCCAGCAGTCCAGCAATGGGAGGCTCCAAGGGGTCCGGGACACTTTATTCTCCTCTCTGTCCCCCATTCAGGGGCAGCAGAGCTGGTGAGGGGTTCACCTTGGGGCATGGGAGAGGCTGGTGGAGTCAGGTTTCCTGCCCCCTGTACTCTGCTGATACTCCAGGAAGCCACGCAGAGCCACAGGGACTGGGCCTGTGATGCCCGGGACAGGGGGGCAGGGACAGGGACAAGCCCTCTAGGAGGGTGATGGTCAGAGGTCTGTGTGTGAACTTTGACATCTGGCCCCGCCGACCCCATGGCCCTGGGAGGGGCCACACGATCAGGCCCCTGTGTGTGTCCACTTGGTCCTTCGTTGTCTGGGTGAGGCACCGCCCACATGGGGTGAGGGCATGTAGATACCCAGCCGCCACCCACACCAGGCACCCCAGTGGGTAGCTATGGGGAAGGGAGTGGGCTGCCAACACTGGCCACGCTTGGGTAGAGAGACCCTGCCCGGCCTGGCTTGCTCGGTGGGGTAGGGGTGAGGGTAGGGGTAGGGTGGGACCTGGCTGGGGTGGTACAGTAAGCCTCTCAGGGTGACACCATGACCGGAGGTTTTGCCTGCCACCCCCTCCCAGGCCTCACTCACGTGATGCAGTGTCCCCACGCCCAACGGGAACCCAGCTGAGGGGCGTGTTGGGGCTTCCCGCATCCCTCCCACGGCGCCCGCCTGACCTCGCCCTGCCGTGCCCGCCGTGCCCTGCCGTGACCTGCCGGGGCTTTCACAGTATCTGAGCAAACTTCTGCTCCAAGCGAATTCCCCGGCCGGCGTTGGGAGCGGGGCTTTCCTGAGGGACACGACAGCCATCACTGGGAGGTGGCCCTAGGTGACACAGCGGGGCTGCCAAGGAGGGCGGGAGGGGCGGCGGGTCCGATGGTACTGATGTCTGAGTGGATGCGAGGAGGAGGGTGAGAGTTGGTCCCCAGTAGCGGGGACCCCAAGATGGCCTGGGTGTCCAGGAGACTCGGGGTCCTCCAGCCCCTCTCGCCTGGGCAGGCAGACCACTGCTTCCTGGCTGTCTGGGATGTGCCCTCCGGGTGTGACAGTCACCGGGTTCTGTCCCGCTGGTGCGCTGGGGTCTCTGAAGCCTCAGGGTTCTATTCCCTAAGGCACAGGCCTCCACTCCCTGGGCAGCTGCACTGTGCCCAGCCTCAGCCTCCCCCAGGAATGGTGGCCCTGGGCAGATGCACTGTGCTGCAAGGAACTTGTCTCTGGATGCTGCCAGCTCTGAGCCCGTGGGTCCCTGGGCCTCAGTGTCGGAGAGCAGCGGGAGCTGGCTAGTGGGTGGAAGTACCGCTGCCCCCCTCTCATAGATCACCAAGATGGGCATGGGCCCAGGGGCAGGCTCGTTTCCTGATCCTCCTGGAAAACCCCGGAGGCCACAGGTCCTTTGCAAGACCTTCCTCCCTCTGCATCCAGCCAGAGCAAACGTGGCCACCCTTCCCTGTCCCACGGCAGGATTCCCGTGTGCCTCATGGAGCCCTGGAAATGCCAGGGTCTTATAGCCAGGCACCGCAGAGCTGGGAATATGCATCTGAGACCCCAAGGTGAGGCGGCAGGTAGTGGGGCCTTGAGGGGTACGGCCTGTGCTGCCCGCTTTGTGAGGGGATGATGGATGGGGAACGAACCCTAGGCTTGGCTTGTTTACTCCCAAGGCCCAGGGCCACCTCTGGAGATCCCCTGAGCTGGATCCCTCTGCAAACCAGAGGCCAGGTGGGCAAAGGTCAGGGCTGCGCTAGCTGGTGGCTTGACAGGTGGCCCCTCCCTGGCCTCCAGGCCTCATCTGTGAAGTGGGTGGGTGACAGCGCCTACTCTTTCTGACAGAAGGTAGACTGAGGCACCACGTGGGCACCGTGGACGAGAAGGCCACGTGGGGCAGCATCTCGACATGGGCAGGTGTGAACACCCCCTGCCCACAGAGCCACTTGGGCTCGGAAGACCCTGGTTTGATCCCCAGCACCCACCCCTACCATTGCAGGGAAGCCCTTGGGCTAGTGGACAGGCCCTGGCGCCTCAGTTTTCCTACCAGCAGCACCAGGGTGGTGGCCGGGGAAAGGTCTCCCTGCTGCCTGGTTTCCCTCCCCAGCCAGCCCAAGGGAGGTGGAGTTGTCCCTCTGTGTTTTGGATATACTAGATTAAATGCCATTTACAGTGACCCAGTCACTTGAGAGGCTGAGGCAGGGGGACGGACCTAGGCCAGCCTGGGACACACAGTGAGACTCTGTATCACAGAAAATGTTGAAAAAGCCCAGGGGTGCAGTTGAGCTGGGGCAGCCCGCAGGAGGTGCCGCTCAGTCCCCAGTACTGACCTCATCTGTCCGTGTAGCTCTAGACAGACTCATACATCAGCGAATTTCGTGTCATTGATGGCTGGTGTCCTGTATCCGGAGCTGTTCAGCCTGAAGTGGGGGCTGCAGGGGAGGGGGTCACGCAGTGAGCATCCTACGGCTGCCGCAGCAGCAGACCCTCGAGGCTCTGGGCTGGAGGGCCGAGGGCGGCCAGTGCTGTGGCAGGATGGCCCCTGAGGGTCATTGCTGTCTCCTTGCCTGAGCACCAGCTGGGCACCAGCTGTGTGCTAAGATCGTTTGTCTTGGCAGCACTCGGGACCAGTTTGGGGTGAGTCATGTTCCCCCATCAGATGTGTCCAAGCCCTCACCTGAGGCCCTGTGAACATGGCTGAGACGGGACACACAGCAAGGCAACTGCAGAGACGACTCGGCCAGGGGAGGCCACCCAGGGCCAGGGGGTGCTGCCCAGCCACGGTTCCCAGAAAAGACAAGCAGGAGGCGGGGGAGGGGGAGGGTCGCGGGCGAGGGTGGAGATGGGGTAACTCTGCGCGGGCTGGGGGTCGCTGCGGCCCCCAAGAAGCTGGAGCAGCCAGCAGCCAGCTGATGCCTCAACCTCCATGTCCAGCCTCCAGATGGGTATCAAGAGAAGAGCTCTGGGTGGGTGGTGCTGGCAAGGAGACTCACCCACCAGGGCGCCTCCTTCGGGGAGGTGGACTGGCGCTTCTGTGCCTGCCATGGCCCCGCTGAGGGCTGAAATAATAACGCGCTCGCTCGGTGACCTCGCAGTGAGGACCCAGCAACAGCGCTGGGCCCTGAGCAGACTCTTCTTACCTTCTCATTTATTTGTTTCTGTTTCTTTTTCTTTCTTTCTTTCTTTCTTTCTTTCTTTCTTTCTTTCTTTCTTTCTTTCTTTCGTGGTATGGGGGATTGAGCTTGGGGCTTTCATGCTGAGCTACATCCTCAATCTGGTTTTGATTTTTGATTTTTTTTTTTTTTTGAGACAGCGTCTCTGTAATCCAGATTGATCTTGAACTCTGCAGCCCAGGCTGGTCTTGGACTCACGGCATTCTTCCCACCTCAGCCTCCCTAGTGCTGGGATGACAGGCGTGCGCCACCATGCCTAGTTTATGTGGTACTGCGGACTCGAACCCAGGACTCTGGGCTTGCTAGGCAAGGGCCCTAACTGCTGAGCTGTACCCTGAGTCCCAGTGATTTTTGATTTCATGACAGGGTCTCACCAAGTGGCTGAGTTGCACAGACTGGGCTCGAACTTTCAATCCTCCTGCCTCAGCTTCCTGGAGTGCTGGGATTACAGCCCTCGTCCCTGGGCCAGCAGGCTCCCCATCTGGGGCTCCCCTCTGACGTGGTTGCGGGGGAGATGGGCGGACACAGATGCAAACTCCTGGTTGGGCGGCAGCACCAGCTGGCAGCAGCCCTTACCTGAGAGTTAGGGAGGGAATAGGCTCTGAGGATGCTGGTGACGGTGGCAGCAGGGACGCTGGCTTCTTGCCGAGCGTGTGAGAGCCGGGCACCGTCAGGTCCTGACACGCAAGGCAGATAATGTGTTCCTCTGGATAGCTGGAATCGCAGTAACCACGCAGCAGAATAAACATCGTAACAGCTATGTGTGATCTTAGCTATTGTCTTAGGGACACGCAGGAGGCTCCGGGAGCTGGCACCCTGTGGAGGGGAAGGGCTGTCCGTGGCCCGGGATGGTGGCAGCGGGTGGGCTGGTGTGTGTGTCCCCAGAAGGAGCTGGCTACCCGTCACCACCTCCAATGGTATAGACCCTGACCGCAACACAGAGAGGTGTGGAAAGGGCCCAGAGCGGCTTCAGGGGCACCTGGGCGGCAGGAGTGGCCACTGGCCCCAGGTTCCTTCTGTCCACAGGTGGCCTATTCTTGAGTGTAGGCAGTGTGTCTGGGTCCTATCTCCTGTCCTTCAGGCCCCAAAATGGAGGGTCGCTGCCTAGCTGCTGGCGGTACACTCCTGCCCACAGCAGGCCCTCTATACTGTAGGGCCCCATCCTCCCGTGCGGCCTGCAGGAAGGATGCCGCCTGCACCACAGCAGGGGCGCAGAATGGGGCTCCTCGAGGAACCCTTGGCAGGGCCAGCGGCTGATCAGAGCTCCTGTCTCCCGCACCCCGGCACCCCAGAACCTTCCAGAGGCTTTGCTCTCTTCGCCGTGAAGGTGGGTTCTGGAGGGCGCAGCCAGCTGGGCGGCCTCTCCCCCATTCCCACAGTCTAGGGCGGGCCAGGCTGCAGACTGTCCCCCAGGAGGGCGCCCCGCCTGCGCTAGACAGAAAGCAGATGCTTTCTGCTCCTCCAGAGCCGGAATGGAGCTGGGACCCCCTCCACTGTGCTCCCACATTCCAGGAACCCGCCGCCTCCCCACAGACCACGGCAGGGCGTCTCCGCCCATAGAGAAGTCTGCACGGTGGCCCGTGCCTTCTCGCTAAGCCTGCGGAGCCCTCAGCGGCCTTCAGTCTCATTGGCCGCAAATGGTCCCATGGCTTTCAACCCCTCTCCTGTCCCCAGCTCTCCCCAGCAGTCCACTCGGAGCCCCCAGGGGCCACCACCCATCTGGTGCCCCTCCTCAGTGTGACAAGGGCCCCTGGCATTGACTGCCCTTGGTCCCACTCACCCAGGCTCGCCAACACTTCCCGGTGGCATCGAATGTCATGTACAGGGTCCTGACTCAGGCTCATCCTGGGCGCTCTACTGGGTCCCCCCCGCCCACCCCCGTCGTCATGTGTGGAAGGTCTTCAAATGCAGACGGGCAGGCCCTGCCCGCTGTGCCTGGTGTCTCCACGGAAAAAAGGAGCGCAGCAATGCTCAGGCGGCTGGGATGGGGGCTGGAATGGAGGTCAGGACAGAGATCAGACGAGGGACAAGCCCAGAATCCCAGGAGCACGGTGACACCAGACGCTGCAGCAGGGAAGGGTGTGCCACCCCTGGAGCGCGGAGAGAGCGACCTGCCTGGCCCTGGGCTTCCTGTGGCAGGGTGCCATCTGAGGTCTGAGGCTCTCTGCTGGAGATGCTCAGATCTGACAATCCTATCCCTGTGGCCTGCCTGTGCACGGACGCTGCCCTAGCTGGGCCTTGGGGTTTCGAAGTGGGTCACACAGTGGCAGGACTCTGCAGTCTTTTGGCCTGAGCTCTGTACGTACAAAGTGAGGCTCACATGGGGACCCTGGGGGATCAGGGGAATCAGGGCTCATAGAGCTCACAGAGGATTATGGGTGCTCATGGGAGATCACAGGGGATCAAAGGGTAATCGGGGGATCATGAGGGATCATGAAGGATCACGGAAGATCACAAGATTGCATGGAATCACAGAGGCAGGTGAGGGCCATGGGAACCTGGGACGGCAGGGGAATCTCCCCTTTGCAGGCCCCACGTGGCTCTGTCGGAGTTGGTCCTGGGGGTGTTTGTCCCCGTGCAGCACTGGCTCAGGCCCCCATCCTCAGCCTCTCCTTCAGGCCAGCCCCTGACTACGCTCTCTGGCAGTGACTGACGGCGCCTCCTGTTTTAAATTGCAGCCAGTTGGGTTCTTGCCCCTCACCCTGTCCCCGCCCAGGGCTCCCCTCCGGCTTGGAGACCAGGAAGAGCCTAGCCCACGGGGTGTCCCGGTCACTTTCCAGTGGGCGTGGCTGGTAAAAATGACCTCAGAGTGCTGGGTGGCTGGGAGGCCTCCGGGAGATGTCCCCAGGTTCCTACGCCTCTGGCCACTGCAAGCCGGGGGCCTGGAGCCTGGGGTGTGGAGGCAAAGAGGCTCTGAACTCAGCCCCCTGGAGTCCCTGGCCTCTGGTTGTGTTCAAGTGCTGGGAAGGGGCGGGCTGAGGGGACGACGGCTCTGTTCTTAGCCCAGGCCCTGCACAGGGATGAGGGGCTCAGCTATGTGTTGGGTGAAGCCTGGCCTTCCACAGGAGCAAGATCATGACATGGGTGACGCTCAGGAAGAGCCCACTCCAAGATGTCAGACCAGATGCAGGCCAGGGTCCCTGCAGGGGACACACAGCAATGGCCAGGCGTGAGGAGCTAGCAGCCACCATGGCCGTGCCTTTACCAGAGGGACAGGGTGTCAGGGCTGGTCACCTGGCAGGAGGTGGAGCATTGCCTTCTCACCAAGTCGGATCAGAGCCTGGAGTCACAGTGTAGCACAGGCTATGCCGGCAGGCCCTAGGGCCATAACCCAGACCCTGCAGGCTCCCTCCAGGGCAGCGGCGCCTGCTGTGCTGGGGAGGGGGAGCCTCCCGGCTTTGCCTCCCACCATGAGGCAGCTGCAGAGGCCAGGACAGTGTCCAGCCTCAGGGATGTGGCCCGGGCTTGGGAACAGTGCTCAGCAGACTCTTGTCCCCACAGAGCCGTAGGCTGTGGCTGCCCAGGGCCTGGCAGGTGTAGGGTGGCAACCCCTCCCCAGTGGGGTTCCAACCCCCAGATCCAAGGAGGTGGCTCCCTGGGGTGGCGGCCAGCAGTCCTGGGCTGCAGACCCGCCGCCCTCTTCTGTCCTTTCCTCCTTTTGTGTCCTACAGTCACCCCAGAGGACTCAGCCCGCCTGAATCCAGGATGAGCTCGTCTAGACCCTCAACGACATGCAAATGATGTGGCCTTTGGAGGCCACCACTCAGCCGTGGCCAAGGCACACCGTGTTTCCAGAGATGGCCTCTGATGGCGGGGACAGGAATCTGCCCTGAGCCTCCCAGACCGGCCGGCCTCTGCCCCTTGGTTCTTAACGTGGTAGGACAGAGGCTGTGGCCCCATGCTGCAAATCCTTGCAAGGAAGAGACCAGAACCAGTGTTGGGGTGATGTTGGATGGGCCCACAAGTGGGACAACTCACAAATCCAAGGGAAAGCTCAGAGTGGTGCCTGACCACCAAGGGCCACTCTGGTGACAGTAGAGGACCGGGCTCCCTCACGAGCTAGTCGTTCTGTCCCCCCCGGGGCCTTGACATCCAAGAGAGGGGAGTGAAAGGCTCTGTGTGCCACATTCTAAGACCACTGCCTCCTATCAAGTCACCCACCCACCCATCCAAATCCATACCTACCCACCTATCTACTCATCCACCCAATCAACCATCCACACACTTGTCCACTCACCCACCCGCCTACCTCCCCAGCCACCCATCTATCCGGCCACCCGTCACTTGTTTGTCTGTGTGCCCCCCTCCAGCTGGATTATGAATGGGGAGCTCCCGAGCCCAGTGCCTTGGCGCCCCTGCTCGCGCCAGGCAGGCAGCCCAGCCTCAGCTGTGAGCCGGGTGGGGCCTGAGCCCCTGGCTTCCTCCCTGCAGCTGAAAAGTGTTTCCAGTTTATAGCAGCTAATTGCTCAGCCCTCCTCTGGTGGGAGAGGGAGGGAGATGCTGTGATCCAGAGGCGCGACAGGAAAGTGGGGTGTAGGGTGGCTGGGACAGGAGTGCTGGCACGCGGGGAGGTGGCCGCACCAGGGTAAAGGGTGAGGGGGCAGCCCCCTGAACCCCCGTGTCTGCAGGTCAGGACTTTGCTGGGGCCAAGGAGCAGAGTGCCAGCCTGGCAGGGAGGTGGGAGCTGGGAGGACTGGGCGGGGCTGGGATTGGCCCAACTGCTGGTAGCCCAGCAAGGGGTCACTGGGCCCAGGGTGAGGCGGCTTCCCAGCTCTGGACAAGCAGGAGGAGGGGCAGGCCTCCTGGGGTGGGGGTGTCCCAGCAGAGCTCAGCAGGCACTGGCCCCAGCTGGTACCCCACGGTCCTGTTGTAGCACCCCTCTTCCCCAGGCTGAGGACTAGAAGACGGGGGGAGGGGTCCTGCCTGGGATCCCTGGCTCCCACTAGATGTGCAGAAGCAGGCGGCACAGTGGACCTGGCTCAGCTCCGGCCTCCCTGCCTCCGCCACAGGAGGACGAGTGGGGAAACCGAGGCTCAGTACCTCGCAGGTGTGAAGTGGGGGGCCTGCGTTCTGCCGGGGACAGAGCCCCGTGAGGGGGCCGGAGGCCTGAGTGGAACCCCGTCCTCAAGACCCCCACCAGCCATGAGCCCTAGGCCCAAGAGTGGGGGCAGCAGTCTCCCCCGGCCCTGCCAAGTGGCCACGTGGGCTCTGGGCAGTGGCCTGACGTCCCCTCCCTACCAGCGTGGGCTGCAGTGAACAACAGAGCACTGTCTGGGGCTGGTGAGTGGGTGCTGGGGGCCAGAGGGGAGCCTCAGGGTCAAAGAGGGCCCCCACCCATTCATCATCATGGAGGGAGCCAGGGACCCACCCCACCCTACCCGCTCCACCCTGCCCCGCTGCAGGGGCCATGCCCGGGCACTCCAAGAGCAGATCTTGCCTTGGCACCTACTATACAGTGGGTCTTCGTTCACCCTTGGAGACCAGCTGCATGCATTAGGCACCTCCTGAGTGCCTAGCTGCTGAGCTGGCACTACCTGTACCCGGTCCCTGGTACCTCTGTTGGTGGGGACACGTTTGCTGCTTCTACACAGGGCTGCTGGGGCCCAGACAAGTCCCTGGGAGGATCACAGAGATGCCAAGTCTCTTGGTGGCCCGGTGGCGCGGGCCTGCCATCCCAGGCCTCTGGGAGGCCGAGATAGGAGGATCACAAGTTTAAGCCTAGCATGGGAAATTTAGCAACTTGCGGGGAGACCTTGTCTCTAAAAACATAAAGCTGGGCTGGAGTATAGCTCAGTGCAAAGATTCTGGGCTTGATCCCCAGTACCACAAAACAAAATGAAAAAAAAAAAAACCAGCATCTTGGTGGGAAGTGCCCCCCTGCCCCCGCGCCACAGTTTGCTCCCCCGGCTCGGCTGAGGTTGCACGCCAGCCCCGGGGGCAGAGTCTCCGGTTTCCCCGGCCGGCGTTGAGGAAGCTCTCTCCTTGCTTGCCCCCCTAGGCCCAGCTCTGGAGCTGATCGGGAAACACCCTGCCCGGGTGATCCCTTTGCAGGAGCAGCGCCAGCTTCCTGTGAGGGGCCAGAGCTCCTGGAGGGAGTGGGACCACAGGGGGCGGGGAGCAGAGTCCCCTCCCCCGGGGAACCCTCGTGGAGGGCCTGGAGTGCCCTCCAATTCCTGTGGCTCAGTGCCGGATCTGCCTGAGCCGGTACTGCCTTCCCATTTTGGGGGTTTGGGACAATTACGAACAGCAGTTTGTGGGTTTTCTCTGGTAATTGCCAGTTCCAGGCCTTGGACTACAGAGAGCCGACACCAGAGCCCTTGCCTTACGTCTGTGCTCGGCCTAGCCAGCAAGGCCGGGCTGGGTCAGGGCGTCTCCGGGGTGACCTCCAGGGATACTTCTCGTCTCTGGGCTTGCATGGCCTTCCCGTGCAGGGGCCAGCTGCTGGCTGAGGTGCTGCCTGGGGCTGGGACAGCAGTGACATGACATGACCACCTTCGTGGGTCATCTAATCGCCAAAGGACTTCGTCCTCAAGGTGGAGACTCAGAAACCTCTGGGCACTGGGTCTGGTGGCACGGGCCCGTCATTCCAGCACTCGGCGAGGCTAAGACAGGAAAACTACAGGTTTGAGCCCAGGCCGGGCAACTTAGCAACTTAGTGAGACCTTGTTTCAGAACTAAAAATTTGCTGAAGTCAGGTTGGGGGACCCTGTGCTGTGGCTCCTGGCCAGGGGCCCCAGGATTCTGCACAGGTCCCGCAGAGTCTCCAGGAGAGGCGCCCTGTCTGTGCTTCCCCTGAGCCTGGCTCTGAGCACACGGGGTGTGAGGGCCCCTGCCACCCTAGGCTTGCTGGCAGTCACCCCATCCCGCCTCGTCTCTCCGGCCTTTCGAGTCCACCCCCTCTCTGTTGTCTCAGGTGGCTTACATATAGAATGTGCCATGTCTTTCTTCAGCCTAAAATAACCCGTGTGGCTCAGTTCCCAGGGGCAGGTTCCTGGAGCTTAGCAGGATGGCTTTTGCCACCGAGAACCCCCAGAGACCCTCCTGAGAGCCTTCCTGTTCCCACCCAGAGACAGGGACCTCGCAGTGGCCAGCGGTGAGTCAGTCACACACAGTCACTCACCTTGAGCAACAGCAGGACCTGCGATGTGGGCAGAGCCCACGGTCCGGGGAAACCGGAGTCAATCAAGAAACCCCTCCACTCCCCTTTCCAGCAATGCGTGTGTAGCCTGCCAGAACTGCCACCTTCCCACTGTCTCCCAGGCAGGGCCACATGGGTTCTGCTGCCCCGCCCCTATTCACCAACTTCGTCTAGAGCACAGTGCTACGTAGACTCCGAGAGAGTTGACGTGTTAATAAGCTATATGGAACCTTCCCTTTTGTGATTTCTGGTATTGGCATCATACTTAGAAGACTTTTAGGGTTGGGGACATATCTCGGTGGTTCCAGTGCTTCCTGGCATGTGCAAAACCCTGGGTTCAATTCCCCAGCACCACATAAAAATTAGCTGGACGTCTGTAATCCCAGAACCCCAGAGGCTGAGGCAGGAGGATTTCCTTGCCATTCGAGTCCAACCTGGGCTATTGAGCTCAGGACCAACCTGGACTACAGAGCAAAACCCTATCTCAAAAGAGAGGGCTGGGAGGAGAGTTTCCCCAACGCAATTTGATTAGCATATTGTTTTTCATTTTTCTCTGAGCATTTAGAAGTTTGCAGGCTCTGTGTTACAATCCTCCCATCCACATAGGTTGCCTCGTGGCCAGGACATCCCCGTCTTGGTCTGGCTGACCACCATCCATGCTACAATCACAGCAGAGCCTGCTCCCTGCTCTCTTCCCCGGGAGCTGCGACACCCCTGGGCATGGCCGTTCCTGGGCCTCGTGTTCCCGTCTGTCACCCAAATCAGCCTACGGGAAGGAAGGTCATCAGCGCAGTCACGCGTGACTCCAAAACAGCTGGTTAATTCAGTGAAAAGAATCGGGCGCCAGATGCTAGGGATCATGTGACCCCAGGGCTGGGCCTCTACTTTCAGTCTCAGTAGGGAATTCTGGCCACGGACGGCCACTGAGTCACTCAGCAGACACGTGTTCCGGACGCAGGACTGCGCTACGTGGCCAGTGGAGACCTCGGCAACAGGACAAAGGCACATGCTGGGTGCTTTTTGGAAGGGACCCGGGGTGGGCCCAGGTGGTCAGGGAGGGCTCCTCAGAGGATGTGGCCTCCTCATGGCCTGATGGAGCCCGCACTGGAGACCTAGTGTGGAGATGCTCCAGGAGGTGTGGGGGCAAGTCCATGCCCTGGGGCCAGCTGAAAGGCAACCCAGACAGGTGTGCGGAACGGGACCATTCTCCGGAGGCAGGAGACGGGTGCGAGAGGGTGGCTAAGGAACCCCAAGAGCTGGGCAGAGGGGCGTCACCTCCCATTCACAGAGTTCTTGGCGGGGGGGGGGGGGGCGGCAGGCCGGGAGCATGTCTGTCACGTCCAGGCCGGCCTCCCTGGCACATCTCCTGGGATCGCCCTGGGCATCTCCCCTTACGCCGTCCGGCCACCTGGTCAGACCCTAGCCCTCAGGCTCTACCGCGTTTGCACCTGGCGAGGCAGCATGGGGTCCTAGAAGCAACGGTTGGGCCACTGCACCCGGCCGTCAGCACACTCTGGCACAGCGTGGGGATGAAGGTCTCAAGGCCTTCATGTGCCGTGACTCAGTTTACAGCCTCCTGTGAGAAGGCTCAAGCCTAGAGAGCTGTCTGGGGGAGCTGGTGCTGGGGACACACGCAAGAAGCAGACTCCAGCCCAGCTTCAGGGTGGACCGCTGGAAGGAGGGGCCCGGCCTGGCTTCCTGGGGTCTGCGAGGTCCCGGGGAGGTCCAACGCCCGCCCCTCCTGGCCACAGGGCAGTGGGCCACTAGGCAGGGCCCGCAGGCATCCCCACCCTGCCCCAGGGGCCGCAGGGCCGGTGGGGGGGCCGGGAATTGGGCTCTGGCTGTGATTTGGGCCCCGCGGCTGAGGGCTGTGGGGAGGCGGGCTGCTTGGCACGCAGCCTGGCTCCACTCTGCAGGCTGTGGAATTCCTCGTCTGATCTGGCTCCAGATTGGCCCAGGAAGAAAACCGGGAAGAAGTGATGGGTGCCATGTTATAGCAGCATGCCCCTCACGACAATCACCAGCCCCCGCACTGGCTCCGAGCCCCCACCCCGTGCTCCTGCCCACCCCCCTGTGCCTGGCCAGCCGACGGGCGCCTGGGTATGGCTGCGGGGGTGGCCAGTGAGGCAGGGCCTGAGGTCTTTCAGGGCAACATTTCTCACACAGGCCCAGCTTTCTGCTAGACCCCAGCTCCAGAGGCAAGAGCACCCCAAGGCGGAGCACCCTGAGGCGACGTCCCCAGACCTCCAGTGCAGAGGTGGGTGGAGGTGAAGTGTCAGGCCCCAGACTGCCTGCTGGGTCCATGAGCTCCGTGGGAGGAGACAGAAAGGCCTCTGCTGGGCCCCCACTGGCCCCCACTGGGGTGCAGAGGAGAGAGCCTGGCTGGCTTCATAAGTCAGGCATGCCTTCCTGCCCACCCAGTGATGGTGGGCACTGCCTCAGGCTGCCAACCACCTAGAACCACCTCCACGACACTCCGGCACCCCTGAGAATGTTGGGCCAGCCCAACAGGCTGGGATTGTGCTGCAGCACCCCCTGGAACCGCAAGCCCCAGGGTAGCCTCTGGGGCCTGGCTAGGCAGGTAGAGCCAAGTGGGGCCCCTGGAAGCAGCTGGACAGGAAAAGCACCCTTTGCGGCAGGCGGGGTGCCAGGGGCGATTTGCAGACATCCCTCCCGGTGGGAGGAACAGTCTGGGTCCCAGAAGTGTCCTGCTTGGTAGGGAGCCCAGTGAAGGCCACGGTCCAGGGCAGTGCATCGGCACAGCCTGTGAGCATGGGGCAGGGTCTGAGCATGACCGTGCCCAGACCCCATGGAGTCCAGCAGCCGGTGTGTAGCATGTGCGGCCGCCTGCTGAGGGGGCCGTGTTCCGGGATCTCACTCCCCAGGGGGGCTGTGAGTCGTGCAAGGCCAGGGCTGGATCACCACCTGGGCATTGATGGCTGTGCCCTCTTGGTCCTGGGGAGCGCTAGGCCTGGAGCAGAATGTGTTTGACTCCAACTGCCTCGGGCCACTACTCAGCACCTCATCTGCTCACAGCCTGCCTGCAGGGACACCAGTGGAACCCCGGCAGCCGGGACCTGGGGCCTGGTGGGCTGTTGGTGACAGAGTGACCAGACTAAGGCTGGCGGGGTGAGGGGGGAAGGGCAGTAGGTCCCCCAGCTGGATCCAGCTGTCCTTACCTAATGCCACTGAGGGGCTGGAGGGGGGAGCCTGGCACCCCACACATGTTTGCAGCTGGTGGGGTAGGGGGACCCTGCCAGAACTTCCCACCCGCCCTGAAGCGGCTGCCCAGGCCGGCAGCCTGCCTGGGCTGCGGTGGGGGGCAGGGTGGGAGCAAATTGGTAGGGAGGCCTGGCCTCGGTGGCTGGGTGGGGGTAGGGGAGGCATCTCCGAGGGCTGGGCAGCTCGGGGCCAGCAGCAGGACATCTTTCAAGTTGTCACCTGGTTCTGAGGAGCCGGAACAAGGCCCACCCCTGGCCTGCCTGCCTGGGATTGGCTCTGCGGGCTCCCCACACCACCAGCAGCCCTTCGACCCGCTCCCCTCACAGTCAGGGAGACCCACGCACAGGGAGGTGGCCCCGAAGGATTATCACACAGGGATGGCCTGTCCTGCATCCCATAACCCTGTGCCTGCCCAGCCCTCGGCTGGCTGTGGGGCCCGCATCCCGGGCAGCTGGGCCCCGGCCTGGGGCTGCCTTCCCAACCCTGCCCAAGCCATGCGGGGGGTGGGGGGGTGGTGGCCGGGGCTGGAGAGCTGGCGCCTTCCTGCTGGGGCCTGGCCGTGGGCGGCATCGGGCCTGGCCCACCGTGCCCCCGCCCACGGAGCCTGCCGTGCCCTCCTCCGCGCGCGCGGCTGGCGGCAGGGCCTCCCCGTGTGGGACCCGTCGGCCACCTGCTGCCCACAGCCGCGGCCTCACAATGGGGCCCTTGTGCGCAGGCGGGCAGCGGGCGGCGGGCAGTGCCTCTCGCCCACACCGGGCTCAGAGCCCCGTTGTATGGGGTGGCTGCGCTGGCCAGGCAGCACAGAGCCGGCCAGCTTGGCCCCACCCAGCTGGCTCCTGCCCCCCACCCGGGCATGCCTGCTTTGGACTCTGGGAAGAAGGTGGCCTCTACCTGGTGCTCCGGACCTCCTGCAAAGAGCCAGTGCCAGGGCCTGAGCTGAGCAGTGGCCAGGCCAGGGGGCTGGGGATCCCCGCCAGCTCTTGTCCCACCTCGATCTGCAGACCTAATGACCAGCGCCTGGCTTGAAACACAGGCAAAGGAAAACTATGTCTGGGCTTGTCTGGCTCCAGGACACAACTTGTTGGGAGGGGTACCTGAGGGGCACTCTTCAGGGGTCCCCATGTGCTAAGGAGGGGTACCAGTGTCCCCACAAGGGTACCAGGAAGCCACCAGCCAGGATGTGAGGTTTGTGGCCAATGTCCCATCCTCTGAGTGTCCCAGGATGAAGCAGGGCCTAGAGCACAGAGTCACACCCTAGGAAGCCTGGGCGGCCTGCTGGGTAGAGGTGGCACAGGCTCTGGCAAGCTGGACCCCCCAGCTGGCCCTTGCTCTTGGAGACTCAGCCTCCACACGTCTGGAGAAAGCAGTGTCACTCTTCGGCTGGCCACCTAGGGTCTGTAGGGCAGGCGGTATGTGATCCCAGTGTCCCGTCTCCCCCCACCCCCACACACATGTGGCCTCTGACTCTGTGAACCTGTGAGATCATCCTGGGCTGTCCCCGGGTTGGACGAAGAAGGGACAGGACCTTCCGTGTCCCAGGCGGCTCAGGGTGTGGCGAAGGCCATCCTGTTGGGACAGGGAGGCACAGAGAAGCTGAGCTGAGCCGGGGGTGTGTAAGCAGAGCCCCTGAATCCAGCCATACCCGAAGCCGTTTCCTAGTTTGTGGCCCAGAAACTTACGCTTTTCACTACATGGGGAGCTTGGTGTTTCCGCTGTTTGCCTCAGAAGCTACACGTGTCTTTGCCCTCCCCGACCTGGCAGACAGACATGATGGCTCCCCGGCCCACTGTAGGGCCACCCAGGCCGCCCCCATCCACGAGGACCTGGAGGTGCTGTGGGGCGTGGAGATCTGTGGAGATGCTGCCTTCTGCCGGCTGCTGGGCCCTCGGAGCCCACGTCCCACCCCAGGCGTACGTAGCCGCAAACGCTGACCCTGTTATTCTGGTCACACCCTTTGGCCTCGCAGCCCCAGGACCCCCGGATGTGGTGGTACCTCACTGCTTCGCACAGATTCTGGGGCTTGTTCAGTGCCCTTTACTGGCGCCTGGTGTGGAGGCCGTTTCCTGCTGTAGCGACACTCATACCTGGGGAATGATCCCGGCCCCGTGGAGCAGATCCCTCAAGGTGACAGTCTCCAGAAGGGTCCTTACCCAGGCCCGTCGTCGCCAAGGGCATGCTCGGGGCCCATCCGGAGGTCTATGCAAAACCCAGAGCGCCTCCAGCCCCAGCCCACAGCCACACCCCCAAGTGGGGGAGGGGGACTTGCTTGGGCCGGGAGGTGGCCAGGGATGCCAGCACCCTCAGACCCCACAGCCTGAGATGTTACTCCTTGGGCTGGGGCAGGGGGCACAAAGATCAAGTGTTTCACAGGCGTGGGGACCCTGTTCCAGGCCTAGAGCAGGCCTTGGTCTCACTGTCCCTGAGGGACAGCCCAGGGCCACACTGTCTTGGGCTCCAGGAACGTGAGCCTTTGTACTGGGTCCTCCCATTCTGTCTGGTCCAGGACACAGAGTCAGGGATCAGACAGTAGATTCTCCAGAGTCCCTGGCCAGGCAGCAGCCTGGGCTTCTCCCGGGCACAGCCCCCCTGTGTCCCAAGTGCGGTCAGTGGGTCAGAGAAGGACCAGGCGGCCTCACAGCCCAAAGCTTGGGGCACACCTGCCTCTCTTGCTGCCTGCGTGCACCCCAGGTGGGAGCCTGGACTTCTGGCTCCTGCAGACCCCTCATCCACTCCGCCGGGCCCTGGGGAGCCTCCCTCCGCCCTGGGAACTCTGGGACACAGGGCAAGGAGGATAAGGCATCCCTTGTTCCCCCAGATCACGGCCCTGCTGGCCTCCCGCATGGGACAGGGCTGCATGGTCATCACAAGGTGCCCAGGTAAGCGGGGCCCCGCGGTGTAGGCCCATTATCCTTCGCCTGTGGGAGGCGGAGGCAGGAGGATTACAGCTCAAGCCCAGTTTTTTCAGCAACTTAATGGCTTATGAGATGCTGTTTCAAAATCAAAATTTAAAATGGCAAGAAAGAGGGCAGAGAAGGGAATGTGAAGTGATATACACGTACTCAAAATTCTCAAGTTTAATGTAACCACTGAGTAGCACATCTACATACTGATAAAAAGTGGGGAAAAGAGAACTAAAAACAGGGCTGGGATATGGCTCAGTGTGAAGGCCCTGGGACAGCTCCGCAGCACCTCCATATCGAGAGAAGGGAGGCTTGCAGGTGAAGTAGCCTCTCCCGGGGCAGGAAGCGGGACACGGCCGGGGCTGGGCTCGCTAGGAAGGCGCTGGGAGAGGCCTCCCCGGCCCCTCCTGGGCAGCCCCCTGCCCTGCTCCAAGCTGGGCCGTGTCCCATCCTGCACAGGGCCCAGGTGACGATGCCTGGTATCTGGTGCCCCCTTGTCTGTGCAGGCCTGAGAAGGGGGAGCAGCAAGTCTCCCGAGGACCTGGGGCAGTGGCTTGCCTGCTGTGTGCCCCCATGACCTCGTCTGGGGATGCGGAAGATGGCCAGCAAGGTGCAGATCTTAGCCCCTGAGGTGCCGTATGCAGGGCCTTGGTTAAAAACTCCCACCTTTCCGCACCCTGCCCCGCTCAGGGAAGGGCCGGGGAGCCAGTTTGTCAGTGAGGTGAAACCCGTGGTAGTATACAATTGGTACTTAATGAGCATTCACTTCCGTTTTTTTCTTTTTGTGGTACTGGGGATTGAGCCCACGGCCTTCATACTGAGCTACATCCTCAGTGCATTTTTAATTTTGATCTTGAGAAAAGGTCTCCTAAGTTGCTAAGTTGCCCAGACTGGGCTCAAACTTGCAGTTCTCCTGCCTCAGCCTCCCAGAGTGCTGAGATGTCAGGCCTGTGCCACCACTAGGGCCGGATGGGTACTCACTCCCCCTGACAGCCCTAGGGCTCTCCTGAGAGGTAGGTTTGCATCTAGGAGGGCTCAGTGCCCTGGGGGCTGGGTGTGGCCCAGGCTTTGATCCAAGGACCCTGGTGCGGGCACATGGTCCAAGCCCCAGAAGAGCCAGGGTGGGCACTGCAAGCTGACCTGGACCCAAGCCCTGGCCAGTGGTCGAGCCCTCGCCCAGGGCCACCACCAGCCCCAGGTGGCCAGGCCAGAAAAGAGGATGGTAGAGCAATCCTACTGAACAGAAGATGCTAATAGCAAAACCTTCCTCAGAGGGGAACCGATCTCCGCCAGCTGGCCCGACATGCAGGGTCTAGAAAAGAGGAGAAACTGGCGGTCGGTGCCTGCACAGAGCCCCTTGCCGTGGCTGCCGACCTGCCGCCGAGGGGCTGAATGCAGCAGGACAGCGAGAAAATGCCAGACGCGCCTGCCGGAGCAGCACTCAGAGCAGGCGATTCTGTGATGGGGAATCCAGGGGCGCCAAGAGCCTCTCCCCAACACACAGCCGCCCACGTCGGAGGATCGTGGCACAGACAAGCCCAGCCGAGTCACCGTGGGCTGCCCATTAGCCGTGGTGTCTGGTCCCCAAGAGCACAGGGACACACAGGTCATGCCGGGGCAGGAGGAGGAGCCATGGGCCAGACTCGGAAGCGGCCTGAGGACCACTTCTACCAGCTTGCTGTCATCTGGCGCCCATCATGGGGGGCTAGAAAAGGACCCAGCTGGAGAAGCCATGCTGTCCCTTTCTTTGGAACAGACATCCAAGGAGTCTCCAGGTGTTGGGGACCTGGACCCTGGGCAGCCCATGCCTACCTGGACACCTCCTGAGGGAACCTGCCTGAGCCCCGGAGCCGGCACTGAGGTGCTGCTTGGCAGGGCCAGCTCCCGGAGGTACCAGTCCGTCCTCTTCCCTGTGCCACCCCAAATCCAGCCCACACATGCCCCACCCCCAACACATCTGTGCCCAGGCGGCCTCCACTTTGGAGTGTCCAGGCTGCTTCCTTCCCCCAGTGACAGCCTAGTGGAAGATCAGCTGCCAGGGTCTGCGCCCATGGACTTGGCTCTGAGTTCCCTGTCCTCGCTATAGCAACGGGGCGTGCCCAGAGCCCCCTGCCCTGCCCACCGTAGGGAGATGCAACCCCACGGGCCAGTGGGGCTCCCAGACAGGTGACAAGGTCATGGGGACAGGGCTGAGGCCACCCAGAGCCGGCGTGGGGAAGAGCAGGCGGGTTGTCGGGGGAGCACTGAAGGATGGCACACACCAGGGCCAAGGAGGGGCTGAGGGAGTTCCTCTCCCTGCCGGGATGAGAGGGTCCCACTGCATGAGGGTCCTAGCTGCGGCAAGCAATGGCCACGAACGCTGGAACCCTGGGCATGTGCCCCCCAGGCCTGGAGCTCAGAGGTCCACACCCAGGCCTCCACAGGTGCCCTGCAGGCTGACGGGACCCGGCCTTCTCCAGCGCCTGGTGTTGGAGGTGGTGCTTAGGGGCTCCCATCCGCTGTGAGATATCTATTTATTCTGTGGTACCGGGGATCTGGTCCCAGGCACTGGCAGTGAGCCACACCTCCGGTTCATTTCTGTTTTTGGTTATTGATATGAGGTCTTGCTAAGTTGTCCAGGCTGGACATAAACTTGCAATCCGGGCTGCCGGAGCTCTGGGATTGCCGGCCTCACCACCGGGCCCTGCTCTGTTGCTGGGTTTAGGGCAAGCCCTAGTCCAGCCGGCCCCAGCTCCTGTCTACACAGGCTGCTCCAGGCTGGCCACCCTCAGGCCCCAACATGGGTCCCTGGGATGGGGTCCAGGTGAGAGCTGCTCCCTGTTCTCAGAGAAAGTGGGCCCAGCAGCGGTGGTGCCAGTGCTGTGGCCGGCCAGGTGCTAGCAGGACAGGTGGCAAGGGCCCGAGGGGAGAGCAAAGGCCGTGCCAGGTGGCCGTGGCCAGATCTGGGCGGGGTGAGGGAGCTCCAGCCCAGAGCTGGAGCAGTCAGGTGAGTGCCCCAGGGTCGGCTCCACTGAAGCCTCAGGCCCGGAAACAGGGCAGCCACACTGGGTGGGCCAGGCCGGCCTCCTGATAAAGGGGATTCACTAACGGCTGGGCAGCCTCTCTCCTGGCCAGGCTGGGCACACAGGGTACATGGTGGCCATAGCTGGAGGGCCGGTGAGGACAGCACCACTGAGGTAAAGATGTGGCCTTGCAGGGCTGATGGATGACAAGAGTGTGTGCAGCCCCATACTGTGGCCGTGTGGGCTCCTTGCTGCCACCATCCTGGTGGCCAGGGGACCTGCTCCTCTGACAGAACAGTCCCCATCCTCTCCTGGGACGTAGGCCAAGGTATTTAGCCTCAGTTTCCACCACTGGCTTTGCGGGATAACGGAAGCAGGGATGCAGGGAGCTCTCACCAGCCCCGCCTCAAGCTGGCCATGGGGGCCTGGGTCTTGCTGCCCCCACCTGGAGGACCCCAAAGCCTGGCCTGGCCCAGGCTCCCTCCAGCTGGGCAGACGAGGACTAGGGGCCCCCATCTCCCTGGGGTTGGTCCTTGGCAGGCTGGGTTGAGCTGAGGGGGCACACCTGCTCTAGAGAGGGTGAGGGCTTCCGGGCTGCAGCTGTTGGTCCCAGGAACAGACATGCCCCCCTCCGCAACAGCTGGCCGGAGGCTGGGGAGCAGGAGGGCCGGCCCGCAGGGGATCGGTTACAGTGACTACAGAGGATGGGGGACACGGGTTGGAGGGGCCCGGGGTGGGTGGGCAGGCCCAGGGGACAGGACCGTTGCCCCGCCGCCCTGCTGCCACCCCCAACGGTGCCCAGGGACCCATCCTCCTGTCCCTGCAGGGCTGCGTGCTGTGTGACAACGTTCCAATCCCTGGAGTCCCCCTCTCTAGTAGAGCTGTCCACTCCCTCATCTTGTGCTGGTACTGGCTCCCCAGCACGTACAGAACAGGCCTCACAGGGGGTGGATGCTTGGGGTCCCCTCAGCCTAGCACCCCGGACCCCTCGATGGTTCACCCGACAGTGAGGACGTGCCACAAACAGGAAGTGTTCAGCAAACGTTCTTGGAGCTGGTGAGCGGCCCTGCGGCCAAGGACTCCCAGCCAGAGGCGGGGAGTTGAGGGTGGCCCCTCGCTCTGCTGGCGCTATGGGGAGCAGCTGTGTTCCCTCCTTGTCACCTGGCGGTCCAGGGTCCAGCAGGCGGGGCCAGGCCTGGGTCCTGGGTCAGGTGCACCCCAGGCGCTGGTGCGGCCCGTAGTCCCCTCCCTTGCTGCTGCTCGCTGCCTGCTGCCCGGGACTGAGGCAGGCCACACTTGATCTGGCCTGAGGCCCCGGAAGTGAAGAGCTGGCCGTGTACGCCCAGGCCTCTCCAGCAGTCACCTGCGTCAAGTCCTCTCCTTTCCCACCTCAAGAGTCATTTCTCCGCTAGCCTACTGACGGTGCTTGGCCGCAGCCAGCCGCCGTTCCTGGGGGGGTGAGGCCGCCCAAACCAAGGCTTGGGCCCAGGCAGCCCCTAGCAGAACACTGCCTGCTTGCCCCCTGGCCATAGTCCCCAACAGCCGGTAGGGGAGAGACAGCCACCCTCGGGGCTGAGGACATGCTGGCCTGGCTGATGAGGGAGCCAAGTGGCCCGTTTGCAGGGATTTGGGGATTTTGAACCAGCTGCTCTGGCAGGTGGGGCCAGCCTGGCTGAGCGGGGTCTGTGGGTTGCCTGGAGGGTCGCCAGCCAGCTGCTGCCACTCGCCGGGCAGCAAAGCCAGCAGAGAGTGGGCAGCTGGGGGAGCGGTAGGGTCCCGGTCCCAAGTCCCAAGTCCCCAGTGGCTGACTGGGGACAACAGCACACATCTCTAAGCCCTGATCAAGGCCTGAAAACCCGGATTTCGGTCCCCATGAGGGATATCCCAACCACAAAACAAGCTGGGCCAGTGAGAGTTCCCGTGCCTGATCCTGGACTGGACATTGCAAGGGCGCCTCCCTGTGGCCGGAGCTGGATCCTCTCCACGGATCACCCGGGGCCGGCCAGTCCACGGCTGAACCGAGAAGAGGGCCCCTCTGACATGGTCAGAGAGAGAGGTCAGCTGGGCCTGATGACACAGGTCTGTCGTCCCAAGCCTCTAGGAAGCTGAGACAAGACAATTGCAAGTTCGAGCCCAGCCTGGGCAACTTAGAGACCCTGGGTTCAAAGAGAGAGAGAGAGGTTTAGAAGGGCTGAAGTGGAGGAGACGGCAGGAGGCACTGGGCTGGCAGGATCCAAGCACTGTGGGGAACGGACCTCATGGAATTAGGAGGATCCAGGGGTCCCCTGTGGGGACAACGGGGACCTGGCCTTGGCTGGTCTATGCTGAGAGGCCTGGAAGGCCCAGGGAGGCCAAGGCAGGTGGATTTCCCTGTCCCCCAGAGTTGGGTGTCCAGCCCTGTGGTGTGGAGGCAAGACCCAGGCTGGGGTCGGCCACACTTGGGGCAGTGACCTGGGCTCGCCACTGCTGGGCGGGGCTGTGTCTGGGCGCTCCTCACGGGAGCTACCAGGGAAGGCCAGCACCAGCCCTCGCTGCCGGCCCAAGGCACAAAGGAGAGGCCCAGCCTAGGAAGCCCACGGGCCTTTGCCACCACTTTCTGCTCTGTCCACGCCTGGGAGAGCCACGCGGGCCCCAGGTCGGCACCTACGCTGCACCCTGCAGCAGGAGGCAGGCGGCCCTGGAAACTGCTGGTAGAGAGGGCAGAGGGACAGGGATTATGGCGGCATGTGGCCAGGGACACTGAGGCCTGGAGAGGCTGATGACCAGCCAACGTGTCGAGAAGCAGGCCCTGGCCAAGCAAAGAACTGGAGGGCCTTGGCTCTCCAGCTGCGGCCCTCAAGCCCAGCCCAGGAAGGACTGGCTAGAGGTGACAGTGCCAACCCTGGGGCGTCTTCAGCCCTGAACTTCCCCCAGGTCCCCTCCTCCTTCCAGGCCCCTCCACCCTCCCAACCTGGGCTGCTTATAGTCATAAGAGTTCCCACTAGGTGGCACCAGAGGCCAGCCAATTCCATGATGCCGGCTTACGTGGGAGCTGGAGGTGGCCTGAGTGCGCAGGCCCCAGCCCAGCAGAGGACAGGCTGCGTGGCCAAGGGAGGGGTGGAGGAGGAGTACCCGGACAGGGCACCGTGCCCGTCTTGAGCAGTTCCTGGATGGTAGGGGACTGCCTCCCCCTTCCAGACACTCAGGGGCCCGTGGGATCTTCCGCAGGACCGCTCCCTGCCCAACCATGTTCTGGTGGTGGCACCAGGCCCGATGGCGTTATAGGTGGGGGCGCACACAACCTAGGTCTCAGGAAAATGACCCTGGAAAGGAGGGAAGGAGAGACAAAGTCACAGGGGGCCGGTGGGTTCCCCTCCCCCACCCCTCAGGCATTTGTCCTCCGCTGATGTCGTAAGGTGCCTAACAGCCATGGCCACGATGTCAGGGTGACATGGACAGCATGCCCACGTGAGCCCAGAGCCCAGACAGGCCAGAGTCTGGGGGCTTTGGGTGCGTCCCCCACACTGGCTTATAGAAAAGGCTCTCAAGGCCCCAAGAGCGTGGAGGAGGGGTGCTGGTTCACGCCGCCCAGATGCTGCCCTCACTTTGACCTGCGTGGACCCCTCGGGCTCTACCCCAAGCTGCCCAGCCCCAGAAGGTGGCATCTGTGTCCCTTTCGGGGCACCCTGGGCATGTGGGGTGCCTGCATCTCATTGAGAGGTCTCAGACCTTATTCACAGGACTCCTGACATCACACCTCCCTGCCTGGAAGCAGGGCATGACTGCCCGAGGCCAGCCCCAGCTGGGCTGTGCCCCCAACAGCTGCTGTTTCCACCTCTCCTGAATCCCCAGCTTTCTGGCTAGGTATACTCCAGAGCCGCAGTCCTGGCTTCCAGAATCCTGGTCCCCAGTCTGATTCAGCCCAGAGTGGCGTCCCCAGTCCTGACTAATTTGGGCTCAAATTTATGATCCTCCTGCCCCAGCCTCCCAGAGAGCAGGATTGTAGGCCTGTGCCCTAGCTATTTAAGGCAAAGGCTGAGGTCCCTGTCATCCAGCCTCTAAGGTTTTACTCAGTGGCTTTCCACGCCTGCTGAGTCTTTTCCGTACGATGGCATTGTGCTACTCCGGCTTTTCTGTCTGAATTGCTTCCCCAGAGCACAATGTCTGGAACCGCAGCCGAGCCCACCCCACCTGTGTCAGCTGAAGGCCATATGTGAGGTTTGCCCAACTCACGGCACCCGTCCACGGCCCAGAAGGTCTGATGAGGCCGACCCGGGAGAGGCTGGAGTCCAGGCTGCCCAGTGAGGGACACGTACTGTGAAGGACACGTCACACCCAGTCCACGGGGCAGGGCTGGGAACCATATGGGACTTCCTGGAAAGGCTCAGCCAGGGCCCGAGGGGTGCAGCAACGGGGGTCCAGCACCACCGCCCATGGTCCAGACAAAGGGCTAGGAGGGAAAGTTGGAAGCTCCAGCATGGTCCATGGGTGGGTCATCTTAGGCGCAGACTCTGCACTCAGGCCTAAGGGGGACCCGTCCCTCAGCACGAGGGCTGTCAGCTTTGCTCAGCCTGGTGGGTGTTGGCCACACCCCAAAGGGCCTGGATCAATGTCTCACTGGGCCACCAGGACCCTAGCCCCACTGAGTAGGCTGGGAACTCACGGCCCTACTTGTGTCACTTTAAATTCTCCTCTCAGGCTCAGAAAAAGGGGGCCCCAAGGTGACCCTGCCTGGGGGCCACAGCTATCCACAGAGAGCCAGGGCTCCCTGCTGTGTCCTTTCCCCGGAGGCTCCCAGCCAGAGGATGGGCGGGATGAGGCCACTGGCAGGGTACAGGGCTGGAGCTCTTCCTGTGACTGCAGGCCAGACTGCCAGAAGAGCAGTACGGCAGGGCTTAAAGGAGGTGGTGCCCTAGGGCAGGGAGAGGTGGCACACAGGGTAGGCCTCACCCGGGAGCCCAGAGCCGTGCATGTCTGTGACCTGCACAAGTGCGTTGGTGTCTGCAGACTGCATGGGCAAACTCGGACCCTGAGTGGCAAAATCAGGCCCTTCTGCAAACCCTGGGGTCAGCAGGTGGGGCCTGTACCCTCACGGGTGCACTGAGCACCTGCCTTCCGGCTGCAGAGGTGCTGTCCCCTCTGTGTCGACTTTATGTGGTCCCTGAGGGCAGGGCTCCGGGAGTCCAGCAGGGCAGTGGCCCGTGGGCAGAGGGCAGTAGTGGGTGTGGACCCAGGGGGCAGCAGACACTGGTGCCATCGGTTGCACATGGGACAGGGCATCTGGCCTTGCTTCTGGTTCCCCGAAGGTCCCTGCCCTGTGGGTCGGGAGCCGAGGAGCTGGGCCACCCCCCGCTCTGGGCTGTCACTCTGACCTGCTCTCTGATGAGAAACTCTGGCCCCAAATGCTATTAGCCTTTCAGCTTGAAATAAGTTGATGAATCACTACATTCTAACGGTTTAGAAAAGATAGCATTCAATTTGCATCCAGTGAGTGAAATTGACTTCTTAAGTTGATTTAGCAGTTGATTGATGTGAACAAATCAGGGGAAATGTGTTCTTTTGATTTGACCGGGGCTGGAAATCAGCGACCAGAGCTCAGAATGAGAAATACGACTGCTCTGGCTGGGGACACAGAGGCAGTGAGCAGGGGCCTCCAGCGCCAAGGGGCGTGGCCCTGCTTTCAACAGGGTCCTCAAGGGGACACCAGGGGCCCCAGAAGGCACAGGCCCAGCTCCTCCTCAGAGCCTACTTGCTTCTCGGGACCATGGAGCCAATGGTCTCGAAGCCTTCCTGGGTGGGGATGGTGGGTGGCATCGGCTGGGACCTTGCGCAGGGGAGGGTGGAAGTCCAGATCTGACACCCCAGGAGAGGAGCCTGGTTCCCATCTCTGCTATTAAGGGTGGTGGGAGAAGCCAGGGGACACAGTGTCCGCTGCTGCAGCGAGCCTTGCAGACAGCTTTCCTCCAGCCCTCCCCACCAGAGCCCCTCACAGCCCCCCACAGGCCCCCACCAGGCCTGATGGTCAGAGGTGGAATGAGATAGTGACAGCAGAGCGGCCAGCCTGGAAGAGACACCTGCACACCTTCCCACACTTGCGTGGGACCACTCCTACCTGGGGACAGTAGGTGATCGGGGAGCTGGCAGTCCCACCCTCAAGGCAGCCTGTGTGGATGTGCAGGGAGGGGCCAGGGATCCAGGGAAGGGAAAGCCGGAGCTGTGGTGTGGTTCCCAGCTAGGGTGGGGTCCCCACAGCAGGACCTACGGGTCCTCCCCAGCACCCACAGGGTCATCGATCCATTGCTATGGCCCCCCGGCAGACAGCTGCTAATCCTTGCCCTACAGGCTGGACCTCTGTGCCATGCCTGCCAGGCTTTGCCTTGAGGGCCCTCTGGGCAGTGTGGGGCTGAGGCCATCACGGGGCGGGAGGGAGCCAGACCACCTCTCTGGCCAGCAAGGCCTCAACAGGAGCTGAGGGGGCCCAGCGTCCTGCCCAGCTCGGGCACCGGGCACACTGTGTGCAGAAGTGAGCCTCACATGGGGCCTTGTGCCCCGCAGTGTCGCTGCTGGCAGGACAGGCGGAGGGACCCCAGGGCCTTCTCAAGTCACAAGGCCTGTGGCGGGAAACCCAGGATCGGGTGGAGAGGCCTGGACGGCGGAGCCCACAGCCTGGGCAGGTGGCGGGGGTCCCCGGGGTGGGAGGGACGGACAGAACTGGACATGTTGGCACAGGCCTGTGTCGCCAGCGCTCTGGGAAGCCAGGGTGGGAAGATTCCACACCGGAGCCCGGTTCAGGCACTTGGTGAGACCCTGTTTCCAGGAGCTCAAAAAGGGCCGAGGCCGGGCTCCCATCACACCCAGTTCCCACGATGGAACACCAGGCTTGCAGACAGCGCCAGCCACCCTCGGGGCCAGGGGAGGGCATTGGCGTGTGGCTGAACCTGTCATGTGTCTGTTGCAGAGGGCCGCGGCAGGGACACTGGGCAGGTGCTGGTGCCCGCTGCGGAGAGCTGACTTGGAGGAGGGGCCAGAGCCCCAGGCCCTGTGAGCGGGCGGGGCAGTCTAGGGGCTCTCACTGGGTGGGCGCAGGTGCAGCACCCCACCTCGTGGTCCCAGGCCCTGGAGGAGCCCAGGCCTGGAAACCGAGACATACAACCAACCTAGATGCACACGGGCATCCTCCAGATGCCCCAGGCCCAGCCCTGGGCAGGCCCTGCTGTCCACGTGGCCGTGAACCACACCACTCTCCTCTGACAGAGGGGATGGGAGGGGAGTGCCCAGCAGGAGCGCCTGCTGCCTGGAACCAGACCCGGGGTGCATTGAGGGGCCCTCCTAGAGGCCTAGCCCCCGGCCACCACATCACTAGGGGCTCACCATCCAAATTCGTGGCTTCCCTCTGCCCCAGGGCCTGTGCACCTGCCACTCTGTCGGTCTCTTCTTCACCTGGTCCCCCTCAGCAGGGTCAGGCCCGTCCCTACAGGGTCGACCCCTGGACACCCAGCTGCCTGTTTCTCTCTTTTCTCCCACTTTCGGCCCTTTCATATGCCAATTACTCTTCTCACTTTGCTTCTCTCCATCCTAGTCACAATTTAACACTTCTTAGATTTTTATTTTTTCTTTGTTTCTGAGACAAGGTCTCACTCTGCAGTCCGGGCTGGTTCTGAGCTCACTACGTAGCCCAGGCTGGCCTTGACCTCTCGGCCATCCTCCCCATGCCTCAGCCTCTCCAGAGCGGAGATTACCGCTGAGCTCCACCTTGCCCGGGTTATGTGGTGGTAGGGAACTGAACTCGGGGCTTTTTGCGTGCTAAGCAAAAGCTCTAACCAATGAGCACACTCCCAGACCATTTTTTACATTTTAAAGATGATTATTTTCCCAGCACGGAGGCTGATGGGAGTGCTGCCTGCTGGATGAGCGACTTCCTGAGATCCGCTCTCAAAACAAACCGTGAAAAAGAGGCCGGGGGTGTAGCTCCGTGCAAAGGCCCAGGGCTGTCCCTAGCACTGCCTCCCTCCGCTGCGTTCTGGGCTGCGCAGCACACAGAGGCGGCGGCCCCACTCAGGGCGGGCTCAGATCTGGCGTCTCGTGCCCCTGAGAGGGCGTCCTGGGGCCACCGTCCACCGTCGCCCGGGATCCTGACTTTCTGCAGCCGGTGGCCAGGGCCAGGCGCGTGCTTGGGGCCTGCGGGGGATGTCAGCGGCCCGGATCTCCCTGGGCGGATGCTCAGGCAGCGCCGCGGGCGCCGAGAAGGGAGCTGTGCCCTCTGAAGCCCAGTGACTGCGGTGCCCGTCCTGGGTCCCAGAATCTTCCAGGCCAGCCGGGCCGCTGTCCCTCCGCCGCCACGCCGGCTTCTCCAGCGACCCCCACCCGGCTCAGACGACCGCTCCTGGCCCCAGCGTTGCTCCCCAAGACTCCTGAAGGGGTACTTAGTCACTCCGGCCTTGCGCTGGGGTCCATATCCGAGCGGGGGCGGGGGAACACCGGCGGCCGAGCGCGGCGGGCCCAGGTGCAAGGGTCCGGGCTTGGGCACGCCGAAAGCGCCCACACACTACCTGTCCGGACCGCCCTGCACCTGCTCTCCGCCAGCCCCGCGGTCCCTAGGCAGGGGTCCCGACCCTGCTCGCCCACCTCCGCCTGGTCAAACCCACTCGCCCCGCCCAAACTCTCGCCCCGCCCCTCCCAGCCCCGCCCACCTCCTAGCCCCACCCAGGCGCCCGCCCCGCCCTCTCCTCGTCCAGCCCCGCCCCGAACGCTCGTCCCGCCTTCCGGCTCTAGCTCATCCCCTCCCCGGGGAGGGGCTCGCCCTGTTCCGCCCCACCCCCAATCAGGCCCCGCCCCCAGGATGCTAGTCCCGCCCACCGCATTAGCCCCGCCC
Source organism: Ctenodactylus gundi (assembly GCA_004027205.1). Classification (NCBI taxonomy): domain Eukaryota; kingdom Metazoa; phylum Chordata; class Mammalia; order Rodentia; family Ctenodactylidae; genus Ctenodactylus; species Ctenodactylus gundi. Next base: position 246,081 of record PVKB01001906.1, on the reverse strand, counting down.
CAGCGCCCACGGGCCAGCCAGCGCGGCGCTGGCTCGCGCTCCGAGCCCCGGGCGCCCCGGGCCAGGTGAGTGCCGCCCCGACCCTCCTCCCGCCTCCTCGCGGGCGGCCCCTCCGTGCCCCGGCCGCGGCCCCGCGCGGGTGTCCGCTGTCCCTCCCGGGTCACGGGCGCACCTGCCACTGCCCGGCGCCGCTGCTCGTTCCCGCCTCCCTTCCGGGGCCTCTGCGTCTGACCCAGACGGCCCCAGTCCGCCCCCGGCGGGCGCCGAGGGCTGTCCACGGAGCTGGGGGCACGGGAGCGGTGCAGTAGGGGGGCAGCGGGCACTGGACGCCGGTGAGGGGTCAGGCGCCCCCGCCCTGGAAAAGCGGGGTGCGCCCCCTCCGAGAAGGAGAACGGACTCCAGGGCCCCCCCGCAGCCTGCCCCAGGTCCCCACCCCCGCGCGGCCGGGAGCCCAGGATGCTGGGGAGACCCCTCCCCCAGGAGCAGCTGGGTTGTGGGGGGTGGCCCCCTAGTTACACAGCAGGCAGGGTGGGCGGAGGCGGTCCAGCGCATCACGCGTGACGCTGGCCCCCAGTAGCTAGGTAGAAGGCGGTCTCCAGACCTCGCGTTGGGAGGAGAAGCTCCCACCTTTCTCCCTGATGCTGCGCCCGCGCGGACCCCACTTCGGTCTTCCAGGGTTGGGCTGCTGCCTCTCAAGCTGCCTGACCCACTGTGGAGTGTTTGAGCAGGGCCAGGCACACGGGAGCCCTCTTGAGTCCCCGGAGGTGAGGGTGTCCTCAACTCCACCCTCCACAGAGGTGGACGCTGGTGCACACCTGCCATCCCAGCGCGGAGGGAGCCTGGAGCAGGAGGATCAGAAGTTCATGCTCAGCCTGGGCGACGTAGAGACTTGGCAAGAGCCAGTCTTAAAATAAAAAATAGAGAGCTGGGGGTATATCTCAATGTGAAGGCCCTGGGTTCAAGCCCAAGTTAAAAAAAAAAACTTGTGCTCGAGGCCGGCGTATGTGGTGCTTGCTCCTCCTGGCACAGACAGGATCCGTGCCTTTATCTGCGGCGTCCAGGTGAGGCTGTCCTGGAGAGCTTGGGGCTGCTGCCCTCTCCGGCCTGGCCTCACTCTGGGCTGGCCTGGGTGGGTCTCCGTGTAGGCCTGACCTCTGGTCACCTGTCTAGCTCCGCCCTTCCCCCCGGTGCAGACCCCCCTCCTTCTCCCAGATGTCTTTCCTGGGGCTGGGGAAGAGATCTGGGCTGTCTGGGGCAGTCTGTGGGACAGCTCCAGGCTCTGGGCAGAGCACTTTGATCGCCTTGACTCCTGTGAGCTAGTCACAGCAGGTAGGAGATTCAGACCCCTGAAGCCAGAGCTGGGGAGGTGGTCTGACCTCCTAACAGTCACAGGCCCAAGTGGGCGGGCAGGCTGGGGCAGGAGGGCCTGGCCTGCGTACTGACAGTGGGCAGTGGGCCGCAGGTCAGGCCCTTCCCTGGTGAGCGCTGCAGAAGGCCCCTCTGCTGGGCCCCTTCCTCCCTGAGTCCTCCCCCACATCCCGAAGGTCCTCAGGACAATGTCCCCATGAGTGTGTAATTTTTGTGACTAAGAAGATTGCTGCCGCGGGGTAATAGCCCTGGCGGGGCTCTATTCTAGGCCAAGCTCAGCGCTGGCCAGTTCGGTCTTAGCTGCTCTGAAGTGAAGCAGGCGAGCCACAGCGTTGGGGGCTTGGGGGCGGAGCCTGGCCGCCAGAAGAGCCAGTCTGGGTGCTAGGCAGCCTCGAGTAGCTGCCCTAGCTGAGAACAGGAGCTTGCTTGAAGCCAGGGGTGCATCCAGAGCCTGGGTGAGAGAGCCTACCAGTCTCCCTCCCCTGCCACCTGTCATGGCCAGCCACCTTCAGAGATGCCCTGCTGAATCTCACGAGGCATGGGCCAGAAGAGGTCCTGCTTGGTGTTTTGGGGAGGGGTGGCCGTCAGTCCCTATGGCTGGCCTGGTGTCCTCCTCACTTGTCTCAGTTAGCACGATGCCCCCTGCCCCACTGGCCCCACACACTGGCCCTAGACCATGGCCCTGCTGGCGTCCAGCTCCCCAGGCTGCTCAGAGGAGTGGGAAATGTGACTTTGATTTCCTTTCAGAACAAGCAGGGGCTGGAGAGATAGCACAGTGGTTAGAACGCTTGCTTGCGGTGCACAAAGCCCTGGTTTTGATTCCCCAGTAGCACCACATAAAAAAAAAAAATTAGCTGGGCATGGTGGTGCACGCCTGTAATCCCAGCACTCAAGAGGCTAAGGCTGGAAGAATTGCCGTGAGTCCAAGGTCAGCCTGGACCACAGAGTGAGACCTCGTCTCAACAAGTAAAAAGATGGACTGACAATGATAGGTGGGTGTGCAGGGCAGATCTCTCCTCCGCTAGCCCCCTTGCTGCCCTCTGTGGCTTCCAGGGAAGCGCTGTCTGAGGCCCTGCCAGCCGTGGGTGGCAGGTGGCAGTCAAAGCCACGCTGAGGGTAGGCTCCCCTGATCTGGCCCTTCCCAACCCTGGCGCACCACCACAGGGACTCCCGCACAAGGTGGCCACAGGCCTCGGCCTTCCTGTTAATTAGACTGTGTCACACACCTCAGGAAGGGTCCCAGCACACCCAGGGGCACAGATCCAGCACCAGAGAAAGTGTCCCTTCCCGTCCTGCAGGGGGTACTGCAGGGCAACAGCTTGTCCCACGTGTTGGCTCCAAGGCCGTGTCCCTGCCCACCACAACCTCCCTCTTGGTCACCCTGGCCGGGTGTCTATCTTGTCCCCCTGCTGTGCCCAGAACCCCCCCCCCCCCCTGTGCTCAGCAGCTCGGTGGCGAGCTGGGGGGGGGGGCGGGGACTGGGAGGTTTTGGAAGAAATCACGACTTCTCTGAGGGTTGCACTCACCTTCTTAGCCCTGAACTCACTATGGAGCCCAGGGTGGCCTCAGACTCACAAGCCATCCTCCTGCCTCAGCCTCCCAAGTGCTGGGATTACAGGCCTGTGCCACCACTCCTGGCTTACATGGTGCTGGGAAATCTAACCCAGGGCCTTGCGATTGCTAGGTTGGCGTTATAACCACTGTGCTATCCCCCCAGCCTGATTTCTAGAAAGATTTATCGGTTCGTTTTGCTGCTGTTTCTCTGTGTATGTGTATGATACTGGGAGTTGGGCTTCGGACTTTCACACTGAGCTACGTCCCCAGCCCATCCTTACTTCTGATTTTGGGACGAGGTCTCAGTGAGTTGCTAAACTGTCTACACTGGGCTCAAGTTTGTAATCCTCCTGCCTCATCCTCCCAGAGTGAAGTAGATTCACTAGGCCCAGCCAAATTGCTTCTTAAAAGGCCAAATCAGGACTAGAGAGGTAGCACAGCGGTTAAAAGTGCTTGCCTAGCAAGCGCAAGGCCTTGAACTCAATTCTCCAATGCCACATAAAAGCTGGCGTGGTGGCACACGCCTGTAATCCCAGCACTTGGGAGGCTGAGGCAGGAGGATTGCCGTGAGTCCAACATCACCCTGGGCTCCATAGTGAGTTCAGGACCAGCCCGGGCTACAGAGCGAGACCCTGTCTCAGAATCTAAAACAAACTGGAGTGGTGATAGAGCTCACCGTGAATACGGTGAGCTCGGTCCTCAGCACCACAGGAAGAGGGAAAAGGGAGAGAGAAAGGTGTCATTGTGGCGGAGCAGACTGACCTGGCCAGGCAAGCGTCCCTCAGGCTGAAGTGACACTCCGTCCACCGGCTGCCTACCAGGTCCTCTCGGCACCCTCTGTCCCTAGCGGGCAAGCTGGCTAGCTACTTTCAGAGTGGGACCTCGGGGGTCGCTGGCACTGCATGGCTCTCAGAGTGGCTCTGTGGGGTGGACAGTGATCCAGGTGGGAAGGGATGCCAGGGCCCAGCAGTCCAGCAAGACTGCCCAGGAGAGCAGGCGGAGGGTCACAGCACGGCCCCCGGGATCCACTGGGGGTGAGGGCTCCCCACAGCAGCGTCTGTCTTGCTCCAGGGGCCCTGGTGGCTGGCACCTGCTGGGCCTAGTCGCAGTCCTGGACCCTGCCCGGCACAGGGATGAGCCGGGGCCGCCGTCAGGTCAGGTCACAGGCCGGGCCGGAGATAGTGACAGCACCACCGCTGTCCCGGCTCACCCCGCTGCCCGATGCCCCCACGGTGGCCGCCCCTTCCTCCCTAGGCTTGTTTTCCAAACAATTTGCTTAATGCGACTCCCGGCCGAGTCGAACATGACTAATCGTGTTTACCCACTGCTGTCGGGCAGGCGGGTCAGGGAGAGGAGGAGGAAGGAATGCTGGACGTGCCGGGCTCACCGCCGTCCCCTTCTTGTCTTGCAGAGGCGCGTCCACGCGGCCGCCATGGAGCCCCTGGTCCTGGCCTCCGTGCACAGCTGGAACACCTCAGCCCCCCACAACAGGACACTGGCCGGGCCGGCGCCCTCCGCAGGCGCCCGGGCGGTGCTGGTGCCGGTGCTGTACTTGCTGGTGTGCGCCGTGGGGCTAGGCGGCAATGGGCTGGTCATCTACGTGGTGCTGCGCCACGCCAAAATGAAGACGGTGACCAACGTGTACATCCTCAACCTTGCGGTGGCCGACGTCCTGCTCATGCTGGGCCTGCCCTTCCTGGCCACCCAGAATGCTGTGTCCTACTGGCCCTTCGGGGCCGTGCTGTGCCGTCTGGTCATGACACTGGATGGGATCAACCAGTTCACCAGCATCTTCTGCCTGACCGTCATGAGCGTGGACCGGTACCTGGCCGTGGTCCACCCGCTGCGCTCTGCCCGCTGGCGCCGCCCGCGTGTGGCCAAGCTGGCCAGCGCTGCCGTCTGGGCCTTCGCGCTGCTCATGTCTCTGCCTCTGCTGGTGTTTGCAGACGTGCAGGAGGGCTGGGGCACCTGCAACCTCAGCTGGCCGGAGCCCGTGGGGCTGTGGGGGGCAGCCTTCATCACCTACACGTCCGTGCTGGGCTTTTTTGGGCCACTGCTGGTCATCTGCCTGTGCTACCTGCTCATCGTGGTGAAGGTGAAGGCGTCCGGCCTGCGGGCGGGCTCTGCCCGGCGGCGGCGGTCGGAGCGCAAGGTGACCCGCATGGTGGTGGTGGTGGTGCTGGCCTTCGTGGGCTGCTGGCTGCCCTTCTTCATTGTCAACATCGTCAACCTGGCCTTCACGCTGCCCGAGGAGCCCGCCTCCGCGGGCCTGTACTTCTTCGTGGTGGTCCTCTCCTATGCCAACAGCTGCGCCAACCCCCTGCTCTACGGCTTCCTCTCTGACAACTTCCGCCAGAGCTTCCGCAAGGTGCTGTGCCTCCGCGGGGGCCACGGCGCCGAGGACGCTGACGGCACCGAGCCACGGCCGGACAAGAGTGGGCAGCCGCGGGAGGCCGTGCCCTCCCCCGCGCACAACGGCGAGGCCAACGGGCACATGCAGACCAGCAGGCTGTGAGGGCTGCCGCGGGTCGTCGTCCGGAGTGAGGTGGGCTGAGGGGTGAGGTGGGTGCTGCCTGGGACCAAGCCACAGTGCCCGTGGTGCTCCACCAGCCTATTCCCCTGTGCAGGCCGGGCCCTGGGGTGCTGGGGACCCGTCGTGTCCCTGGAAATACCTGCTTCTCCAGCTCCAGGCCCAGGTAGCCAGCCGGCCGGGTGGGGACACTCTGGTCACTGGTGGGAGCTGGTAACTGCCGCGCTCAGTCTGTGCTGCTGGTACCTCCGTCCCATGTGCTCCCTGTCACCCCGTCAGCATCGAAGGATGGCTTTGTGGAACAAAGGACCCCCAATGTGCTCAGCTCTGGCCTCCCCGCGCCCCCAGCTCCCAAGAGTCAGGGGCGGCCCAGCCCCTCACCAGCCCTGCAGCAGTGTTGACCTTGGGGGTAGCAGGTGTGAGCCTTGGACAGCAGGGGCCTCCAGGGATCCCCGCAGAAGCACATCCTCGAGGCCCCACCCACCTGCGCTTGGTTCCCAGGTGGGAGCCGGGGGACGGGGCAAGCACAGGGCGGTGTTGCAGGGGGACCAGCTCTGTCCCAGGGCCGGGAGGGGAGGCAGGGTGAGGGGCCCCCGTGGAGGTCCCTGGGTTCGGAATCTGTGAGAACACGGGGGGACCTGCAGGCCCTTCTACTGCAGAGTGGGGAGCCAGGTGGGCAGGCGGTGTTGAAAGGGACGGGACTTGCCTCCCCAGGCGAACACCCCAGCCCAGGAAGCGGAGCTGTGGGGACAGGTACAAATGCCAGCGATTTCCAGACTCCAGGATCCCCCCAGGCTGCACTCCCAACCCTTCTCAGCTGCCCAGGGAGGGACCCAAATTCCCACCCCACTTCACAGAGTCCCCGGATACCTCTTCTGAGTCTTGAGGAAGTCGGTCCCACAGCCCTCGAGTTTTGGGACAGCCCTGCCTGATGCCTCCCGGGTCTCCCAAGGACACAGGAAGGGGCCAAGCCAAGCGGGACAGGTTGCGGCACGGGCCAGGTTGGTGCCTGGGTATCAGGCGTGACCCCGGTGGGCCAATACTGGAACATGATCCACAGACTAAGGGCGCTTGTATTTGACAACCTGCTCCCGGAATAAATTAGAGAATAAATGTTTGATTCTTCCTTAGAGCAAATATTGTCTGTGCTACCATGCGGAGCCCGTGCAAAGCTGAGCGCTTTGTAGGTGCACGTGAGGCCGGAGCCAGCCGGGTGGGGTGACGCAGGGTGACTGGACCCCCGCTGGTGGGGAGCTGCATGGAGAGAGGTGGTTCACCAGGGTCACAGGAAGGGGAGTGTGCGGGTCCCCAAGCAGCTGACCTGCACGGCTTCCAAGGCAGCCACTTTGAGCGGGGGGTGGGGGTCTCCATTGGTCCCCCAGCTCCTGAGTCACTCCACCACTGAGGCCACACCCACCGCTGGCCCCCCAGGATCAGAGGCACAGAGCCGCCCTGGGAGCAGCTTGGGGAGCACCTAGCCTGGCATCTCCTGATGCGCGTGACCTCACGAGCCACTCCTGGGGCCGGCATGGAGAGACTGAGGCTGCCAAACAGTGTCAGGTGACAGCTGGTGGCTCTCAGTACCCCTGGCCTCCCGTGTCTCCCCTGTCCCATGGGCACCCTGTCCGCACCGCATCTAACCCGAAGCCCTTTGCGTCTGGGGCTCCCACCTGGACGTGGAACCCATTTCCCTCTGCCCCGGCCTTGCAGCCCCGGGGGGCCCACACAGCTCACTGGTGTCCTTTCTTCACAGCCCGCACCCATCCAGGCGCTTGCTGCTCCCCGCAGGCACCCCACGCCTGGAGGCTCCCCCTCACTGGCCCTGGGAGTGAGTACGCTCCCAGTGGTACTCCGAGAGTGAGGCCTGGATCGCGGCTTGCTGCCCACCCGGGATGTGTACCCTCTGTGGACAGCTGTGGGGCGTGCCCACTGTGCCGATGTGGGCTCTGCCATGGGCCTTGGAAGGCAGCCTGGAAGGGTGTTCCCGCAGGAGGAACAGTGTGGCTGAAGACACAGCTCTTCCCCCTAGGAGTTGGGGGCAACCCTCGGGGTGGGGGAGCGGGTGCAGCCTCAGCCCTGCCCTGGGGGGCTGTGTCACAGGCCGCCACGGGAAGGAGGAGGAGACAGGAGTGAGGCACAGCAGTGTGCAGGGGCCACCGGGGCGCAGGGGCAGGCGGCCTGGCCCTTGGCTGGCATGGGGACTTAGGGTGCCAGGAGGCAGAATTATCCCTGGCGTGGTCCGAGGACAGTAGCTGGGGTTGGCCCTGGCTGGGGCATGCAGTCAATTGAGACCCAAATCTGGTTAGCAAATGCCTGTGGGATACTGGAGGTGGGGGGAGGGAATGGATTTATGCCCCCGGTGGGCCCTGGGACCAAGTGTGGCCATGTGCACAGATAGGGGACACCCTGGGCGGCTGCAAAGGCCTACAGGATCCGGGCTCAGCGGCATGGGCCTGCAGCCCAGCGCTCTGGGAGGCCGAGGCAAGAGGATCGTTCACTCGGAGCAACCAAGTGACTTACTGACAACCTGTTCTCAAAATTGAAAATTAAAAAATGGAAATTGAGAATGTACTTCAGTGCAAACACCCTGTGTTCAGCCCCCAGCACCACAAAGTAAATAAATAAGGGACCAGTGGGGTACCCGGGGTGGCCTAGGCCCTGGAGGGACCCCACAACCACCCCCACTGGGGCCGGGAGCTATTGAGGGGCTGTGGGGACTGAGCCCAGAGCCGCTGCCGCATGCAGGCTATGGGAGGATGCGGCAAACCCCGGGGGCCAGAGAGGTGACCCGCTTTATGGGCTCTGTATCCGCATCGATGGGTTTTATGGCCACTGGGCTCCAGCGACTCCCAGGGTGACCTTGCTCAGGAAATCCGGCCCTCAGGCAGGGACAGGGACAGCGATGGGGACAGGAGGTGTCTGTTTGCCTGGCAGGGCGGGGTGCAGCCTGGGAGGGGCAGGTGATGTGCAGCAGGCCAATAGGTAGGGAGGTCGTGTTCTCCCACCAAGGTGGAAACTGAGGCTTGTGGGGGCGAGAGAGGCTGGGCGCCGGGCCGTGGTCCCTCCCAGTAGCACTGCTGGTGGCTGGGGCAGGTCCCCTCCCTCGGTGTCCTGGTGAGGAGGGGACAAGTGGGTGCCAGAGACAACTTACCTCCCACCAGATAGGCCCATGGGTGGGAGCCGAGAGGGGGTAGTCCTTCCCCTCTGTCCTGCTCTGCTCACCCCCTGGCCCCACCTCCCCGTCACATTTCCAGGGCTTTGTCCCTGTCAGGGAACAGAGGCCACTCACCATGCCATTTGAAGAGGATATAATATAAGGCCACTTGGTGTCCTGCGGTGGGTAAGGGGTCCGGATCACCAGACACTGAGGGACCTGAGGCGGCCAGGACAGTGGCTGCTTCTCTCTGCCCCTGCATCCTGCTGGGCTCCTGCCAGAGCTGCTCAGGAGCCCTTCAGCAGTAAGTGCAGGACAGTGGGAAGGCCAGGGTCGGGGACAGCGAGAGGCACCTTCTCCCCCAGGTCCCTGCTCTGAGGCCACTCAGCCCAAGCAGGTGGCCAGGCCATGGCGGGAATGACAGGCTGCCCTCCGTTACTACCCCGTCCACAGGGGCTTGGGGCTTTGGGAAGGAGCCCTGGCCATGGCTGTGCCCCTGAGGGGTCCCCTCCTTGTCTCCCTACCTCAGCTCCAAGGGGCACACCAGGGAGTTGCTCTGGGCCAGAGTCCATTGGAAATGGCCTCATGGCCTTCCTGTCCCCTTTCCCCAAGCCCTGACCACTGTCTTGCTTTCTGCCTGTAGGTCTGATTCCTCTAGGGACCTTGTGGAAGCAGGGCCACCCTTGCAACCAGGCGTTGTGGCACAGGCCTGTAATCTCAGCTACCCAAGAGGCTGAGGCAGGAGGATTGCAATTTCAAGCCACCCTGGGCGGCTTAACAGGACAGTACTCCAAGTTGTTGTTTTTGTTTTTTAAAGGGCTAGGGATGTCATTTGGCAGTTGAACTCTCATCGGTACTCTTGAAGCCCCGAGTCTACAACCAGTACCACACACAAAAATGTCATTGTCTCTGGTACCACATTCCCCCCCAGCGGGCAGTGCGTTAAATCTAACATCTCAGCCTGTTGATGGAGAGCAAAAATAGCCCTTCTGCGGATCTTCTTGGCGACTCATCTTCCCAGGTTCTTGTCAGCCAGTTTTTACAGTTAAAAATGGACATTATTTTTACACAAACGCTCATATCTGTATCACTGATCATAATAACCAGTTATTTACCAACAGGCGGTGATGGGTAAGACATTCTAGCCACAATGGAATATTGCCCACCCAGAAAAAAGAAAGCCCTGACACCTACATAGCATGGACAAGAGGGTCAGAGAGAAGCCAGGGCCATGCCGGGACCCACGTGACCCCACTGACATGAGGTGTGTCGGACAGGCAAACCTGAAGGGACGGGGGGCAGACAGATGTCTCGGGGCCGGGGAGGGCTGGGGCAGCTGCCTGAGGACTCCTAAGGAGCTGAGGATATTTGCGTGGGCCGAGGCAGCCAGGCGGCGTCGCAGGTCTTAGCCGGGAAGTGGTGACAATTGTATGAACTTCACACAGTTACTTAAAAGTGGGTTTTCCTTGGAATCCCTCCAGCTGGAAAGCCAGTGCGGAGAAACTGTGTCCCTCAGGTCCCTCCCGCAGGCCCAGGGCTTCTGAAGATTCTGGAATTTCCCAGGTTTTCTCTTCACAGAGCAGGGCAAGCTAATGAAGCCAGCCCACCCACTGGGCAGTGCAGGGGCGGGAAGGCAGGACAGGGACTCGCTGTCCTCCCGTCCAGCCGCGCTCTGCTCCATGCCTCAGGCTGTAATCGCTGTGCGCAGAGCTGACACAACTTCATCTCACACCTCGCCAGATCCCAGTCGGGTGTGGGGATGGCAAGATGCAGCCAGCGGGCATCGGCCTGGGCCCCAGCACAGCCCCTCAGCTGCAGGAGGCTCCGGTTGCCCGCCCGTCCCCACCTGGCTCCCTGAGGACTGGGTCACTGTGGCATCTGGGGTTGGCCAGGCACCCTTCACCAGCTTCCGAGGCATGGCTTCCCTCCCTCGTCCTGACGACATGGCGTCTGCAGGCAACGGTGACAGCCCTGGCCTTTGGGAAGGCAGCCAGCCATGTCCCCTGTTCCCCTGCCTGGCCATCTTGGGGTCCCAGGCTGAGGGCTCTCCCAGCAGTGCTGGCTCAGGAGCAGTGGGGCCTGCAGACCCTGAGGTCCAGTCCAGGACTGAGACGGAGCGGTGGTCTGGGGGCCTGGGGAGCTCCTGCAAGGAAGTGAGGTGAGCGGCCGCCTTTGAGGACAATCATGTCCCTGCCCCCGATAGCCTGATCCACACACACACACACACACACACACACACACACACACACACACACACCCTGCCCCAGGCCCATCCCTGGACCCCTCCTGCAGCAGGAGGCTCCTCTGCCTCTGCCCTCCTGGGTCAAGGTCGCAAAGATTAGGCCCCACAGAGACGAAGGGGCAGGGCAGGTCCACACAGCCTCCAGGCAGAGAGCCCGCGGGCCCCTCCACCCCCGTCCTCCGGTTCCTGCTCCCAAAGAGCCTGCCCCCTCCAACCCGACTCCTGCTGTCCTCGCTGATGAGGAGGGGGGGGTCTGCGAGGGTCCTGCAGGGGCCAGGGAAGGCTGGAACCAGGGGTGCTGGCCTCAAAGGCAGCAGCTCACACCCACACTGGGTCTCAGCAGGCCTGGTGGCCCCCAGGGACAGCCGTCTTCACCCACTGTCAACTGGTGGCACAGCGGGGGCGGGTGCAAAGACCAGGATGTGGCTGACTCACCCTCCCCGCCACTTTTGCCCGAAGCATCCCGGCTCAGCTGGAGGTAGACAGCAGCGGCTAGCGCTGAGGTCCTCGTCACACTGTCCCCCACAGGTGCTGGAGGGAAGAGACAGGCTGGGGCTTCTCTGCAGCTGCTCCAGGGTTGCCCAGAGAAAGACAGATCCTGGGTCTGGGCCTCAGCTTTCCCAGGAACAGGGAACCACGGCAGCTGGGAGGGTCCCCGAAGGGACCAGGATGTCATCCTTCTCCTCAATACCAGCAGAGCTGCCCCCCAAAAGCTGGGACTTGACCTGAGCGTCACTGAGGACCATCCAACCCCCAGCCAAGATGGGGGCTCTCAGGGGCAAGTGGGGCCCATCCTCCTGCAGCCTGCTGGGTCTGCTTGGGCCTGGGCTGGTGGGGTTTCTGGGCAGAGAGTGACTTAGCACAGATGACAAGTCTCAAGACAGAAATGGCCCTGGCTCAGATGCCACCCTCAGCTTCTCCATGACAATGAGGGAGCACGGCCCCGTTGAGACCCCAGAGAGACATCCTGCTGTGTCCTGGCAGGCTGCCTTTACCCCTCACTGGCCCTGTCGCCAGGAGCCTAGGGAAGTGCCACCGTCCGGTGGACACGGCAGCTTGCACCCTGGGGAAAGGCTGAGGGGTCAGCACCTCGTCACCTCGGGGTTCTGTCCCTTCCTGGTAGCTCAGGGTCCTTCTCTGCTGTTTGGGGGCATGAGCACCACAGGGTCAGGGCCCAGGTGGCCAGGGCTGACCCGAGCGGAGCTGTGCGGCCATGCAGGGAAAGGCTGAGTACCTGCAGCTGGGCAAAGGACCGACAGGTGACAGTTCTGTGCCTAGGGTGCCAGAGTCGTTCCCTGGCAGGCACTTGCTGCCTGACAGTGATGGTGTAGCCATCTAGGAGGCTCTGTAGACAGGACACGGGTGCTGGGAAGGAAGCTCAGGCAGCCCCGATAGACAAGCCACCCTGGGCAGCACAGTGAGTTCGAGGCCAGCCTTGGCTCCGTGGTGAGTTCAGGACCAGCCTGGACTACAGAGTGAGGCCCTGTCTCAAAACAAATAGAACAGGACAGCCAGTGTCCAGGCTGGGGTGGAGGGTGATACTGTGAGTGGGTCCCCCAGGGTTCCGGGATGGCCGCGGCTAGGAGTGCCCGCCCTCTCCACCCTGCCCTGCTGCCATCCTCTGTCCTTGGGTTTTGGGGCCATGGGGACAGGGACGTGTGCCCAGCTCTCCTGTGGCTGTGGTGGCCTGAACTGTGCCTGCTACTCTCCCTGCTCCCGGGCCTCAGACCGAGGGCTCATCCTCCCCAGGTGGGGCTGACCTCCACAGCAGGTGAGGCATCCGGTGAGCAGGATGACACTTCCGTGTCCCGCCCGCCCCTAGGTGGGGGGCTGGGCAGCCTGGCATCACAGGGGCATTTGGTAAGGGCCGGTCGTGCCTGGGGAGTCCTGCTGAGCCGGACTCCAGCGCCTGGCCAGGGTCTGCCAGCCCTGAGAATTTCATGGTCATCACCGAGGCGGTGGCCCTGCGGACATGGCTCACCTGCCCTGCCTGCCCAGGAGTCCAGGGGGACAGACGGGGGAGACAGCCGACAGGGGGAGAGGGATGGAGGCCTTCCCACTCACCCTGGGGGGAGTTCCGGGGGTCACGGGCCCTCTGCGCTTCTCACCGTTCCCAGGACACTGCCCTCTCCTGTGGTCACCCTAAGCCCCGCAGCACAGAGGCACACAGGAGTGCTCAGAATGATGCCTGGCTAGGGGCCTGCCCCACCTGTGCGCCCAGGACCGGCCCCAGCGTGTCCCCCTCCCCCACCCCCCTGCTCACCCGCCCTCCTGGCACAGTCAAGGGCCCTCACCACTGATGGCCCGGTGAGCTGCCCAGGCTGCGAGGCCGGAACGGGGCTGTGAGACTGTCATTATCTGCCAGCCTCTTTACGCCACCTCTCTGCCAGTCCTGGTGGCAGTTGCTGCCCCTCAGAGCCTCACCACTACCCCCTCCTGCCAGGCCCCCACTGTCTCTTCCCTGTGCAGTTCTGCCCAGAGACCTAGACACCGGGTGGGGACTGTGTCCAGCCACTCCCAGCCCTGTCCAGGAAGGCAAGGGCCTCCCGCCTCCACCTACACCCTGGGTGGCATCTGGGGTGTCTGCAGCAGAAGCCTGCTGCTGTTCCACTCACAAAAAATGACTGCAGTGGGGTGCCCCAGGTCTGCCCGGTGTGCCTCAAAGGCTGTAAGGAGCCTTGTGGATACCCCAGTAATGGTCGAGACCACCTGCAGGCATGGCTGCTGTGTGTCCTGCAACCCTGTCCCTGGGGACAGGGCACTCAGGCCTCAAGGCCTGTGGCTCCCAAAGCCCCTGGCAGCCCGGCCCTGAGCCATCCTACTGCCAGGCCTCCTACGGACAGTGCCCAGGGAAAATTTTAATGTCACTCTAAGGGGGAGAGCAAGCTCCATCTGTTGCCGTGGTGACCAACAGCAATGACAAGTGGCAAGGCATGGTTTCCGTGGGGACAGAGGTGACGTCCCCTCCGGGGGAGGGATGGCAGCCTCTTGCCCTGGCTGCCCCTGTTCTGTGGGAGGAAGGTGGGGGGCAGGTGTCACAGTGTGGGGCTCCCTGGCAGCAGCAGGGGACAGGCTTCCTCTCTTAGGGGGGCAGCCCGGGCCGGGCCGGGGGCCTGGCAGCCGTGGGGGAGCTGCCCCCCCCCCCAGGAAGTGGGAGTCTGGGGCTGTCTGAGCCGCTCACACCCCCAGGGCGCCACCCTGACATAGCCCCACAGCACACATGCTCTCAGAGGGTGGCCCAGATCCCTTCCTGTGTCCCGTAGGGACTCTGGGGAGCTCCCTGTGTCCTGGGCCAGCCCTCCCTGGACAGCAGGAGTGGGCTGGGCTGGGGTGGACATGGGGGCTCCAGGTTGGGTCCGAACAGCAGCAGGGGGACATCAGGTGGACGGAGTGGCCTATCCTGAAGCCACTTACACGGAGCCTGGGCCTGGAAGGATAGGGAGGAGAAGCAGGGACCCCGGCGGATGCTCAGGACCATGAGGCATGGAGCAGCCAGGGTCCGGCTGGGGACAGGCCTTGCTGGAGTCCTCCAAGACCCAGGAGCTCTTACTTCTCAGCTCTGCCCCTCATGCCCTGGGACAGGATGGTGGGGTCAGGGGACACAGGCAGAGAGCTGGCAGGCTCTTTATTAGAAGCAGGTCAGCAGGCAGGCACCGCCCATCACTGGTAGCCGGCCAGCTGCAGGACACTGGGGTAGCGCGTGCGGTGGACCATGCACTTCTGGCGGTCAATGAAGAGGCTGTTGGTCTTGACAGCAATGTCCTTCTCCAGAGCCATGCGTGTGTCCTCCAGGTTGCGCAAGGCCTGCTCAGCCTCCTGCAGTTTCGCCCGCAGTGCAGCCAGGGACAGATTCAGCTCCTTTACCTCACACAGCAGCCTGCAGGGTGGGGGCACTGTCAACCGGGGAGTGGGCAGGTCAGAGCAGGGGGACAGCAAACAAGACTGCTGGCTCTTTGTGGCCTGGGATGAAGCCAGGCTGGTGGCGCTGGCCTATTATTCCAGGACTCTGGGAGGCTGAGGCAGGAGGATCGCAAGTTCATTGCAACTTAGTGATTAGTGAGACACTGTCTCACAATCAGAACTCACATGTGTGATGGGGTTGTGGTTCAGTTCAATGTCCAGTACCAAAACAAAACAACAACAACAACAACAACAAAAAAAAAACCCAAAAAACAAACAAAAGGAAAGCCTCAAGCAATCATAACAACAAAAACCCAGATTCAAGGCAGAAGCCCTGGGCAGGTGGAACTTCTTGGCCAAGATGTCACTAAAGGACCACCGCCAGAGACATGGCCCCCCACGTGGCAGAAGAGGGCAGGTGCTGTGCTCTCCTGAGACCTCTGGGGACCCAAGACAGAAGAGGGTCCTGACTCTGGGCAGGGGGCCCTCCACCTGCTGCCCAGCACAGGGGAAGTCACATGCAGCCACAGCTGTCCCAGCTCCATCCCTGGTGTTGGACCAAGTGAGAACCCCCAAGCCCTGGAACAAACTGGGGTGTAGGGGAGGATGAAAGCAGGGGGCACAAATGCTCAGATGGGGGACTTGGTGAATGTAGACATGGAACCCACAGTTCTCACATGCTGGCTCAGGATGGGGGTCACGTGGTCAGGACATGGGGTTGGTGGGGTGCAGGTGCCTGTGGCCTGAGGAGTCCCACCCAGGCTCCCGCTGGAAGATACAGAAGGACACACGTGCCCTGCACGGACACGGCCCCTGAGGACAACCCCAGCCGCCCGGGACCAGGCCACCTGGACTGGGCGGCGTCGCGGCACAGCTCCACGTTGGGCCGCTGGGAGCGCAGATAGAGGCGGGTCTGGGCCACCCGCAGGGGCGCCTCCTTGTCCTTGATGGCTTGCTTCAGCGCCGCCACCTGCTGCTCCTGGTCGGTGATCTCCCTCAGCGTCTGCGGCAGGACAGAGCCTGTGGGGCTCCCGCCAGGCCCGGGGCCGGCAGGAGGCCCCGAGAGGGCCGGGCTGGCTTCTCCCAACCACCCCGGCGCTGGGTTCATGCCCCTGCGGCTGCTGCCCCGGCCCTGGCCCAAGAGCCCCTATCCCGGAGGCTAGCAGGACCTTGGCCCTGGTCAGGGACTCGCTCGGTGGACACGTGGCAGCAGAGGCTACACTGAGAACCTAGAATCAGAGCCGACCACGACTGGGAGGGTACCCACAGGAGGAGTGCCACAGAAACCTGCCGTCTGCCCACCTGCGTGCTGTCCCATCCTGACAGACCCTGTCAGTCAGTCGCTCAGGTAGGAATGCCAGCCGGCCACCCCTAGTGACACCTGGATGTGCGCTTTTCTGGGGCCCCTCAGCTGACCAGGGCCGGGTCGTGGCCCAGAGAGTGGCCGGGGCCGGGGATCACAAGCGCCGCTAGAGAGGTGTGGGTGGGTCTCCGGTGAGTATGTCTTCGAACCGCTGTCTCTGGGCGGGTGGGCGTGCCCTGGCGGTGGTGGGCGTGTCCTCGCGCGGTGGGCGTGCCCCGGCGATGGGCGGGGACACACCTTGTGCAGGTGGTGCTGCAGCTTCTGGCGCGCGTCCTCCAGCTCCTCGCAGCGGCGTGTGAAGGCCACGTTGACGGCGTCGCTCTGGAGCCGCAGGTCCTCGGCCGCGTCTCGCAGGATGGCGTCGATGAGCGCGCGCAGGTTGGCCGAGGCCTGGCGCTCGCGCTCGGCGCGAAGCAGGTTGTCCCGGGTGAACTGGGCCCACGTCTCGGGCGTCGAGGCGCTGCGGGCGGGGCGGGCGGGCGGACGGCTCCGGCGGGCGCCCTTCGGCCCTGCCCCGGGTCCCGCCGTCCCCACCGCGCGCTCCCTGTGTCTTCCCCGCCCCCACCCCACCCCCGCGGTCTCCGCCGGCGGCCGCGCGCCCCCTGCCGGCCGCGTGCGGCTCCCCGACCGGCGGCCCGGGCGGGCCGCGCGCCCACCTCTCCTCCAGCACGGCCGAGTGCGGGTGGAGCTGCGCCTCGGGGCTCTGGCTGTGGTAGCGGGCGCACGCCTCGTCCAGGTTGTAGGCCTCTACCTTGTCCGACCAGTCGCGCTCGCAGATCGCCTTGTGCTCTCGGTTCAGCCTGGGCGCGGGGAGGGAGGGCGGCGCCGCTGCGGGTCCGGGCTCCGGCTCCGGGCCCGCGCGCCTGCCCCGCCGCAGCTCCCGCCCGCCCCGGGCGTCCCGCCCCGCCGCGGTGACCCACCGAGCCTGCTCCGCCGCCTGCAGGACGGTTCTCTTCAGGAGCTCCTGGATGTTCCGGATGAGCTCGGCCTCCTGGGGGAGGGCGTCCCTGAGCTGCGGCCGCGCCCTGGGCTCCCGCGGGCGCGGGGAGCTGGGACGGGGCTCTCAGCTCAGTCTTACTTCCTAGGCCCGCTCTTCCTTACGGGGTGTGTTATGGGCTTTGACCGGTTTTGGGTTTTGTTTGGATGGTTGTTTTTGGAGTACTTTTCTTCCAGAAACCACTGGGAGGGTCGCTCTGGGTCGTCCCTGGAGTGCCGCCCCCGCCCCCCACTGGAGCACTGGGGAGCAGCAGGCTTACTGAAGGCCTTGAGGACCTCTGAGGACCCCAAACCCTGGATGTCCCCTCCAGGTTCCCCTCGGATCCCTTCAGGAGCACAGGGTTCCCCTCTGCTGTGCTGAGAATTCCTCCGTGGCATGGGGATCCCTGTGGCCCACATCCCTCTGGACCACTCCTGCCCTTCACTGGTGTTTCTCTTCCCGGGTGGCCGGGGTGGGGTCGGAGGCTGGGGCCCCAGCTCAGGGTGGAGGTGCGCAGGCATCTTGGGGAGCACCAAGCAGCTGGGGCGAGGGGGAAGGCACACAGGGGTGGGGGTCTCTAGGCCCTGGCGCTGATCATGCTGAAACTCTCAGCATGGCCTGTCGTGGCTCGCCAGGGCCCAGAATGATGGACTTGAAGCCCTGTAGGATCCTGAGCAGCTGCCAGGCACAGGTAACCCCAACCCTATGGGGCTCCCTGGTTCACAGGGGACAGAGACGTTTGGTGGGCAGAGGGTCCGAGAGTCCTTAGGAGGAAGAAGGGGACCTTGGCGAGTGGAGCTCTGTATGGGAAGGGTGAGTGCAATTGGTCCCTGTACTCTGCACCTCGCCGGCTCTGGTCTGGGCCTGGACTTGTTTCTGTTTTCTTTCTCTCTCTCTTTCTTCTCAGTGCTAGAGATTGGGCCTAGGGCCTTCTCACTGAGCTGTATCCCCAGCCTTTTTTTATCTTGAGCCATAATTTTCCAAAATTGCCCGGGCTGAGCTCAAAATTGTGATCCTCCTGCCTCAGCCTACTGGAGTACTAGAATTACAGGTCTGTACCACAGGGCCCAACTGTGTGTCTGGATTTCTGTCATGACAGCACATGTCCTAGCCAGGGGTCCTAGGACGGGGCGAGCCTCTTGGCTTAGTTCAGGGTCAGTCTTACGTGTCTCAGACTTATGTGGGCCAGAGAGAGGAGGGGTCTCCAAGGGGTTCTAAAGGCAGGGATCCGTGGTGTCAACCCCCCCACCCCTGCCCCGACTGGAGGACCAGCTTTCCAGATCCGGGGGATCCGTGTGGGCAGAGGGACAGGGCCCCCGAGGCCTGCTGCAGCCTGCTGTCACGGCACTGCCCGGGCCGCTCCCCAGCCCGTGGGCTGCCCGCCCTGGCACCTTCAGCAGCTCCCTCTCCACGCAATCGCGCACGAGGTCGGGGTGCTGGCGGCGCTCGCGGCACTGCAGGCTGTCCATAGCGAGGGAGAAGGGCAGTGCTGTGGCATCCAGAGCTCGCTCCAGGCGCTGCTTCTGGGCCAGCAGCTCATCCGTCTCGGTGATCAGAGCCTCCACCTGGTGCTGCAGCTCTGACTTCCAGCCGTGTGTGTCCTGCAGGCGGGCGCCCACCTGGCGTGTGGAGTCCTGCTGTGTGCGCACAGCCCGAGCCTCGGTCTCGGCTGCCAGCTGCCGGCTCTCGTGCCGCTGGCGCTCTGACATGTCACGGTCGGCAAAGGCCTGGTGGTAGCGGGCATAGCAGTTCTGGAACCACTCATCCTCCAGGTATTTGGCTGTGCGGAAGCCGGCAGTGGCCAGGCCGGAGGACGTGTGCGCACCCGTGTTGCAGGCCACCTCGTACTCCTTGGGTGGCAGGGCACAGGGCGGCACTGTCTGTGGGGCCGGCGGCTTGGTCAGCAGCACTTCCGTCTGGGCCATGGTTGGGTCAGGGTATGGGGTGAAGAGGCCGTCCCTGTGCGGTCAGCAGACAGCCCGCGCCAGCAGCTCTCCTCTGGAGCAGGCTCAGGCTCCTGGTCGCCCAGGGACACTGTACACACCAGGCTTCCTGTTGCTGGGCAACAGGATTCCCCCCACAGGGAGGGGGCAGTGAGGCGGCAGAACTGCCCTCTTAAAGGGCCAGGTGCTCCACCCCCGACCTCCGCCAACGTCCAAGCAACAGCATCTCATGGTCATGTGACCTAGAGAGTGCTAGGGTCAGCACCGGCCTCCGTGTGTCTGTCCTTGGGGAGGGATGGGAAGGGGCCCTGTGTCCCTGAGCCCCTGACCCCTGTGTGGGCTCACCCGGTCTGCTGTTCTGGGGTGTCCTCACTGCTCACACTGCGCCAGCCCTGTGCTCAGCTGTGAGCTGGATAGGCCAGGCCCTGACCCCTGTGGGACTTGCAGTAGCTGGGCGGTGGTGAGCCTGGGCCGGTCACTGCAGCACTAGAGGTGGCTCCTCTCCCGGTCTCCGTGACCCAACAACAGCCTCTCCTCCCCACTCGGAGCAGTCTGAGCTCCCCACAGTCCTGGGGGATAGGGGCCTCAAGCCCGAAGTCCTTGCTGTGCCGGCTGAGACTCAGCCTGCTCCTCTGTCCCGACAAGTCCCCTGGCCCAGGGTAGGTGGTGTGTTCTCCGAAGGGC
Organism: Ctenodactylus gundi; assembly: GCA_004027205.1. NCBI lineage: Eukaryota > Metazoa > Chordata > Mammalia > Rodentia > Ctenodactylidae > Ctenodactylus > Ctenodactylus gundi. Next base: position 226,367 of record PVKB01001906.1, on the reverse strand, counting down.
TTGAAATTCAGCGTCCTGGGAGCAGGAGATACCCCTCATGACCAGTAGAGGGCACCATTGGCTGCTGGATGCCACAGCACCTGTTCCGTGGTGCTTGGCTTGGGTGGGTGGCAGTCCCTCCTGCCTTGGCTTTCCTGGAGGTGCCACACACAACTCTTCCAGGCTTCTCAGTAGGAAATGCCCTCCCCTACCCCAGCAGCGGTCAGCGGCCTCAGCTCCTTCCTCTCTCACCGTTGCCCTGCCCCCGGCCCCAGCCCAGAGACCCCAGGCCTCTGAGGTACCCGGCTAGGCCCTCCCCAGCCCTGACCCCTCTGTAGCTGTTCCCAGGGTGGATGCCTGGCCCCTACATAAGCCTGATGGTGGGGCCCAATGTGCCTGCTCCACGTAACATGCCTGAGATCCTCCTTGATCCCCTTGGTAACTCAGTTTCCCCAGCCAGCAGCAAATGTGGACCCCCTCCCCTGCTACCCAGTGCAGGACCTGCAGCCCTGTTGACCTGTCCCGAGCCCTGTGAAGGACACCTAGCTGGAGCCCAGCTCCGTGACCCGGCAGCCCTCAGGTCTGTGTTCAGGCAGCCCAAGCAGAGTGGGGGTGAGGCTCTCTGGCTGACAGAGGGACCCTGACTGCGGTGGCACAGTATTCCCCAAGGCATGGGTTCCATTCCCCACACCCACAGGTGAGTGACCACCCAGCCAGCTCTCTGTCGCCTCCAGCCTCTGTCTCCGTCCTCAGGCCCACCCGAGGCGGGAGGCATGTGTAGGGTGAAGGTGTCCATGTGTGCCAGGCACTGTCCTCTACCTCAGTCTTCCTGTGCCATGGGCACCTGGTCCTGGGCACTGCCCTCCCACCCCGCATGGCCTGGGTATTGTGGGCCAAGTGCAGGGCAGTGTGAATGCAAATGCCCTGGTGTACAAAGCCTGGCTGGGCAGGAATGGGGCGCTTGGGCCCATTCTGTGCTTTTGTTTCCAAATTGCATTTGGAAAATGCAGTTTCAGTCTTTGGATATCCCCAGATTCCTGAGGACCCCCAGCACACCTCACAACAACCCGGGGGACCTTGCTGCCACCATGGTGCTCAGTACCCCCCTCCCATATGGCCCTGAGTCTCTCCTGTGCCCCTCCCTCTAGGCAAACATTTCCCTCTGGGCCCCCCTCACAGACCCCAGGGTGCTGGCATCCAGGCCCCTTCGAGTCGCTGGTCAGGCCCAGAGACAGGTAGGGACAGCAAGAACACCTGGGCTGCTGTGCTCGGCTGGTCCCTGGGTGGAGGGCTGCAGGGCTAGCTCTGCATTGTGTGTCCCTGGGACAGGAGGGCTAAGAAGGACAGAGAAGGCCTTGCTGGGCCCAAGCCACTCATCTTCCCCACCGGGGTCCTCCCAGCTCTTGTCTTTAGGCCAGCGTGGAGGTGGCTGTAGAGCCACTGCCCTGCTACAAGTTGCCTGGACACTGGCCCTCAGGGTGGGGCTGACCTTTGGCCACTATGACCAGTGACCTTGGCCTGGCCTGCAGTCTCAGCCTTGGTCCCTCAGTGGAAGCAGAGTGGACACCCTTGACCTTCCGTCCTGCGTGGGGTTGGGGTGCAGCGGCCTATCTGCAGCAGCACCCCTCTCTAGGGTGGGCCTGGGTCACAGTGGTCCCTCCTTCCGGGTCCAGCCAACATCCCCACAGCAGAGGCCTCCTCCCTCCCCTCTGCTCTGTCCCCAGCCCGGAAGGTTGTGCAGATGTGGAGTGCAGCCTGTCACTGCTGCTCAGTGTCACATCCACCAGTGACAGGTGCATCCCAGGAGGCCTAGGAGTGGAGGTGGGCCCAAGGTCACAGAGGCCTGCAAAGCAGACTCAGCCATCTGGCCGCCGTGGGCCTCAGCCGGCCCTCTCTGATACCTCAAGGAGCGGTCCTGGCAGAGCAGATGTGGACCCGCTCCCCTGCAGGCATGGCTGGCAGCACGTCCTGAGTCTCCTGGGGACAGAGGAGTGTTTTAGTAAACAGGAGGATGTGAATTGGCTTGGACATCTCCGAGTCAGCGCTGTGCTCGTAGCAGGTGCAGGGTGTGAGCAGTTGAACGCCAAGCCCCGCTCAGGTGGCTGGGGTGGGGCAGGCCTGGGACAGCGTCCCAGAGGATGGGCCCTGGCAGGGACAGCACACCTGGGACCCCAGAGCCCCTGCAAAATGCCCCCTCACAGGGGGTTGAGTCTGGCCTGCGAGGGTGAGAGGAGGAAAGGGGCATGGAATGGGGCAGCAGGCCAGGCCAGGAGGCAGAGGCAGGAGGATCACAATTCAGGTCTTGCCTGGACCACTTAGTGAGACCCTGTCTTAAAACTGAACCAGAAGGACTGGGGATGTAACTCATGGGTAGAGCACACTTGGGTTTAATCCCCACTGCTGCAGAAGAGCCATGGATAGAACTTCTTGAGTTCCTGGGGCCATGCAGCTGCCGCTGCTGTCTGGTTCCAGAAGCCTCCTCGCCCCAAGGGAGACCCCCTCCTGCCACAGTCACACCTCTGCCCCCACCCTGACCCCACCCCTGTGGCCCTCTGCTCTCTGCTCCTAGCCCCACCTCCTCTGGAGGGGCAGTGGGTGCACAGTCACACTCGTGGCCCGTGTGCCTGGCGCCGCTCTGTGCTTTGTAGGCTCGCCTGTGGGCTGTATCCGGGCTCCGGCCTTCCAGGCTGCGTCCTGCTCCGCCGTGTGGCCGTGTGGATGGTCCACACCATGTTATCTGCCCCTCCTCTCGGGGCACTGAGTTGTTTCTGCCCTTGGCTGCTATGCATTGTGCTTTGGTGAAGACGCTGGACACCAGGAGCCAACTCCCGGTGCTCCACCCTGAGCCGCATTGTTTTTGAGACAGTGTTGCCCAAGTGCAACTCTGACTCCGGCCTCAGCCTCCTGAGTGGTGTGTTTCCAGTACTTTGGAGTGTGTTGTTCTATGAGTGTGTGCACACGAGAGCACACGTCTGCAGTGCTGGGGATGGGACCAGGGCCTTGTGTGTGGTAAGCAGGCGCTCGCCACGGAGCTGTACCCTAGCCCGTGCAATTTGTAATGAAGGAGGCACCACAGGAAAGGCCACCAAGGTCACAACAACCTTGATAAATGAGAAATAAACAGGTGGCATTTCAGGGAAGGGCCTTCCAAGCACTTTCACTCTGCAGTCCAGGCTGGTCCTGAACTCATATATAACCCAGGCTATCTCAAACACAGAGCAATTCTCCTGCCTCGGCCTCCCGAGTGCTGGGATCATAGGCATGCACCACCACACCTGGCTTCCCAGTGCCTTAAAAGAAGAAAAAATCGGTACAACTGCCAGCCTGCCACTGCATGCTTACGAAACCCAGGCAAAGTGACAGTGCAGGCACCTGGTGGGGCGAGGCTGGAGGCACATAGCACCACCCCCAAAGATCCGTAGGCAGCACCCAGAGACGTCCTCACCCATCTCCCGCTGTAAAACCCAGGTGCAGGGAATGCCTGAGGGGGGACTCACAAGGGGAGACAGCCTGTACCAGCCTGTGTCACAGCGAGACACACCTCTGCCGGAAGCAGAAAGGGGCCCAGCACCCAGCGGGAGGGCGGCGGGGCCAGTGTGAGGAGTCCCATCTGTGGACACGGGGTGTTGGGGTCAGAGACCCAGGGGACAGGTTCATGGGAGGAGCTTGGCTGAAAAGTGGGCTCTGACTGTAGCGCGCTGGGTACAGAGCTGAACCTCCCTCCGGGAGTGAGCTCACATCCATTACCAGGATGCCAGGATGTAGTGGAGGAGCCCAGGCAGGATACACGGACACAGTCACCATGGCATCCAAGGATGGAGCGCTGATCACAGGGGCAAGCCTGGAGCTGGCCCAGGGAAGTTGGGCAGCAGGAGAGGCCCTGGCTGTCCAGGGAAGGTAGCGTAGGTGAAGTCCCGGCCTGGCCAGCAGAGGCTGGTGCAAGCAGCGTTGTTTCTGCTGGCCCCAGTACCCCTGCCAATCCAACAAGCAGGAGCCTATGACAGGCTCGCCACCTCCCTGCAGGGCCTGGTGTCCTTGAGCCTGACCTCGGGGGCCCTAGGGTGTCCCTCTCACCAGGCCAGCTGGGGGGCACTGGGGACATCCTGAGCCTGCTGACTGCAGCAACAGTCAAATCCCAGCTTTATCTCCGAAACCACCCACGGTTTCCTGGAGAAGAAAATTAAACCGAGGATTTAGCAGAGATTTGATGTCTGCCAGTGCTGGGCCAGGTTGGGTGACACGATTGAGGATTGAGGCCCTGGGTGGCGCAAGGTGCCTGGCTCAGACCCTGCTAGTGGCACTGGCCACACGTGGAGAGGTCACCCTTGCCTCTCTTCTCCTCCCCCTCCCCAAGCACTTATGTGGGGAAACTGAGGCTCAGGCAGGTAGGGTCGTCTGTGACCCATGACCCAGGCAGCACGCCTGCAAGGTGGGTCCACTCCCAGACTCCCCTGGGAGGCAGCCCAAGTGCTACAGTGTCTGTGTGCCTCAGCCACTGCCCCATCCTGTGGACCCCTTGGGATCTCAGCATGGGGGACCCTGCCACTCTGTCCTTTCTGCTGGTCGGGGTGCCACAGGTAGAAAGACCCAGGGTCCTTCTGGTGGCACCAGGAAAATAGGTGTGAGGGGACGGGCACTGACGAGTCCACAAGGCCTCTTGCTACCACTGTCCCGTGGGCTCTGAGGCCGTACAACGTCTTGCAGGCTTGGCTTCCCCTCGAGGCAGAGGACACGGGGCCTAGGGCCAGCATGTGAAGTCCCTGTGGCTGCCACCCTCCTCTCCCCGGCAGCTGGCCAGGACGTGGCTCTCCTGGGGTGGCTCACGGGCTTCTGCATAAGGGGCTGCTGGATGGCATTCCCGCAGTGCTGACACCCACAGAGCCCGAAGCCTGAACACAGGAGACCAGCGGGTTCTGCTGGACTCGAGACCCCTAGCAAGGGTGGGCCCCTTTCTTCCCAGCCCCACAGGACGTCCAACTGGGCTGCAGGGACACTGTCCTGCTCTAGGCAGACCAGCAGGGTGGGAGGACGCAGGCCAGCCTCAGGCCGTAGGGGGTTGGGGGTCCTAAAGCTCAGCCCAAGGGCAGAACACCGGCTCTGAGGCACCTCCAGGGCCATATGGGCAACATCCTCTCTCGTGACATCACCACGGTGTTAGTTTCAGTCCCCAGGAGGGGCAGGAGTCTTCCTGGAGGTGTTGGGGAGTAGAGTTTCATGGAAAGGCACCTGGATGCCTGAGGGTGTAGAGGACCCTCCATTGCACCTCTGCTGATGTCTGCCGCTGTAGCCAGGCCAGAGCTGCCCACCTGTGCAGGAAGAGCTTGTGGGATCAGGGGGGAGGGCTCTCAGGATGGGAGGGGACCCAGTACAGGTGACCAGGATCCGGGTGGGGTGGGATCGATTAGTGCTGGGGTCACTGCACTCCCGGGGACAGCACCATTGATGGGGGCAGCCATGTCACTGGGATTCTGGGATGAGGCTTGGCACCCCTGGCTCCCCGTCCCCTCTCCCTGTGAGGGCCTGCAATTCTGGCTAGGATTTGGACCCCTAGAAGGCCACTTGCACGCCCTAAGGCAGGATCCACTGTGCGGACCCACCCTAGGCTGTCCCTCCCCGGTCTCGGCCTGAGGTTCTTAGGGTTGGCCTGGCCTGTCACCACCAGGCTCCGAGTGGGCTCCAGGGGGCTGGAGGAACCTGTGTCACACACCCTGGCTGGTCCAGCAGACCCCAAGGGAACTGGCTGAGTCTGGCTCCATGGAGGCAGGCCTGGAGCAGCCACGTGCATGTGCCAGGCACTAGGACAGTGTGCTAGGTCAAAAGCAGATCCAGGCTGTCCAGCCTGGCCTGGTGGGTGACTTTGCAGGACCCAAGAACCCTCCAGGGGTGACCACAGGAAAGCCGGGTACCATCTGGGGACAGAGGGACACCCTGCAGCTGCCTGTATTGAGAAATCAAACCCCTGACTTACCCAAGTCTTGGGGCCTTGGGCAGATGGGCCGGCATCCTCACTGTCCGGACCTAGAGGCCTCAGCAGACCCACCCACGTCCCTGTCCCACCCGCTCAGAGGAGGGACCCCCTAGCAAAGCAGCTTGGCCGGGGGGGGGGGGCGAGGGCACCACGGTTCTCCCCGTGGCCCGCCCCGTCCTGGTCTGCCCTCTGGGCGGTACTCCCAAGTCACTTTCGCTGGGTCCCAAATGCAGACTGGTGGCCCTGTGACCTTGGGCCTCCCTAGCAAGGTGGAGGGAAGGGAGGGCAGCGTCAGGAGTTCAGCGGCCCGCGACAGTCCGGGCTCCGGGAACATCTCCTCCACAGGACTCCGAGGCTGCCTGCTGCAGAGCCGATTAGGGGTGTGCTGGCGCGATAAGGCTGCACGGTCGCTTGGAGGGCAGGTGCTGAGAGGGAGGCTGGGTCTCCCTCCCCCTGCTCATGCCGGGGGAAGGCGCAGAGCTGCCCCTACCAAGGGCATCCATCACCAGGCACCTGGACAGCGAGCTGGGAGCCAAGCAGGGCCACCAGGGGGTGAGACGAGATAGGAAGGTGCAGGCTCCGCCCGGCACTTAGTCCAAAGAGCCCCCAAAATAGACCTGGGAGAGTGGGCCGGCTGCACACAGTCCCGGAGGGCCTCTCGGGGTCAGGGACGTGGCCTGGAGCACTTAGCTGATGGAGGGGGCACTGAGAGGCCAGCAGACTCTACCAGGTGGGGGCAAACAGCCTGCTAAGTGCCGGGAGGACATGTGCAAGGTCACCGGGCTCCCCACCCTCCCTTCTTCCCCTCCTGGACGGCACCTGGCACTCTGCCCCACCACGGGCTCAGGCAGGGCCCAGGCTGAGTCCATCCTCACTGGCTTGTTAGTGCTGGCCAGGCGCAAGAGGGACAGGGAAGCTGGACACAGTAGCACTCGTCTTTAATCTTCACCCCTTGGGAGCCTCAGGCAGGAGAATCACAAGCTTGTGACAGTCTGAGTGATTTAGGGAGACCCCATCTCAAAGTAAAGAATAGAAGAGGCTGAAGGTCGGGGCTGGGGGTGTAGCTCAGCATCTAAAACACTTGCCAGGCAAACACTAGGCCCTGGGTTCAATTCCCCAGCCCCGCATAAGCTGGGCGTGGTGGTGAATGCCTGTAATCCCAGCACTCGGGAGGCTGAGGCAGGACTGCCCCAAGTTTGAGAAGTCGGGGTGACTTCTTGAATTCAGGATCAACCTGAACTACAGAGTGAGAGGGAGATACTGTCTCAGAAAAAAAAAAAAGTATAGTTCAGTGGGAAAGGTCAATCCTCAGTTCCAAAATAATAATAATAATAATAAAATTTAAAAATTCAAACCACACAGAGTCCTGAGTGGTATGTGCCCATCACTCAAGGACACCAGAATCTCCTGATACCTGCAGAATGGAGCCTCTCACCTTCCCCAACCCCCTTGGTAGGTTGCAGGCCCCACCCTTATCCACCCTCAGGAGCCCTCCCGAGGGAGGGAGGGAGGTGCCGGAGGATTTGGGGCCCTGTTGCACAGAGAAGTCGACCCTGCTGTGGTCTCTGTGCGCCCCACACCAGGGCAGGCAAAGCTTCTTGTCATCCAGGCAGGGCCAGCACCGAGGCCTGGGGTGAGAGCTCCCCTTCTCCCCCTGGCAGACCCTGGGCTGGTTCTAAATAGCCGTTCACAGGGCATCCACCAGCCACCAAGGGCCTGTAAAGGTGCCACCGCACAGGGAGCTAGCTGGCTGGACCCCGCAGCAGTAATGCACTCTGCGTGGTATAATTCTTGCTCTTCTGAGAAGGAAGGGGCCGTACCCTGGGAGCAGCTCCCGTGGCCAGCTGCCTGCCCCAGATGTGCAGGGAGTGTGCCACCGGGACTGCTGCGGCCTCTGTCTCCACCCGCACCTCTCCTAGAAGCTGACCTCACGGCGCTTCCCCCCTGGCATCTGTCCCCCGCCCACTGTCCATTACTCCCGGTGCCTGTCCCTGGTCCTCCTGGAGGTGGCCAGCTCCCCCAAACCCAAACCCTTCTGCGACCCCCGCCAGCCCCAGGCTGCCCTCACCTCTGCCTCCCTCAGGATCCAAGGTCTGACCATGTCGAGAGTCCATCGGGGTCCTCAATGCTGCTAGTGACCAGCAGTCCAGCCATTGCCCCCATGTCCATCCTCAAGGGCTACCGCTGGCTGGCTGGAGAATGGCCAGCCTGGGCTCTGCTCTGGAGTGGAGGCTGAGGCCCAGCCTGGCCTGCAGAAAGGTGTAGCTGGGCGGCACAGATCAAGAAAGCCCAGCCAGAGGCTCTGTAGGTGGGTGCTGGTCCTGAGGTCCTGGCAGTGTTGCAGGTGGAGACAGAGCTCCCCAGTAGAGAGTGGCCAGGGTTGTCCTGCGCAAGAGCTTCTCCTTGTGCAGACCCCCCTCAGGGCCAGAGCTGAGGGCCAGGGGCCACCCAGGGCCACCTGCACCTGCGTGTCTTTACTCCCAGAGCTGCCCTCATACCCCACATACCTGGCGCCTTAAGACAATAGGATTTACTGCTGATTACAGGGTTGGGAGGGGGGCTGCAGGCTGCCTCTGCTCCACTGCACTGAGAACCCCGGGGTAAGGTCCCTCCTGCCCTCCTCTCCAGCTCCACGGGCTCCTGGTGGCTCACAGCTAACACGGGTTCTGACCAGGGCCAGCTAGGAGCGTGGGAGATGGGGCTAGGACTGATCCCCATGCAGTGGCACCTGGCAGGAAGGGCTGCAAAGCAGATGAGACCTTCAGTGTCCCAACAGGAGAGGCTGAGTCCCCACCACCCCAGTACCCTGTTTCTATGATGACAGGGCTGTCCCCATGTGGTAGATTGTGCTACAGGACTTGGGGATGGGGTGAGGGTCCAGCCAGGGAACAGGTTGAGGGACACAGTGGGGCGAGGCAGCTCTGGGCGTGAGCAAGGTGGGCACTTCTCACCCCCTCTGCCCTCCCGCAGGTCTCCTGCCTCACTGTCCCCCTCAACCTGTCTGAGGACCGGAATCCTTTCAGGGACAAGTGGCTCCCAGATTCAAGAGCAAATGCCTCCTGCTCATGAACTGAATTCCTGGTCTTATATCCCTGCCCCCCAAACACAGCAGTGGGCTGCGGGAATCCGCCATAGCCACTTCCCTGGGTCTCCTGGGAGACAGGGTCCCCACCAGGAAGTAGTCCAGCCCTGGGCCTAAGGGGCACCTGCTACAGGGCTGCCAGTTTTTGTTCTGTTCTGTTTGCGTCGTGGGGCGTGGAACCCAGGGCGTCTGCACTGAATGACGGGCATTCTCAGCCCATTTTTTTTTTTCACTTTGATTTTGAGACAGGGTCTTGCTAATACGTTGCTGCATTGCCCAGGATGGACCTGATCTCGGGATCCTCCTGTCTCAGCCTCCCAGAGTGCTGGGCTTATAGGCCCGTGCCACCAGACCTGACTGTAACTGCCGATTCTTAAGTGTGTAGCATACTGCCTTGAGCTTTGGCCCTGGGGATTGGCGATAAATTGCTATTTTTAAACTCTTCAGTGGTGCGTGAGGGATGTAACAGAGTTCACCGTGAGGTAATTGTCCACAGTCGACAGTAGAGTTGAAAATCAGCAGGGCAGCTGGTAGATGGCCCTGCCGTCTGTCCCCACAGCCCAACCTGGGATGCTTCGGGGGGTACCAGACACAAAGGCCGGGAAGACTGGTCATGGAGTGGCACAGCTGCTGGGTCAGGTGTGGCAGGCAGGCCTGGGGAGGAGCAGGCTGTGGGCTCTGAGGCCGGAGCAGGTCATGTCCGCGTGGCAGCCAGGATGACCCAAGGCCCACTCTGGAGCCACCTCTGTCTTCTGGGAGGGACAGAGAGGTGGGCTTAGCTCCTGCTGCAGGGGGACCTGCTGGCTGAGGGATGGGCAGCTGGAAGGAGCCCTGGGTCTCCCCGCTGCAGACAGCCCCCTCCCCAGGGCTGCCCACGTGGGGCCCAGCCTGCACACACCCATGCCCTGGAAAGGGGAGCCCAAAACCTCCCGGGTGGTGAGTGTGGATCTGCGTGTGTGTGCTACCTGGCTCCTCCTGACCCTAACCCTCCTCTGTCCCCCTGGCTTGACCCTCACCCCACCCCCAAGCCATGTAGCACCATCCTCCACCACATGGGGACAGCCCTATTGTCATTACTGATGCAGTGACAGGCTTCCAGCTCCAACTCCCAAAACCTGGTTCGTTGCCCTCAGAAACCTCAAGACCAAGGCGGGCGTGGGCACGATGGCGCACGCCTGTAATCTTAGCACTCGGAGGCTGAGGCAGGAGGACTGTGTGAGTTCAAGGCCAACCTGGGCTACACAGTAAGTTCGGGACCAGACTGGACCTTAGAGCAAGACCTTGTCTCAAAAAAAAAGAAAGAAAGAGAGAGAGAGAGGGGGGGGGGAATAAAGGAGGGAGGGAGGGAGTGAGGAAGGAAGGAAGGAAGGAAGGAAGGAAGGAAGGAAGGAAGGAAGGAAGGAATCAAGGAATCTTGGGACCCGCAGAGCCCAGTGGCACAGGCCTATAATCCCCAGCATGTTGAGACAGGAGAATTGCAAGTTCGAGCCCAGCCCAGGCAGCTTGGCACCTTAGCCAGACTGTGCCTCAAATAAGCAACAGAAAGGGGCTAGAACCCAGTGTGGGCCCAAGACTATCTGCCTTGCTGCCTGCCCCCATCTCCTCCAGCCCCACAATCCAGGCTGACCTCCCTGACGTGCTGGATACCATGTTCCTGGCCACTGGGGTAAAGCCTCTCCCAAGCACCATGGCTAAGGAAAGGAAGGGGCTCTAGCTTCCATGACACCCCTGGCCTGGCCTGGCCTGCCCCCTCCAGGAGAGCTTCCATCCCCAGTCCCGGGACGCCAGCATCCAGGTAAAGGACTTGGGCTGAACTGCAGGGCAGGAGGATGCCTGGAGAGGTGGGGAGGGCGGCTCTGCAGACCTCTGGGGCCAGTCCCACAGAGAATTGGAGCTGCAGCTCAGCTCTGGCCCTGATTGAGCGAGAGAAGGGGGCGTGAGGAGCCCTTGAAGGTGGCACATTAGTCACTGGCCAGGCTGGACTCCACGCATGGGTCTAGACGCCAGGGCCTTCTGGCCTAAGCGGGTTCTGAGCTCCAGTCTTCCTCCTGCCCGGGACACTGCTTCTGACCACACTGACCCCCTTTCCCAGCCCTGCCCCTCTGTGACAGGGCAGCCCCATTTGGTGCCTGGTCTGCAGAAGGGTGGATGTAGGGTGATGGCCCAGGTACCACCACAGCACGGACAGCCGGGTGGGGGGTGGCGGTCAGGCCCCCACACATCCACAGCTGCTGGAGCAGGTGGGGAGGCCAGCATCGCCAGCCGGGTAGGCAGGTGAGTCCGCAGGTGGTCTCCAAGGAAGGACAGGGCCCCAGCAGTGATCTCACCCACACCGTGGGGCTGGCAGTACTATGGGGGGAGTCCCACCGTGGCCCCCACCCTGCTGTCAGCTCTACACCACAGGTGCTGCCCCGAGGACACCCTGGGAGCAGAACTGGGGCGCAGCAGGCTCCATTCACCCGTGGCCTGGCTGCAGCTCTGCCCACCAGGTGTGGTGCTCTAGCCACTGGGCAGGAAGGAGGGTGGAGCAGCCCCCACCCCACTCCAGAGCAGCCACAGCCAGAGTACCACGTAAGCATCAGGGCCTGGGCCTGTCCACGCTGCAGAGCAGGAGGCACGGCCGGATGTGCGGGGCGGTTGCCTGGCAACCCCTCGCCTGCACCGAGCCCCTGCGCCCACGCAGCTGTCCCTGCCTCTGCCAGCACCTCCTGCCAAGGGCTCTGCTTGCCAGGGCGGGAGGGGCCACAGGGATGACACCCCAGGGTCCCCTGGTCGGGCTCTGTCTCCTGGGGGCCCTGGGCTGCAAGCCTCAGAAGAGAAGGGGAGGGGGCCTCCCCCACTTTCCCCTGTGCAAGTAGGGGTGTCCCTGATCCAATTCTCATTCACAGAATGCTGGTGCCCCTCAAGGGACGGAGAGGAAACAGGGGGCCCGTGGCAACCACAGCCCTGGGCTCACTTAAGCCTTTGAGCCCTGCAGCTGGCACCAGTTTGCCATCCTCAGTGAGAAACCGAGGCACAGAGAGGTTGTGCCCATCCAAGGTCACAGCTCTTAGCCCTGATCAGAGGACAGAGGGCTCTATTTTTAATTTTTATTGTTTGTTTCCTTTTTTTCTGAGACAAGGGCTTGCTCTGTAGCCCAGGCTGGCCTCAGACTCAAGGCAATCCTCCTGCCTCAGCCTGCCAAGGTCTTGGATTACAGGTATATGCCACAACACCCCATTCATGTGGTCTGGGGAATCAGACCCAGGACCTTGGCTTGCTGGGCAAGTGTTTTCGTTGCTGAGGTGTGCCCCCAGCCCGGAAGGCTTTTTGAGAAGCAAAAACCTGATTTTAGACCAAGGGCGATGTGCCCCTCATTCATGACGGTGGGAGGCTTCCTGGGTTGGTGTCAGGTTCCCAGTGAAGGGCGGGCTCCCCCATGGTCCTCCTCCCCTCAAATTCCCCTCATGTTCCCCTCCCACAGCCCCAGCCCAGTCCCCCCTCCGGGCTGGGGTCCCCGTGGGTCTTTGCTGTCCTCGCTGACCCGTACTTCTGTCAGGGTGTCAGTGGAGCAGCCCCCCAGTACCCTGGAGCCCGGGTCCCTCTGAGTGCCCTGGAACCTCCCGGCATCTGGGGACCTCTGCTACAGAAAATCCAGGGCACACAGACACCACCCTGGGGCCACCCGCAGGTCCCTCCCCGCAGGTCCATGCTGTCCAGCCCTGCAGAGGCCTCAGCTGGGAATGATGTCACTTCCTGGCCTGGTATTTTGTCCCAGTCTTCACCTCTGTGGCTGAATAACCACAGGCAGTGAAGGCTAGATTTTGTGGGCACAGAGCTCCTGGGTTTGAAGGCTGAGTAGGAGTTTGGTGTCAGGAGACCCCAGCAAGTCAGTGCGCTGATGTGGGTTAGTGGGAGGCCGTGATGAGCACATAGGTCCCTCTGTGGCCACAGGTTTGCATGTGCTAGGGGACAGAAGACCGCCCGGGGATTGTGACCTTCTCGACGTTTAGATGGTGTGTCAGAAATGAAAAGCTGAAGCCGTATGTGGTGGCGCAATCCCAGCACTCGGGAGGCTGAGGCAGGAGGACTGCCCTGTGTCCAAGGCTGGCCTGGGCTCCACAGTGAGTTCAGGACCAGCCTGGACTACAGAGTGAGACCCTGTCTCAAAGAAAAAAAAAAGATAGTGGGTCAGTGAGATGGCACACTGTCATGGGGGGTCTGTTCTGATGAGCTCACAAGCAGCATAGTCGGGGCTGGACAGCACCCCAAGACCAACCGGCTTGCATCCTGACCCTCAGGTCCTGGGAACGTGCCCTGCTGGGAAAGGGGTCTCTGCAGATTTAATTAAGGACCTTAGGATGGATCATCCAGGCTCATCGAGGATTATCTAAGTGGGCCCTTGTCCAATGACATCGTCCCCACAAGGGACAGAGGAGAATAGACACGGCAGGGGCGGCGGGCAGTGACGCAGACAGAAGCAGGAGCCATGTGACCACGGCCCAGGGACACCCAGAGCCCTGGGAAACCGGGACAGGCCGGAAGGACCTCCCTCTTGGCCAGCCTTGCCCACCTCTGGTGTGGCACCCCGTGTACTTCAGTCACTCGCGGCTTGTTTCTAATGCTTCAGCCCACCTGGTTTATGACCATTAGTCACGGACCCTTCAGGAATCCCGCCCCGGGACCGAGACACCAGGCCCAGCCACAGGCTGAGGGTGTCGCTCCTCCTGTCCACGGAGAAGGAGGAGGAGGCCATGGTTCCTGAGACAGGGCTGAGGCTGGCGGGGCAGGGTGATGGGACAGGTCACAACCACATTCCTATTTAAAGGCCCACCCTACTCAGGGCCAGTGGCAGATTTGCGGGCAAGGTGTCCAAACCCGCTTCCGGGTTAGCTCGCTCAAGGGGATGTGGACACGGCCGAGGGTTGCCACCCTGAGCCTGGCATCCACATCTCAGCCTTGAAGGCCGTGCCACTGTAGTCACTCCAGACCTCATGCGGTGACCCCTGTAATGGCTGCAGTGGTGCCAGGAAGATGTCTACTCAGGGCTCTGTCCTTGTCACTGGAGAATAATACCTGAGCCCAGCTGAGCAGGTGTCACAGGCCTTATTCCCAGCACTGTAGGATGCCGAGGCAGGAGGATCACAAGTTCCAGCCGAACCCGGGAAATCAAGCAACTTATCGAGACCCTGTCTCAAAGTTAAAAGTAGAAATGGGCTGGGGGTGTAGCTCAGTGTGAAGACCCTGGTCTCAATCCCCAGTGACACCAAAAACAAACCCACCAACCTGAGCCCACCACCATTGTGCCCCCAGCCCACCCCTGGGTCTGTTTGAGTCCCCTCTGGCTCCCGCCCTGGCGGCCCCAGGGCTTGTGGGGCACATGCCCAGTGTCCGAGCTCCTGCTTAACTCTGAACAGTTTCCTCTATGTAACCAAATAGGGCCTGAGACGAAACAGTCCCTGAGGAGTTGGACTGAGGAGTCGCTGGTGGAGAGGCCACCTGGTCAGCAGCGGTCACGCCCCTCAGGACAGGGCAAGTGGATTTTCAGGCTGCGCCCAGCTCCCGAGGACACGTGAGCCCACTGTGCCTGCATGTAGGGACAGGGTCCTGGGATCCTCGGGGGAAGACCGGTGCTTGCTAGTGGTCCCGCCAGCCTTCTTGGTGCCTTAACGTACAGCCGCAGGTGTTGACAACCCACCATCTCCTGCCATCCCTCTCCACCTCCCGCCCCCACTCGCTGCCTGCCTGGCACTCCACCCTCCATGCTCTCCTGACCCATGTTCGCCAGGGGCCCCCACCTGCTGACCAGACACAGCCAGGCAGCCTTGTTCTTAGGAGGCCTAAGGCCGTAATCTTGCCCATGGTGTTGGGCTGATCATTCAGCTCTGCCTCAGTTTCCCTGCCACCCTCAGCAGGTCTCCTGCATGAGCCAGCAGCCCCTAGCTGCCTTGGCCTAGCCCCACGTTGGCAGGCCCAGCCTGCAGAACCCTCCACCTGGCCTGGGACTTCATCCCCTGGTCCCCCACCTTCCTGTCCCGGAGGGCCCAGCAGCTGAGCCTTACTCAGCCACCACCCGCCGCTCCTTGCTCACGGCCGCTGGGCAGCCCAGGGCCAGACCTCGGCCGGGCTCCGCAGGGAGGGCCGGAGCTGGAACCAGGGCAGCCTTCCATAAAAGGCAAGGACCTCAGCGCACAGAGCTTCCTGCCTGGGACCAGCAGCCCAGGAATCTGGGTCAGGCCCTTCGCCCAGCTGTGCGGCCGCCTGCTGCTTTGCCGAAGACCCCTCAACAGCCAGGCCTCTTCCCCTCCCGGCTGACCATGTGCCCTTCCCTCGGCAGGAAACCCTTAGAGGGTGGCCACAGCCATTGGGTGCGGAGGTCCCCGATGGATCCTGTGGCCCCGCTCTGCACGGGAGCATTATCACACCCATTTCACAGATGAGAAGCTCAAGACTGAGTCACCCAGCCAGGCAGGCCCGTGTCACCGAGCTGCCAGGGCCCCGGGAGGCTGACAGAACCCGGCTCTCCTCCTCCTCCCTGGTTCCTTCTTCAGCCCCACTCAGAGGTACAACCCAGGAACCCCAGATCCAGGGTGGCCTCAGGATATGGCCAAGGGCCTGGGCCAGGATGTGGGCTTTGTCTGTTTGATTTCTGGGGTCTGGGAGATGTCAGGAGGGGTCACAGCTGCTCCCACAGACCTGACATTCCCCAGACCCATGTACAGCCTGGCCACGTGGGTCCTCTCTGTGGGGAGCTTCTCCCGAGGGTGATCTGTGCAGACTCCTGTCCACACAGGGCTGGCCCGCCTTGTGGGGAGCCAGGGGCAAGGCTTTGCCCAGGGTGCCTGGCTGTGGGAGGGACAGCTGCCCTGGGGGGTGGGTGGGGCTCAGGTCCTGCAGCGGGGAGACTGCGGGCACCCACTGTGCGGTTCCTGGTGACACTGCGGAGACCCGGGTGGCCTACCCTGCCAGGGCCGCAGAGCCCACGTTCCTCCTCGGGATGGTGGAGGCGGGGAAGCAGTGGATGCCTTTCCCCCGAGGGGGGCACAGCCCCCTGTTCTGGTGACCGAGGGGGCCCGCTGCCCCTGGATGGCGCCAGCACCTCCCCGACTCGGCTCCAACCTGGGCCCCGCGACTCCCTCCCTGGCCACCGGGACAGTGCACCGCGCTGGTGCCAGCACCAGGGTCCAGGCGATGCTCTCCAGGACCCAGCCTCTCCGAGGGGCGCCCCCAACACAGCGCCGGCCCGCCCCTGGGCTCCTGGTAGCAGCTCCTGTTTAAATATTTAATCCAGTTAAATATTAAACCTCTTCCAAGCCGCAATTACAGTCCGATCGATTCCCCGCGGCGGCTGTGCGGGCCCAGCTGGCGCTCGGCCTCCCGCCCCTCCCCCACGGAGAAGACGGAGGGGCGGGGGCGGAGGCGGGGCCTGGGGAGGGGGCGGGGAGAGTACTGGATGGCTGGGGCTTGGGAGGGCCACGGGGCGGGGTCCGGGCGGAGGCGGGGCTGG
>PVKB01001906.1:19292-209752 GCA_004027205.1 Ctenodactylus gundi | reverse complement strand
CCCCCACAGCCCCGCTTTTCTGTTCCTTTTCTCGGAAGGACGGGGTCCGGTGGGTCGCTGGAGGCCACTCGAGGAGACACCGAGTTCCGTTTAAAACAGTCCCGAGGCTGGGGTGTTCCTCGGTGAGTAGAGCTCGTGCCTAAAAAGGCCTGAGGGGCTGAAGGAAAGGCACGGAGGTAAAAGCTTGCAAGCGCAAGGCCCTGAGTTCGATGCCCCAGCTCCACAGAAAGCCGGGCGGGGTGGCGCAGGCCTGTCATCCCAGCACTCCGGAGGCTGGGGCAGGTGAATTGTCCTGAGTCCAAGGCCAGCCTGGGCTACACCAGTGAGTTCAGGACCAGCCTGGGCTATGGAGCAAGATCCTGTCTCAAAAAAGAAAGAAAAGAATGAAAGAAAAATGAAAGCCTGAGGCCCGTTCACATCATGGCTACATGGGGCGGCACATACGGGCCTGTAATCCCAGCTATGTTTCCAGGAGTTGGAGACCAGCCTGGGCTACAAGGTGAGTTCGGGACCAGCCTGGATTACAGAGTGGGACCCTGTCTCAGAACAAAACAAAACCTGGCCTGAAATTAGGAGATGTTTTCCTGCCCCGGGGTCATTACCCCTGCCAGCCCTCCCATACTCCCGCCCCTGCCTGTGGGTCTCTGGGTTGACCCAAATAGCTTTGGCTGATGGGCCTTAGACAGGGGTGACCATGCAGGCAGGCCACCACCGCGCTGCGGACAGACCACGCAGAAGCCGGCTGAGGCTTCGACGGGTCTCTCTCTCTCTGTTTATGGTTCTAGATATTCAATCTCTGGTCTTCACACTGAGCTAGGTACCACAGGGGGTTTTGTTTGTTTGTTGGGGGGGGGGGGTATTGGGGCTTTTTTGTTTTGTTTTGAAACACTGGGCCTGAATTTGTGCAATCCTCCTGCCTCAGCCTTCCCAAGGGCTGAGATTGCAGGTTGGCGCCACCAGCCCAACTCGGGAAGCCACTGCGGTGATGGTGATTTGAGGAGCCCCTGACCTCCCCACGCGGGCCCCCTGGGTCTGGAAGGTTCTGCTCACCTCCTTCCAAGCCTGTGACGGGAGCAGGCCGCCCGACCCTGTTCTCCACACTCCACACCAGCTCTGAGCGTGCACAACTGCATCGTGAGTAGTGGCGGGCGTGGCAAGCGTGTCCCCGATTCCTGGGACGTCTGTCCACTGGCTCACAGGAGCCGGCTGCCACCAGGGTTCACTTGTCACCTACTTGGGCCGCTGCTGGCGACTCACGTGGCACCAGGCCCTCTTCCTCACTGCGGCCCACCCTGCTTCCTCTTTCTGTCCCCTGAGGTTTCAGTGGCTTCAGCTCCTCCGCGAGTCCTGGAACCAGCTGAGGGACTTTCCCTTGTGATGTTTCTTGAAATCGACTCAGGCCACTCTTGACTCTTTATTCACTCAAATAAAATGCAGAGTGGCTTTGCTGGGCCTGGTGGTGTGGGTCTGTTGTGCCGGCACTCCGGGGAACTGAGGCAGGGGGCTCACGAGTTTGAGCCCAACCTTAGCAATTTGGCAATTTTAGTAATGAACCTGTCTCCAATTAGAAACAAAAACAGGGCAACTCATGTTTCCAGGTCCCGCTTCTGGCTAGCAGGAGCTTTACCCTATCTTTCTTTCCCCTTTTGTAAGTTTCCCAGTGAAACCTTTTCTTCACGATCTGTTAAAAAATGGGGGCGGGAGGGGGGTGGAAGAATAGCACAGCAGTTAGAGCGCTTGCCTGGAAAGTACAAGGCCTTGAGTTCGATTCCCCAGCAACACAAAAACTGGGCATGGTAGCACATGCCTGTAACCCCATCACCTGGGAGGCTGAGGCAGGAGGATTGCTGTGAGTTTGAGGCCAGCCCGGGATACATAGTTTAGGACCAATCTGGACCTCATAGTGAGAACCTATCTCAAAAACCAGCTGGGGCTGTAGTTCAGTGTAAAAGCCTTAGATTCAACGATCAGTACCACAAAGTAAAAAAAAGAGGTTGTGGAGGGAGCTGGGTGCATACCTCAGTGGTTTAGTGCTTGTGTCACATGCAGAAAGCCCTGGGTTCAAGTCCCAGCAACATATAAAGATTAGCTGGATGTGGGGACACATGCCTGCAATCCCAGCACTCAGGAGGTATCAGTTCAAGGCCAGCCTAGGCTACAGAGGGAGACTCTGTCTCAAATAAATAAATAAATTTCAATAGGGTCACCTTGTCAGGATCCAAGATCACCTGTTGGGGTTTTGGTGGAAGTTGTACCGAAGACATAAGCCGATCTGGCGAGAGTATGTCTCCCCTTACCCCCCGTCCCCTAAAGAGTGTGAAATCTCTTCAGCCGTGAGCATCAGAATCCTCCGCGATTTTCCGTTTTCCTTCATGACTTGCGTATCTTTGAGGAATGTGTTCATGGAGTTGGAGGAATAGCCCAGAGATTAAAGCACTTGCCTAGCAAGCTCAAGGCCCTGCGTTCGATTCCCCAGCACCACATAAAGCTGGGTACGGTAGTGCACGCCTGTAATCCCCGCAGCCGGGAGGCTGAGGCAGGAGGATTCTGTGAGTTCGAGGCCAGCCTTGGCTCCATAGTGAGTTCAGGACCAGTTTGGACTGTAGAGTGAGACCGTATCTCAAAATTCAGTAAATAAATACAAAAGAGTGTGTGTTTTTCTGCTCCCTGAAGCACTTCTGGGGCAGGCGTTGGAGTTATCTCTCGTCCTCCCATGCTACGCGAGGTACGGAGCTACACGTAGGTTCTAGGCAGGCAGCCTGGGTCTCCCGCCACGCGCCAGCCTGCCTCTCACTGCGCCGAGGGTTGCGCCGTGTGGGTTCACCCGCCTTCTTGTCCAAAGCGGGCGGTCTTAGCTACTTTCTTATGGGTGCGCCTCAATACCCAACACGCACAACTTAGGGAGGAAGATTTATTGTCGCTCACAGTTTGAAAAGGTCACGGTCCAGTCACAGGTGGGAAGCTGGAAAATGGTGAAATCACGTGCTGGGCCTGAGGCTCGAGCCCAAACCAGAGATCCTGATGGCATGGTGGGGACAGAGAAACCTGGGAGGAAGGGCGGGCCGGCACTCGCCCCTCCCGCCCCTTCCAGCCAGCCTGCCTCCCGACACCACACGGTATCCTCAGGTACATGCGACTTTGGGGGGACACTGCCGATCCAAACCATAACATGTGCCAAGGGCCTATCTTCCCTGGGGTCCTGCAGCCCTCCCTGCAGAGCCTGCCTTGGGATCCCCTCCTGTGTGTCCCCTGTGGTCACTCCCTTGCGTTCCTTGAATCTGGGTGTTCCTAGTGTTCAGAGACTAGAATGTCTTCCAGAGAGCCGAGCGCCTTGCGTTTCACCGGAAAGGGATGGACTGGAAACGCCGTGGGTTCTGCAGCCCGAGGTCTCTGGCACGATGCTCTCTGCTTGGTTGATTTGGTGGGGAGCTGCCCGGGGCCTGTGTGAACAGCTCAGGCTGTGCCAGGAAGGATGGAGGCCACGACATGATTCAAGGGATGTGAACCCCACCTCCATCCTCAGATCTCCAAGTTGTTGTTGTTGTTTTCAGTGCTAGAAACGAAACGCAGCTGCTGCAATGCTTGTACCCCCAGCACATCTTTTAGTTTTGATTTCAAGACAGGATCTCACTATGTCGCTAAATTGCCCAGGTTAGGCTCAAACTTGTAATCCTCCTGCCTCAGCCTAGAGAGCTGGGTTTACAGGTCTGAGTCACTGAGCCCAGCTTCTAAACCTGTTGCTGTTTTCCATCATGGCGAACCTGGGTGACTTCCACACCTCTATCTTCCCATTCAGGAATTCTCTGACCACCTGTGCCCCATCAGCTTTTACCCCTTGGAGTGTCGATTTCTTTTTGTGTTTCCTAATCTTCTGTATCCTCTTTTCCCATTCTTACCATTTATCCATTCAAGCTCTGGGACTCGAGCTCCTGCAGTGGATTCCTTCCTCGTGAGTTGGAGGGTCCTGTCCGCCCAGGCTGGAAGGTGGCCCACAGGGCAGCTGTGACAGGCCACCTGTTGAGGCCCCAGGTACTGCTGGCCTGGGACCCATTTCCCTGGATTTCCCAGCCTGCTAGTGTGTAAGACCAGACCTGGGGGAGATTCCCGAACAACAGCCTCCCAGGGATCCCCTTCCTCTCCCTTCCCCCAGGCCAGTCGAGAGGAGGACAGGTGGTACCTTTCAGGCCCCCTCCCTACAGAGAACCAGGCCACCTGGGGACCCCCACCCCGGCCCCTGACCGTGACCCAGAGGTGGCCATGGTGCAACCCAGGTGCCTACCCAGCTTGGCGTCCCTCCCCCCACCTGCTGAGGGTCTTCTGCCCCTTCCCGAGAGCACAAAGGGGTACTGGCATCCCTCGCCCTGGTTCCGAGCGTTATGAGGCAGGGGGTGGGACTGTCACCTTAACATTTCCTGTGAGGACTGTGGACATCCTGGGGGGACTGGTCTTCTCAGGCTCCTGTAAAGCCCTCACCTGGTCCTGGGTCCCACAGGCACATGGACCCCATAGCTGCACGTGTGGCTGTGACCCTGTGGGCCAGGTGGGAGGCTGGGTCTCAGAGCCTCCATGCGCCGTTTTCTGCAGAGGTCTGCATTCTAGCCCGGGCACCAGGATCAAGGCAAGGACAGCAGTCCTGGCAACCCAGGTGGCGGTGGTTCCATACCCACCAGGCCCTGCAGATCCCTTCTGGGACGAAACCAGAGCGCTCCTAGCCAACATGGTGGTGGGATGGCCCTGGAGAGCTCTCGCCGGCAGTGAGGGTTTCAAGCAGGCCCCGTGGGCAGCGGGGAGAGGTGGGCCTGTGGGTCAGAGGGGCAAAGGCCCCAGCAGCCCAGGAGGAGGGAACCAGGTCCCCTGGAGGCTGTTTTTCTCCATAACCTCTGCCATGAGCTACCATCTTAGCTTTTTTTTTTTTTTTTTTTTTTTTGAGTTCTGAGATTTGAGACAGTCCTGCCAAGTTGCTGAATTGCCTAGGGAGGGCGAGAAGCGTGTGGTTCTCCTTGCTGCTGCCTCCAGAGTGCTGGGATTACAGGCGTGTGCCACCACGCCTGGCTTTAGTACTGAGGAAATTTTTACATACAGTGGAATGGACAGCGGTAAGGTGTCCAATTCACTGAACTTTGGGCAGTATTTTTTTGAGCATATGTACTGTTAAGCAGCTTTACTGAGATATAATTAATTATACACATTGAAGCTTGAAACATCCTGGGCCCGGTGGTGTGGACCTTTAATCCCAGCACTCTGGGAGGCAGGAGGATCTCAAGTTTGAGTCCTGCCTGGACAACTTAGTGAGACCCTGCCTCCACATCAGAAATAAAAACGTGGGTGCTGAGTCTGTCCTGCTGGTTTGCCATCTTGAGTATCTCTGCCAATGTGTGTATTCTCATCTTCTGTCCATTTTCTAACTGGTGCATGTCTGTTTATACCAAATGCAGCGGTTCCTTGTTCACGCCATTAAATGAGCCAACTGCCCTTGTCACCCTCTGGAGGGTCACCCTGCAGGGCCGGGTCCTGGGTATGGCACGAGAGGTGCTGTGGCCTGGACTCCCCAGATCTGTGCTGTCCTCTATGTCAGGGAAGGACAGTGCTGCGGCAGTGAGTCCAGGTCACTGTGGGCTCCCGGGCTGGCGTGTGCGGTCCCAGAGCCACAGCCGGCACAGCTCTCCAGAACTGACTGACCATGCCCACGTGGGGTGCAGCTGACTCTCCCCAAAACCTGTGATCCCACAAGGCACCCCGAGTGGGGTCAGCAGTGTTGCTCCAGACCTGACCGATACACAGTGAATTATGTAAATACCGCTGGGGCCTTCCTCGTGGCCTGCTGGGCACACGTAGCTGCCACCAAAGTCCCCTGATGCTCCAGCTGGGGGGACTGTGGGCCCTGACCTTTGTCACAGTCTGGAGGGAGCGACCCTCAGGAGATGCTGGTCAATTATTTGTCAGTGGGCGACTTAACTCAGTTAACCGTAAAGATAGAAAGCGTCCCCTAGGGGTGACTGTGTGGCCTCAACGTGGGGACCACAGCCCGTGTCCTACTGACAGCGGTCTGACCCCTCGCCGGGAGCATGGTCACACAGGCGTTGTCCCCTTCCCAGGCAGCAAAGTGGGGCCGCCCCCAATCAGGCCGCAGGAGCCCACGCCTGGCATCCCCCTCACTCAGTGCCCCCGGGTCTCTGCACAGCTGATCCCGTGGCAGAGCCACCCCTCTGCCTCAGCTGTCCCTCAGATGTCACCAGGTGGCAGCTATACCTCTAGGTCATGTCCCCCTGCAGCTGGCCCTGTGTGGGCATTTGCTGGTCCTTGGCTGGGTGGCTGGGGAGAGGGGAGGATCTGGACCACATGCAGGCCCATATCATGAGGATCCCCACGTGGGTTAGGAGAGGCTGGGAGAGGGGACCCTCACGGGGCTCCGGGAGTGGAGGCTGCTGATGTGTGTGGCCATGTTGGCCTCTCGGGGCCTCTCCCTGAGGAAGCACTCCTCTGAGCCCATGAGCAACTCCTAGTAGGTTGCCTCTACTTGGGGTCAGCAGGGCTGGGCGGGGACACAGGGGCCTGACCGCCGCCTGCCCCTGGCTTTCCCACGGCCCTGCAAAGTCTGGAAGCTCCGAGCTTGAGCTAAATTCCCAAGTGCCTGCCTCTGGCCTGGACCAGCCAGATGCTGCTATATAGCAGCCCTCGAGGGACAGGCTTAGCCCCTGCCCGCCTGGGCTGCCCAGGACCTGGGGGAACTGTTACGAAAGGCTGGCCCCACCGGCACAGCTGCTTTCCCAGCCCTGTGAGGAGAGGCTATTCAGAGGGTGTCACCAAGGTGACTCCCATCGGAGTCACACCCCTACCTGGCAGGCATCTCAGCAACCTCCAGGACCACTCCCTCAGATTACATCCCCCTCCCCCCCCACCCCCTGGGCTGCATTCAGCTCCTCCAGGGTGGCCTGGAAGTGCGATCTCCTGGCATTCGTCTGGTGTCTGGCTTCTTTCACATGGTAGGGTCCGTGCATGTTGTCAAATGCATAGATGGGCTCTATTCTTTTTTGTTTTGGTTTTGTGGCACAGGGCATTGAGCCCAGAGCCTTCACACTAAGCTACACCCCCAGCCCCGCCCCCCCTTTTTTAAAAACGGAGTTTCACTCTGTAGCCCAAGCTGTTCTTGAACTCACAGCAATCCTCCTGCCTCAGTCTCTTGAGTGCTGGAATTACAGGTGCGTGCCACCATGCCTGGGTGATGCTGGGGAATTGAATTCAGGGCCTTGTGGTGGCAGGCAAGTGCTCCAACCGCTGTGCCGTCCCCTTCTCCCGCAGCCCTTCTTTACCTTTGATTTTGAGACAGGGTTTCACTAAATCGCTAAAGTGCCCAGGCTGGGCTCCCCCTTGTGATTCCCCAACCGAGTGTGTATGTATTAAGCACCTTCTGTATGCTACTGCGGAGCAAAGGCGGTCCTCCCATCCCCACAAGGGTAGTGTCATGGGGCAGCAGTGCTGCTGAATGCAGGTCTGGGACCTCCCGTGCTTTGGGCAGCCTGTGGGATTTCTCAGGCCCTGTCCCGGCCACTCCTGCGGCCACTCCTGTGACCACTACTGCCCTCTCTCCACCGTGCCCAAGGTGGACGGGGCTGGTCTGGCTGGGCCCATGCGGGCTGCCACCTTTCCCCAGAGTGCCAGCTCAGGGTGTGTGCTCCACCGCAGTCTGGATGAGTGACTGGGCCCATGACACGGGAGTGATCTCATAGGAACAGAGCAGAGGGCCTTCAGTCCACGTGGGGATGCAGAAAGGGGCGCACACCAGGGGCCAGCCCTTGCCAGGCCGCGCGGCCCCAGCCCCTTGGTGCGGAGCTTCTGGATGGTGGCATACCATGTCTCTTGTGTGCAAAGCCCTTGTCACATAGGCAGGGTCTGGGCGGCAGCCTGGAGGAAGCCAGGGCATGCGACCAAGCTGCTGCGCCTCCCGGAGCTAACCTGGCTGGGTCTCGGGGACCCTGGGGCCTGCAGGGGGCCTGGTTCCCCTGAGCTGGGGTTCCCTTCCCACTCTCCCCACGCTCAGCGCCTCACAGACCTGCCCCATCTGACTTCCCCAACCCAGGTCACCAAATAAAACAAAGACGCCCAGTTAAATTAGAATTCCAGACATAACCCAGTGCTTTAGTATAAACAGGTCCCAGATCAGGCACGGGCTTTCGCTGCACCACAAAGTATCCATTGTTTATCTGAATCTGAGACTTCAAGTTAGCGGGGCAGCCTGTGCTTCCGTCTGCTGTATCAGACACCCCACCCTACGGCTTCTGCGGGCACAGTGCACCTGGTCCACGCTGCAGCTGGGGACTCGGGCGCTGGGCCTGGCGATGTTGTCTCTGTGTCTGCTTTTCCCGCCCTCTGGGGACAGGACACAGAGGAGTGGGCCCCTCCTTGCAGGGCACGGGGGCACAGAGGGGCTGGCCTGGAGGCGACAGGCAGAGCAGACTGATCTTGTGTGATGGCGTTAGAAATGAACAGGGGACATTTGGAGCACTCGAGAGGTGGCCACGAGTGGGAGCAGTGGTGTGAGCATCCCTGCCTTGGGCGGCCTGTAGGCTCAGTTGGCCTTGAGCTGGGTGACAGCAAAGGACCCTGGGTCCAGGGGATGTATAGGAGGGAGGCACCCATCACTGGAGGCATCCTAGCTAGGCAGGGGGTACAGGCCACCCCAAGGAGGACAGCTTTGGACTTGACTTCCAGGCAGCTGGGATGGCCCCTGGGGACAGAGCCCTCTCTGGGCCTGAGGTCATTGTGTTACGGCATTTCCTGGGGGCCCCCTCATCTGAGCACAGGCACATACGTGGGACTGGGGGGTATGTCATTTATACAAGGTGATCTTCACAGGGATCCAAACAAGGCCCGAGGACAGTCCAGGCCCAGGGGACAGTGAGGGAAGGACTTCAGGGCTGGGAGCAGGGCGGAGGTGTGGGATCCCAGAATGCCAAGCCCTGGACCTCAAGAGTTGAAGGTAATTGGCTGAATGCAAGTTTTGGGGCTGGGTCTGTTATCTGAGAGAGGCGGCTCCCATGGAGGCGGGCCACAATGCCCGTGGCTCCTTGCCCAGGCTGCCCAGGGACAGAGGACCCAGAGGGGCTGCACGCCTCCTACTGACCACTGGCCACGGGTGAGAGGCTCCTGACTCCCAGGACCACAGCATCACGCCAGAGCTCAAGCGCCAAGCCCTTCCGCTCCCTGTGGCCGCGCGCCTGGACCATCCGTCCCCCGCCCTTAGCTCTGTCAAGCAAAAGCTCTGCCTTGAGAAGAAGAAGAAACAAGGAAACAGCAAAAAAAGCAGAACCAAATTTTCCAGAGGCCTGGAGGATTTAAAAAAAAACACATCTGAACACTCTGTACAGTTTAATTAAACAATTTTAATGCCAATTTCCAAATTGTCCTATGCTTCACCACCCTAGCATCCTTCCCGGCAAGGGATTGAATGCATGACACCGTTGTTTTTTAACGTGAGTCTCGGCTCACATCCGTTTACCTGTTCTTCATTTCCTTTCCCTCTGGGAGCCTGTGTCAGATGTGGGGGTGTCACCCCTCCTGGGAGGCCCCACTGCCGCATCAGCTGCTCTGATCCCCACCGACAGGGCTCAGGGCGGCCTGGCCGGGGCTGCAGGACTCCTGGAGTGTGAGTACCAGCCCAGGGCATCAACCCTGCAAGGATGCTTCTGGCTGGTCCTCCTGGCCCTGGCAGAGTCAGAGGTGGGGGGCTGGGAGGAGGTCCCCCAGGCTTGTAGATGGCAAATAGCCCTCCAGAGGTCTGAGTGGCCCCACTGCTCTGTGGCTGTGGGCTTTGTCATAGCCCAAGACTCTTTCTTTGAAAGGCAATGTGTTTACAGCGTCCACGGCCCTGTCTCCTTCGCAGATGCCTGGCAGGCAGAGCATGGGGACCTGAGTGGGGGCTAGCTACTTTGTATCACGAATGCCATGCAGCTCCCAGTGGGTGTCACGGGACCCTGCGGGCACCCGGCCCTGCCTTCCTTCACCACACCCCTCGGTGGCCAGCCTGTACACAGGTGCCCACCCAGGCACGCTCCTGCCTGCCACAGGGTCTTTGCGTGGGCCTTGACGCTGGAAAGAGCCCTGTTCCTCTTCTGACTGCTCTTGTCCTCAGGGAGGTTGGCCTCAGCCTCCAATACCCATAGCCAAGTTGGTAAATGTTTATGACCTGGCTGGACAAGGACAGGTTCTGTGGTGGTCACCAGGCCCTGGCATACACTCCCATCTGGTATTTGCCCAGCACCTCACAGAGCCCCGGCCAGGATCCTAACTTCACATTTGTCTAATGAGGGTGGTGAGAAAGAATCTGAGCTTCCTACAGCCCTGGGAGGACCTGCCCCAGCTCTGGCCCCTCCTCGGCGGCTGGCCCTTAACTTCTGTAAGGACCTTCCTCACCAGCTACAGTCAGGTAGCGGCTGTGGGCAGTGGCAACAGAACAGTTAGGGCTCCCCTCTTCTCAGAAAGCTCATGTACACAGGAGGAGGTGCCCCTGAGTTGGCCTGCAGGCCTGGACCTGCACCCACCACTCATGACTTCCCGGGAGGTCCCACAAGTCCATGCGCAGAAACTCGGCGCTTGGGAAGCCTTTGCTGAGGCCCCCACATCTAGCTGAGGTCTGTCACCCCTGCTCCCTCCACGCATCCCAGAAGTGGGTGCAACGCTGGCCTCTGGTGAGGGGCTCTTTGTCTCCAGAAGTAAGGGGTCCCCTCCCAGTACCAGAGTACCAGGGCAGGGCGGGAGTGAGCGGTGCACGCCCAGGAGCCCAAGATGGGACAGGGTACCAGAGGGGGAGTCCCTCTCTGTCCGTCCCCTTGTCCAGGGATGGGTCCCGCGACCTCTGTAGCTGAGGGCCCACCCATCCGCACACACCGGTGCCCTGGACCGCCCCCTGCTCCCCGTCGGGGACGGGGCAGTGGGCAGGCCCGGCGGGGCAGGGAGGGGGCAGCCGGCGCCCGGGTAGTGGGGGCTTGCGGGGGAAGGGGAGGCGGCTGGAGGGCGTTGGGGCCTCTCCCTGCCCTCGACCGAGCGCTCCCTGGTGCCACGAACGCCCAGGAAACGGACACAGGGGCGGAGGGGGAGCGAGGGCCCCGGCACGGGCATCGGAAGGGCGCGGGAGAGGGCGCCGAGGGAAGGGTCTTCCGGGCGCGGCCCCAGAGGCGGAGGGGGCGGGGCCTGCCCCTTCTACCCGCCCACCTCTCGCCTCCTCCCCGCCCGTGCTCCCGCCCGCCCCCGTGTCGCCCCCGCAGATCGCAGCCCTCCTCGCGCCCGCCTGGCCCCGCCCCGGCCCGCCCCGGCCCCGCCCACAGCCCCGCCCACGCCTCGCGCGCCCCGCCCCCCGCGCCGCTCACTCCGAAGTTTCCTGCGCCCCGCGCGGACGGTCTCGGGGTTTCCTCGTCGCCTCGCCCGCCCGGCCGCGTCCCCGGCCCGCGCCCCCAGCCCGCGGTCGCCCCGCCGTGCGCCCGGCGGTCCCCCCGCGCAGGGTCGTCGCCGCAGCCGCAGCCGGGCGGGCCGCGGCCGGAGCTGGGTGGGCCGGGGGCGCGGGCCGGGCGATGCCCGGGGGGACGCCGCCGGCCGCCGGAGCGAGGTGAGCCGCGTCGGGGGCGCGCGCCGGGGAGCCCCTCAACTTGGGCGCGGGGCGGGGCCGCCGCGGGAGGGGGCGGCGGGGCGGGGGCGCGCGTGTCTCCGCCGAGGAGAGACAAAGGCACCCGGCGGCCGTGGGTGCCGCGGCCGCGCCGCGCGGTCCTGCTCACCGCCCGCCCCTCCCAGGGGCTGCCCGCCGCCACCATGACCGAGGACGAGCCGGCCGCCGGCGAGGTCCGCGTGCCCCTGGGCGCGTCGCCCCCCGACCCCGCGGCGGCGGCGGCGGGGACGGCCCCGGCGGGCCCCGGGGCGGCGGGGCGGGCGCCGGGGCCCTGCGAGTCGCCTCCCGAGAGCCCGGCCGCGCGCAGCGCGGAGCCGGGCGCCGACGAGGAGCAGCCCGTCCCGTACCCCGCGCTGGCGGCCACCGTCTTCTTCTGCCTCGGGCAGACCACGCGGCCGCGCAGCTGGTGCCTGCGGCTGGTGTGCAACCCATATCCTTCCCGGCGCCGGGCGCGGGGATGGGCGCAGGGCCGGGGGCACCGCTCCACGCAGGAGACGGGCGGGTGGCCGGGGACGGCGGGGGCGCCTCTTGGGGCTCTCGCGGGTGTCCCGATTCTGAACGGGTCCGGGACGCGGACGTTGGGAAGAGGCGGTGGCTCGCCGCAGCGTGGAGAGAAGAGCCGGCCGCAACTCCGGCGTCCCCGGGTGGAACCGGGACAGGAGTGAGCGCTCCCGCTCCGGGCGCTCGGGACGTCCGCCTGGCGGTCCGCTTAGGGGTGGGAGAACGGACCTTCGCCGGGGAGGCGACTGGAGTAAGGGCGGCGGTCTTCCAGGGAGCCGGCATCCGCTCGCGCTCGTGCGCGGAGAAACACCGTGGGGTTGCCCTCTGGGCGGACTCGCCCTGTCCTGCCTCCTGCTCCGTGGAGGGAGGCGGTGACGTTGGTTCGGAACTCGTCTTCCAGGCTGAACTAGGAGCCAGGCTGATTTAAGTCATGCGCAGCTGGGGTGGGGGCAGGGAGGCCTGGGCACTACCGGGGAAGCCCCTCTCGGCCCCCTTCCTGGGGCTGAGAAAGGAACGCCCCTTCATCTCCGGGCTACGAGGGCACAGACCTTCAGAGAAAATTCCAGAACGAGTTGGGTCAAGGCCAGGGCCATTTCTGGATGTAGGTAGAGATTTAATGACCCCCCTCCCTCAGGAGGTGGCCCTTGGGGATTGTGTGACAAGCCCGGAGAAGGGCCTGGTCGATTGGGGCCAGAGCCTTTGAGTCAGACCCCCATGCCCTGGGAGCGGACGCCAAAAGAGGGCAGAATGTGGTCTGGGGGGTCAGGGGGTTGAAAGGGCACCCATAAACTTTTCCTGATGGACAAAGACAGGCACTATGAGCCTTGTGTGTATAAATTTTTGTGTTTTGTGTGTTTAGCTGTATAAATAGGAAGTACAAAAGAGACATCTATACCAAAAAGTCACAAAGCCCGTACTACTGTTTTCACAAGTCCAGACACTGGTTGAGTCGGATTGGTGTCAGCTAGTGAAGAAGGCCATGGTGGTCCCGGGAGCAACAGTCTGTGGTGGTGACCAGGTCTCGGCGCTGCCTTCACCCTCCACCGCCCGAGGGAGGGTCTGCGGCCACTGGAGAGTTCTCTTTTCGTGCCAGAGTCGGGGTTATCTTTTGGGGTAGCCTTACATCTGCCTTTTTTTTTTTTTTTTTTTTTTTTTTCAGCACTGAGACTGGAAGTGACCAGATCTCCTCAGTTTGAAGGGAAGGTGGTGTGGCTGGGTATATCTGTAGGTGACCAGGCAGGTCTGGGAGCCCCTGTGGGGGTGGGCAAGGCCTTTGGGCTGGCCATTTCAGCACGTATGCAGACCAGTCCCGAGTCAGCCCTTCTCTACGCCTGATTGAGGCACCTTGAGGCTGGCTCTGTTGTCCTGGCTCACTGCGTCCCTCATGACGCCATGAAGGTGTTTGTGTTCCCTTGTGCAGGAAGATACGGGGTGAGCCACTGAGGGCTGAGGTCGGCTGTGCCGCAGACCTGAGCCAGTGCCTCTGGCTCTTGCCTCCCTAGGAGTGACTTGGGTATTGCTGGTCCTCCTAGAAAGGGGTGAAAGGTGTAGGGGCCGGGGGGTTGTGGGGGGAGCTGTCAGCCAGGGAGGAGAGAGTCGTCCTGTCTCCAAGGTGGGCCCTCCTGGCGGGGAGAGATGTTGCCTTGCCTGTTGCCTAGGGAGGTATCCCTGGCGCAGAGCGGCTGCTGCACCCATCCTCCTTATTAGGGACACCTCAAGGCAGCTTGACTCCTACTCCCGAAAGCCCATGACTCGCGGAGTGTCCCCAAGCCCAGGGAGGTATTGGAGGACGCGATTTTCCAGGCTGGCTTAAGTTTGGCCCCGTGGAAGCTTTGCACCTGTCCTGTGGGGTGGGCTCAGCGGGGCCCCTGTGCGGCGATGGGGCTGACCTCTAGCAGATGCCAAGGCCGGTGGGCGTGGGGGGTGTGTCCAGGCCTAGGGAGGATCCTAAAATAAGCTGGCACGCCTGGACAGGTGGGGGATCAACTGACTCGGGGAAGCCCATGTGGGCCGAGGTTTTCCAAGGCTCTTTGGATTCCAGGGACTTGGGAGGGGGTGGACTTGTGTAGGGGTGTGGATGGCCAGCGTGGCTGAGCTTCATCAGAGATGGTGGGGTACCCTGTGGCCTGAGGGTGCTTCCTGGGGGCTTCTGTCTCTCTGAAGGTGGCAGGGCCATCAGTCCTTCTGTGGAGGAGGGGGGACAGTTTGCATGTTTGCAGGGGGAAGTGTGCTGTGTGATGCCCCTGGCCCCTGGGCTGGATGCCCACGGTCCGAGCTGGGCTTTGATAACCACAGAATAGGGGAGGGACTTCTGTCACCTTTGGGCCTCTCGAACCCCCCTTGGGTGGAGGAGTGTTCTGGGCTGGCCCCGAGGGGGCCTCATCTGCAGCTGAGACACTTCCAGGGACAACTGTGGCTACTGATCTACTCTGCTCTTTAAAAACACAATTGTGCTGGAACTTTGCGGGCGCGCGGTTTCTCCTACATGGGCTTATTTATAGAGGAAGGTGGGTGGGACCCGTGTGTTGTAGCCGTGCGGCTGGGTTATGTTCTGCCCTGGCTCCAGACTCGAGCGTGTTTGCAGTGCAGCTGCTGGCTTCCGGGCATAGCCGACAGGGCTTGCAAGGTGCACGGGGTGCGGGATGGCGTTGTGGTGGGATCCCCATTGAGGGCGCCCCAGCATCAGGCACAGTGGGCTGTGACAAAGTGAAGGACATTCCAAGGTCACTAGCCACTGAAGGGCAGGGCTGAGTTCAGTCCAGCCTGGTATAGAAGCCCATGTGCCCGGGACATCCCTGGCTTTTCAGCCTAAGTAAGTCCTCATGGCATCTTTTAAAAATGGGTACTGTGGGCTGTTGTGCTGCTCCCTGGTGGTTCAAGGTGGGCATGCTGTCCCTAATAAGACTTGGGGGCACTGTTGTGGTGCAGGTGGGGTTCCCTGGCCTCAATGACTACCTGTGCTGATGTCTGTCCACCCAGCCTCTTCAATTTGCAGCCTGGAGAACCAGAGCTACTCACATACTTGTGGGCTGTGAGCCCGACGCTCAGGACAGCGGGCACCCTCATCCTGGAGGGGCCTCTGCCCCCAGAACCTCCCTTATCTTTCGCAGGTGCCTCTGCAGGTTCCCGGACTCTAGTCCTTTGGCTGTTCCCTTCCCATCTGAGCCTGTCCAGACCCACCCAGACCCACCCAGGGTTGTCTCCTACCATGCCTGGGGCATGTTTCCCTGGACGCGGGCGCCACCAGGTACCCGCCATCCCTTCTTGGGACCCTCTCTCAGGCTTAGGCTTGTCACACTCTGGGAGCCACGTTGGACCCTGCCGTGTTGTGGTATGTGGGAGCAGAAGTGGCCCAACTTCTTTGCCAGGGGTCTGGGGGGTCTCTGAGCTAGGGGTCACACTGGGGGCCAGGAGAGGAGAGTCAGACCTGGGTCCTGGTCCCTCCTGAGCTGCTGGCCAACATCTTGGTGTGTGGAGGGCCTGGTAGCCAGCACGTGGTGGTGTTGAGGTGTCCCTGGTGTGTAGGGAGAGGCTCCCTCGTGTTCCTCAGCCAACTGGGCTCATCCTTCCCAAAGGCCTCAGGAGGAAGGAGGGGTTTCTGTGAGGAGGCTTGACAGCTTGGGGGAGTCTCTGCCCTCTTGCTAGAATCATTCACACCTTGAGCTCGCTGCCCTGTGATGTCACATCTCCTCCCGTCTGGCGTCCTCTGGATGGCATGCAGTCAGCGAGGCTGAGCGTGCCCTGCAGAGGGGCCTCAGCACCTGGGAGGCGGGGGGAGGAGGTGGCGGCAGAGCCGCCTCTGGGCAGAGGACCCCTGTGCCTCCGTGACCCGTTCCGTGGCTCAGCCTCGGTAGGTGCGGGAGCACCTGCTGAGGGCCAGCGTGCAGCTGTGGGAGGCAGAGGGGTGACGCATGGTGCTGCTTTCTGGCCAGGGCTGGTGTCACTGAGGACTGCGTGCAGGTCAGTGTCACTGCAGTCCACGCGGGTGGCCCAAGAGCTCAACACTCTCGACAGGCAGCTGCTGACCTTCCTCATTCCTGCCGGTTCCTAGTCACCTGTGACGTCACTGAGTCCACAGCTTCCTTCTGGGACATCACGGGGTCGGCAGAGACTGAGCCTGGCTGTCCGCCATCTGGGCTGCGGAGGCCCACTCCGACCCCGTGCAGACCACCTCTGTGGGGAGAACGGGGTGGAAGTGTAGGAGCTGCAAGGTCAAGTGTGACCACCAGGCCCTGATGGCTTCATCCCGGCCGAGGCTCTGTGGCTCTGCCAGCAAAGCGTCATCTGCTCGGAATCCAGCAGTTCCTGTAGTCACGGCAGGTGGGGCCCCTGGTGCGTCGGAGGGGGCAGATTGAGCTAAAAGTTTCTAGATCTCAGGGGGAGAGGCCATTCTGCCATGGGCAGCACAAGTGGATAGAGGTTGGCCAAGCAAGAGCATTCGGGCAGGAGGAGCCATGTGTGCCAAGGTCCTGTGGTGACTGGAGGCTGTGGGGAGGGCCTCTGCCCGTGGGGGTTGGGGGTGGGACACGGACCCAGAGCCTGTGTTATGGCTGTGTGGGACTGTGAGGTGGTAAGATGGAGAACTGGCACGCCCAAGAGGGTGGTGGGCTAGCCGCCTGGGGTCTGTGGGCCTCCTTCTGACATTGTCATGGTGGGAAATAGAGACACCTTGAGGGCACAGCTGAGGAGGTGCTGGTGCCCTGCACCCTTGGCCCCACAGAGCTGGCAGGTGCCAGCCTTGGACCCTGAGACCCAGTGGGTATCATGCTTGGGCACCTGCCCCGCAGGCTGGCCAAGGGAGCCCCTCTGCAGACTGGGCACTGAGGGTTGTCCAGGCTGGGCACAGTGGGCCCGTCTGGCCCTGAGGCTGTTGGCAGGTGCCATGTGAGGGCTCGGGATGTGGCGGGGAGGGGAGGGACCAGTGTGCGGTGCAGCATGGGTGCCGGGTCTGACCTTGGTCCCACCCCTGGTGCCTGTGTTCATGCAGATGTTGGGCCTGTTTTGCAGGCCGTCTGCTCTGCTTCCTCTGGCTGTGGTGTTAACACGCCGCCTGCCCCTTGGGGGTGAATTTCAGTACTGCCTGGAGCCACGTGGACCTAGGTGAAATTTCCAGAGCAGGCATTAGGGAGATGGCCGCCCGGCCTGGCGGCCGTGGGTGTGAAGTCAGCCGCTGCCCCTGTGTGTGCTTAGAGCTGGCTCTGTGGTCAGGGCCAGGAGATGAGAATGCAGAAGAGAGGCAGTTCAGGGGACAGGGACGTAGGAAAGTAGCCGGCTTGAGAGAGTTGGCAGCAGGTCTGGGCACCGTCCCCAGAGTCCTGTGCCCACCGGGATGACAGATGGGCTGCCAGCCGCTTGCTGTGTCTCCTGGAGAGGTCCTCACAGAACAGACTCAAGGGGTATGCCATGTGGCGCCGGGGCCCAGACTCTGTGGTAGGGAGGAAGTCGCCTTGGTAGCCTGGTGGCCTTGGTGGCAGGAGAAGAGGGGCATTGGCAGTGCTGCCAGAGCGTGGGGAGACGATCAGAGGCTGAGGGTTGTGCTGGGCAGATGGGGGATACCACACCTGTGCCATCGTACTGGGGCCCTGTGCCTGTGCGGCCAGTGGGCAAAGGCGGTCCTGGCACCCTCAGCCCCTGTTGATCCAAACCGATCACTCCAGGTTGTAGGAGGCTTTCAGGGTCCTGAGAGAATCCGTTTTTCACATGTGTGATGCTGACCAGAACAGAGGCGAGGTCCCCGAATGTCCACCTGGCTCCTGTGCCCGTAGTGGGCCTGAACAGGGACCTTTCAGATTACCAAGGCAGGGGCCGTGTCCCCGAGGTGCTCCCTGATGCCAGTCAGCGAGCTCCGCCTGACCTGGTGCCATCACATTCCGAGTGTCTCGGCCCCTCGCTTGGAGCCACGTGTTAGAGTGGTCTGAGGGCCCTCATAGGTGTCCTGTGAGGGCGCTCTGAGTCACACAGGTGAGGTAGCCTGGGTGCCAGCTGGGCCGCATGGCGGGTGGGGCTGGCCGCTGGGGTGAGCCCCAGGCCTGCTTCTGGTGGGGACAGCCTGAAGCGTGTGGCACAGCCCCCACCCTGCCGCCCGGAGCTGGGCAGCCACTCTGCCCTGGCACTACACCATGTGCTTGGCAGATGTGGTCCTGCTTGGTTGCTGTGTCCTCGTCCCTCTGGGCTCTGCCAATGCTGGTCTCCAGCTGGGACACAGATGAGGTCAGGGGCTTTTGCAGGGGAGCCGGTGGCCTGGGTGAGGACTAGGACCCCCTGTCCAGCCTCTGCTCACCATTCCCTGTCCTTGTTCTGGGCCCTTCTTCCAATGCTGGCTGCCGTCTGGGGGAGGGAGATCAGCCCTGGGCCTTTGGGGTGAGGACTAGGGGTGGGGCTCCCTGGCACACCTGCAGAGGCAGTGGCCTTTAGTGAGTCCAGACTCCTCCTTGGAAAGTCTGGTGTCCCCTGAGATCGTGGGTCTCCCTGGCTGTGGGAGAGGGCCAGCAACCCGTCTGCTCTGTTAGACCTCCCTGCGTGCCTCAGTTTCCACACTGCGCCACCTCCAGCTGTCCCCTTTTCCCTTGGCAGAGTGAGTTTGTGGGGGCCTGGGGTTGGTGGGCACAGGGGCAGCATGCCGTCTGGGGTAGGGCCTTTGGCCAGTCAGGGGGGCCTCTGGCTGCCTGTTGGACACAGACTCTGTCCTGGCTTCCAAGGTCCCCTATGCTCAGGTGGGCAGCCTTGAATGTGGTGACGGAGTGTGGAGATGTCTAAAGGAGGGTTTCCTGGAAGCCTCTGGGGTGAGCAGACTTGGTGTCTCCTGACAGCAGCAGCCAGGAACACAGAGGTGACTCAGAGCCTGTGCTGGCCGCCCCTGTGCCCGTGTGGACAGGCTACCTCCTGGGCCTTGGGCCTCTCTCCCTGAAGTGGGCTCCTTGATGTTTGGCAGGTGGGCTGTAGACACCCCACCCTGATAATGCTGGCTGAATGCTCTCTCTCTGAGGGCACTCAGCACCCCAGAGCGTTCCTATGTGGGAACCGTCTGTCTGTGTGGTAGAGCCAAGGGTGGCTGGACTAGAGTTCGCGCTAACCCCGGTGATGGACATCCTCAGAGCGGAGGGGACATGTACAGAGGAGTCGTGTGACCTCAGGGGCTGAGATGGGAGCAGGGCAGCCACGCGTGCCAGGATGCCAAGCAGACCACTGAGCCTCAGAACTGGGGCACTGGCTCAGGACCCCCGCAGCGGTGGAGCCGTGCTAGATGCTGGTGTGGACCCTTGTCCTCCCAGCCAGGGAGAGTCACTGCCTGCTGTTTGAAGCCCCAGTCTACCCACGGAGCCTTGCGCCAGAGCCCCAGGGTACCAGCTCGGCGGTGAGCGCAGGGCTCCTCCCTAGGTGCTGCCACCCACAAGCCTCTTCCGCAGCAGCAGCCTGTTGGCAGAGGAAGGGCAGCCCGCGGTGCGGTCCTGGGATGCTCATGCAGCCCACCTGTGGGTAGATGACAGACGTACTCAGCAGCACCCTTGGGAGGAGGCACAGTGGGTGCCCTGGGGGAGGGGAGAGTTGCCGTGACAGCATCCGGTTGTTTCTGCCTGTGTGGAAGCCCCAACTATCCCTGCAGGTGCCTGGAGTGGGCTCACCAGGGGGGGCTGGGTGCTGTTCCTGCCTACTGAGGGGCTTCCAGGGAGGCGTCCACAGCACCTGTCCGTGCTCGCAGGCTTCTGCGTGCATTCTGAGCTCACCCCGTGAGCTGGGGAAGGCAGGGACCCTCACCTCGTGTCTTTGCTGGGCCCCTGGCTTTCCACTGCCTCTGAGGGATACGGATTGGATACAGCCACCACCCAGGACCTGAGTTGTGGTGTCAGGGGCTTTGCAGACTGTCCTCTTGGGGTGTCCACCTCTCAGAAGGTGCTGTCCCTTAGTAGTTGGAGGCCTTCACCTTCGCCCTGCCCCTGCCCCTAGGCAGCCCCTGAGGGCTTTCTGGGACCCTGCTGAGTGGTCTGGGGACAGTGCCAGGAACATGCAAGTTTTCATACTGCTTAGGCTAGTTTTCACCTCTGTGTGGTGTTCAGGCTGTGGTGTGCAGGTCCGGAAAGTGGGTATGAACAGTAGGTGGCTGGTAGCTGTGTGGACGGAAGACTCTCAGAACGTTCTCATGGCCACCTGAAAGTCCCCAGCCCGGGGCTGCCCGGAGCCGCCTTGGTCTCACCCACACGATGGCCGGGTACTTCTGCCTGTTTCAGTCTTCAGAGGGTCTCTGATCCTCAGGATTGCTGTGTGTCTTGAGTTTTCCCCCATTCTTCCCGTTCTGCACTTTGGGCAGCGGAGGCAGCCTGCCTCGGGGCCCTGCCCCCCATCCTGAGAAGTAATGGCCCCCTCAGGGTCGTGGCAGGCTCCGTGGCCCCTGCCCAGCCTTATCTTTGGCGCCTGGTGGCACCCGTGGGAAAGCAGAGCAGGGGAGGTTTCTGACATGGGGCCAGACTCCTCTAGGGGCGGCCCTGCGGTCTGTGTGGGAAGGGGCTCTGGCCCAGCCTGGCCCTTGTCCACAGTGCCGCCTGCCCGCCTTGGAGACAGGGTGCCTGTGCCTTGTACTCGGGGAGCAGCCATACCTGGAGGGTCGTGTGAGGGAGTGAGGGCTGCTCGGGCTGTCTGAGGCCTCACGGCTCTGTCCTTATGCCGGCCCTCCGCCTCTGCGTGCAGTCACCCCCCGCCACCCCCCACGGCCAGTCATCCGGTGAGTCAGCCTGTATTCGTGCCTCATTGACACGGACGGGGTCCTTCCTGGCTGGGGGAAGCCAGGCCGCCTTCATTCTGGTCACGGGCTGTGTCCCTGAGGACGGTAGGCGCCCTGACCTGGCTGGTGGCCGCAGCACGGCATCCGCCTTGCCACAGCCTGGACTTGCCACACTGTCAGCCTGCCCTGCCCGTGGCATCCTTGCGGTTCTCTGTTGAGTGCTGCGGTAAAAGTCCTGGCCTGGGATGCCCGAGTTCGCCTTCTCTCCATGCCTGCCATGTCACTGCAGTGACTAGACGGGACCTGTGACCATCCCCAGCCCCTGCCACCCCCACGAGTTATGGCTACTCACCACTTTGGGGGATTGGAGGAGGCCAAGGTGGGGTACAGATGCCCGGCTCCTGTCCGCTGGAAATGGATGACGTTCCTGCTGGTGCCAGCAGTGAGCGGGACAGACCGTGGCCCTGGGCCCGTGGCCAGAGGACTCCAAGATGATGACGAATGCTTGGGGTTGCAGTGACCTCGGGATGCTTGTGCGTGTGCTAAGGGTGGTTTGTTTTTTATCTAAAGCCAAGTTTTTAATCTAAGAAGGCGGCAGCCACACCCTAGGCACTGTGAATGTGGCTGAAGTCCTTCTGGCTGCTTCCTGGTGTACACAGAGGCTGACTCCCTTCCATCCCAGGCTGCCCTTCTGTGGGCTGGGGACCCGACCCCCGGGTGTCAGGCCCTCAGCCGTGGCCTGGTGTGGGAGGCTGGGGAGGCACTGCTCCCAAGGGGCCGTAGCCCCCACCAGTATGGCGAGGACACAGGCGCTCTGGTGGGCTTCCCAGTGGCTGGGGTGCAGGATTGCTGGCCAGCCTGAGGCTCATCCACCCCCGCCCTGAGGGAACTCCCCCGCCACACTCTGCCTTCCAGCCTCCGAGGGCACCATCGGGAGCTGCTTGGCGATGCTTCGAGTCCAGCAGGCCCCTAGGTCCTGGGACATTCGTGTGTCCTCCCAGAACCAGTCTGACCCCTACCTGTGAGACTGAGGCTCGCA
The DNA here is from genome assembly GCA_004027205.1 of Ctenodactylus gundi. Classification (NCBI taxonomy): domain Eukaryota; kingdom Metazoa; phylum Chordata; class Mammalia; order Rodentia; family Ctenodactylidae; genus Ctenodactylus; species Ctenodactylus gundi. The sequence goes on along the minus strand of PVKB01001906.1, from coordinate 187,840 downwards.
CCCCGTGGCAGGTTGGGTTCACATGGGCTTCCCCTCCTGGTTGAGCCTGGAACCTGGGTGCTGGGGTCCTGAGCGGCCTCATGAGCTGGTGTCCGGGAGGGTGGGGGTGAATCGTGGCCCTGTGAGTGCTTGGTATGGTTGGCCTTTGCCCTCTGGCAGCCTTGTGACCTCCGCACAGAAGGCCTGGCAAGAATGCCCTTTGGGTCTCAAGGTCTTCTGGTTCGAGGGAGGCTCTGAGATATGAAAGACACCTGCCTGGGAGAGGGGTCGACATGCGGACCTGGTCAGCAAGAGAGCTGCTCGTGGGGCAGGGGGTGCGTAGTGGTGGGAAGGAGGCAGGCTGAGGACACAGGGCTTTGCCCCCAACTCTTGCCAGCTGGGCACCACTTTCTGGAGAAATGTCGTAGAAGCCAGGCACTGGTGCAGGATCAGCTCGCCAGTTCTGGGAGCAGTGGTTCACCAGCGGCCAGACCATGGATTTTACAGCTGAGAAGGTAGTTCTACCGCTTGGCCCAGTGCACCTTCGTGACCTACAGCCTTGCAGGTCACGTGGATCCAGTGGATCTGGGCTACGCAGGGGAGGCTGAAAGGGCCCCGGGAAGGGGCTGGATCTTGCCCGACGGAGGCTGTGTGCATGGCACTTCTGGGCCAAGAAGGGGCATGTGGCATCCTGGCCCCAGGACATGGGCCCAGGGACCAGCTGGTCACCCCTACCCTCACCCAGCGTCTGTCTCCTCTGAGGCCACCTGTCTTGCTGTCCACTCCTGCCCAGGCCATTGCCATTCACAGTGTGCAGCGGGATGCCCCCGCCTGGTACACTGCGAGGGGCCTTACCCCAGGCTGGCGCTGGCACCTGACAGGAGCCTTAGTTCTCTCTGTCTCCAGGCCTCGCCCTGCCGGCTTTTCTTTGCCGGGAGTCTGGTGTGGAGGCTGGTCTCCTGTACTGTGGAGGACCCCATACAAGTCCACCTGGCGGGTTTGAGGCTACTGGAGGAACTGGCTGTGTCTGGCGCCTGGCCCAGCAGGTGTGAATAGGGGCACAAGCCTGTTTTTGTCTCCAGCTTGCCGCGTCTCCGTGACCTTCTCCCGTGTTCCTGTACGGGTCTTGTTCCTCCGTGTGAATTGAGTCAAGCAGTGGTCAGTGGGCTGGGGGTAGGGATGCCTCACACCCCATTACGTGGGTGGGGGGCCCAGCAGGCATCATGCTGTTGTGTCCCCAGCAACCCGATGTCCTTGGGAGGGAGCTGTCCTTGGTCCCAGGAAGCCCCTAGGCTTATTATCTCTGTGTCTGGGCAAAAGTGCCTTGCCTCTACTGAGCCACAGGACTGATGAGCCCAGGTATCTAGTCCCACTGTCCACTAGGGTCGGGGTGCCCAGAGCCTGACAGGCTGGCTAGCAATGCCCACGCCTCCTGTATTCCAGACCTTGCTGGGACGTGTCCACGTGCCAGCCTGCGCACTCAGAACACGTGCAGCTCAGCTCAGCCTTCCGTACGGCACTCGGAACTGTCCCCGGTAGGCGTGTGCTGTGGACGCCACGTCCTGAGTGCGCTGGGCTGCCAGACTGGGACGCTTGGAGGACACAGCGTCCCCGGCACACGCCCAGTGGTGACAGTTCCCTCTGCATGCTGTGCGTGCTTTGTTCCCTTGCAGTGGACAGACCCTGTCTTGCTCATCCCGGGCCAGCACCTGGCCGTGTGCGGTCCTGGCTGTGGTGGAGGGTGCTGCCGGGAACAGGTGGCGAGGTTCCATACGAGGCCTGATGTTCGTGCACTTGGGCACACGGAGCCGCGTTTCCTGTCGTGTGGAATAGCGGAGCTGCCAGGCTGTGTCCTGGAGTGCTGCGTGCTCAGGCCTTAGTGCCTGAACTCCTGGCCCTGCCGTAGCCTCAGCTGCATACCAGCCTGTGCAGGCAGGGCGCGGCCCCTCACGTTGGGCAAGTCCTGATCTCCCTGCCCACTGTGACGGTCTCAGCTGTGGTGGGGCCTGATCACCGAGGGGCTACGGTCTTTCCTGTGCAGGCCACCTGAACAGGTGGGGCTGGGTGGCCACCCCTTCTGCGGTGGGGCTCTGTGGGGGAAGGCGCCTGCCCAGGTGGGCCAGGGGCCGCTGTCCTAGCTGGTGTGTGTGCGTGCGTGCACACCGCTCAGTATCTGTCTCCCATCAGCTCTTGGTAGAATTTCAACACCCACGCTTGGAATAAAAAAAAAATTATTAATGAGCTTGGCGCGGTTGCCATGGGAACCTGTTGCTAATGAGTCTCTGGGGTTTCCTCTTACCTTGGTGAAGCCAGGAAGGCCGGAGCTTGCTCCTCCCCACCACAACGGGTTCCCACTCATCAGGTTGCCACAGCAACGCCTGTCGCTGATCCCCAGACGGCTCCTGGTTTACCAGTCCAGCCCCAGGAGCCTGCCACCTGGCCCGAGTTACGTAAAGCCTTTCGCCTGTTTGGGCCCTGCCTAGGTCCCCAGGACATCCACCTCCCCTCCAGAGCCACACACAGGGTTCCCATGATGCAGAGTGTAGAAGCAGCGTCCTGGGGGTGCGCTGCAGGGGCCACTCAGAGGGCCAGTTCACAGCTCGGCTGTGAGGCTTCAGCACTTAGTAGGTGGCCAGCAGGCACTCACTGATGACCTATGCCAGGGCCTGGACTGGGGCCGATGATGCCGTGTGCCTGCAGCAGCCATCCCAGATATGCAGCCGGCAGGGCCCTGGCTGTGCCCCCTGCAGAAGCCCCCTGGCCTCGGGGAGGGGCAGGCTGCCCTGCAACCCTCACGCCCCTAGTAGACAAGCCGGGTGATACACAGGGTGGGCTGGGGTCTCAGACCCTGGGGGGTCCTGGAGTGATGCTGGTGGTAGGAAGGCAGAGGGAACGGTCCTGATGGCTCCAGGCAGCAGGGGGCACAGCCCTGGAAACGGCCTGGCACTCACTCCTGGGTGACCATATGCACCGAGGTACAATGTGGGATCAGAGGCTGTCTGTTGTCCCTGCCAACGCAGGACCCTGGGGTCCTGTGTAGATGTCTTGATAGACTCCCTAGAGAGGTGCAGGGGTCCCACAGGAGGCTAGCTGGATGCAGCAGCAGTGAGTGAGCCCCTTGGAGCCTCACACTGCTGAGTGGTGACTGTGGAGGACAGGGACAGCCAAGCACCCTGCCTCCACGCAGAACGCATGTCTGCCAGGGGCTGTGCCCCGTGCTCACCCTCTCTGTGCTCAGACAGGTCCCGAGCCCCCCGCTTGCTTCCGGGTATCGACACAATCATCCCTTCATTCCAGGAATACCTGTGATCCCCCACGAGCCAGAGGAAAAGTGACCCGCACCTAGCTGACCCCAGGCCTCTGCCACTGAGGCCTCCTGTGGCAGGCAGGCCTTCCAGGGCTCTCAGCCCGGTTTTCAGCTTGAGAGCGAGGCCTCTTCCACCTTGAGCCCCCCTGTTCTGCACGCCAGTCATCCCCGAGCTCTGGAGTCAGTGACCAGAAGCCTGTCAGAGCCGGCCACGTCCTGGGCCGGCTCACGGCAGCTCATGAGAGCCAGAGCTCATGACCCAGTGTCCTCCTGTGCATTTGAAATACGACTTCGTGATGGTTGGGACTGCGGGATGTTTTAATTCCTAATTTAGACTGTTTGTGTGCAGAGAGGAGCCCCCGCCTCCCTCCTCATCCACCCTGTGCTCCCTCCTCAGCCTGGCTTGGAGCTCCTGTGGGTGCCACTGCCTGAGGAGGGTGCTGGCGTGGGGCTGGCCTGGACTTTACCCCAGGCAGACCCCAGCTCGGCCCTCCAAGGCCACTGGCCTCTTGGGTGCTGCCCATCCCAGACCCTTCCACTGGGCCTCTGGGAAGGGCAGCTCCCTCCCCCGGCAGCCTGGGCAGGCTCAGATGCCTGCCTTCCTAGCTGAGAGCAGAGATGAGGGGAGTGGGGGCTGGACCCAACAGCCAACACCCAGCCCCCTCAGGACCCTGTAGTCTCAGAGGAGTGAGGCGATTTTCTGATGTTCAGTGAAGGGGTTCTGTTTCTTTTCTTCTGCAAGTGGTCACCTGGTAGAGGTGTAGGCTGGCTTCCTGGTCACCACGCCACAGTGGCGTGCCCCTCCCTGGGCCCATCCTAAAGAGGAGCTCCCATTCTGGGGGAGCTGGCCTCAGGCTTGGACCACCTGGGCTTATTGGGGGCAGTCACAGGTAGAGGACAGGGATGTGGCCCAACCTCGGGGTCACAGACAGGACTGTGATCGTTCTGCGGCACAGGGCTGGGTTTCATTTCCAGTTGGCAGTCTGCGCTGGCTCCATGGCTCATGGAATGTGTGGGAAGGCCCTGCCCGCCCCCCACTCTAACCTAGAGGAGACCGGGCTGGGAGGTGACAGGCGGGGTGGGCTGCCCCCCACCACTGAGTGTTTCACCAGCTCCTGGCCCCAGTGTCCCTCTCTCAGGCCTTCATCCCGCCCCTCCCTCATGCCAGGCGCCTTCCCGCAGTGGGTCCTGGGGACGCCCTGTGCCCCTTGTCTCGCTGAGGGGTTTTGCCCATCTGCATGGCCCAGGAATCCCAGAGTTCCTTGACAGCCTACTATGTGGGTGAGTGCTAGGTGACTGGAGGGGCAGAGGTCCCTGGGCCTGAGGATGAGGCTGAGTGGGGTGGAGGGGCTGGGGGCTTTCCCTTAGAGCGTTGCCTGTGGCGCACGGCCTTCCCACTGGCTGCAGCCCCCCACCACCGAGCCAGGGCAGTGTGGAAACCTAGTTACAAGTCTTCAGCCTAGGCAGAGCAGTACAGAAGCTTCTGAAAGTGGAATGTGAATCTCAAAAGTGGACAAGGAGTTGGGGTGACAGCCTGCCCGTCTTGGGGAGACCCTTCTGCCTTCCTAGACTGTCCCTCAGCTGGGGAGATCCCCTTGCTCTTCCTGGCCTACCTGTGGAGACCACCCAGTCCCAGGAGCGCTGCATCAGGCCCCCCAGTCATTGCCTGGGCTGCCCTCCACCCCACTGCACCCTGGCCCGTGAGCTGCTTGGCACCTCGATCCTCGGGTGTCTGCTCTGGGCTGTTCTCCCTGGGGACAGTCCGAGGCAGGATGAGAGGCGCCCCCGGCCCTCCTGCCCCCTTCTCCATCCACACTGGGCAGTGTTCCCAGTGGGAAGAATAAGCTCCAGCGGTGCTTATTCAGGTCCAGGTGGCGTGGGTGGGGGGGAATATGGCTGGGACTGGGGGACAGGCCCGTGGTTCGCAGTTCCTGGAGGCCCTTTATGCCCATCTGGCTGGTGCCTGGCATCCCCTCACCCTCACCGCAGGTCCAGTCGGGTCAGGTCAGGTCTCTCCAGTCTGCAGGAGCCGGGTGTCACCAGGCTGGGCTGGTGGAAGGGGTCGCGGTTTATTTTCACCAGTCGTGCTGGGCAGCAACCCTAAAGCTCAGCACAGAGGTGTGTTCGGGTTCTGAGTCCCCACAGGGAGGATGCCAGAGGGAGAGGAGGAAGCACCCCAGCCTGGCTACCCCTGTCCTGGTGTGGAGATCCAGGACTATAGGATTCGCATTCCACTTCCAGCATGTGCAATGCTGCGCTGGCTCCCGGGAGGAGCTCTGGGATTCCCTGATTAGACGGTTTATTAAAGCGTAGCTTCTCAGAGTGGGCTTCCTGCTGCTGCAGGCTGGAGCAAAAGCCCCTCTATCTGGCTGGTATCCAGTAGGCTAGCCGGTGGGTGGCATGTGGCCCAACCCCCCACCTAGAGCCCCAAGAGAGCCAGCCGGAGTAGTGTCCCCATGAGGGCTGCCTGTGGCACTTGCCAACGTAGTCCTGAGCTCTGGCCCAACCCTGTGCTGAGCCAGGCCTGGCACTTAGGAGACATCCTGGTGGGTGGCAAGAGGAGGACATCACCTGCCAGGAACAGCGTGGGGCCAGGGATCTGGGATGATGGGAGGCCCTTGGGAAGTGTGGGGGCAGGCATCCCAGTGCAGCGGCACACCCTGGTCAGAGTTTGAACCTGTTCTCACACCTGGGCTCTTGTGGCCTATTAACCTGCTCCGGACGCAGCCCCAGAAGGTGCTGTGACCTGGTCCGTCTCCCTGGTCAGCTTGCTGGTATTTTAAACTAAAAGGTTATTATTTACTGATACTCTGGAAAATGTCTGTTCCAGAGCATGACGGTCTGAGGAGTGACGGCTGTTGTCTCAGTCTTACAGGTCCTCGAGCTGGGTGAGAGAGAGGTAGAGGGCCCCGTGCTGAGAGCCAGTGGCCGTCAGAGGGATCCCTGTTCTCTTTCCAATCGCCACGTTGAGGCTGGGGTGTTGCCCTGGGCTTGATTCCCCAGAACCACATACGCTGGGTACGGTTGCACTTGCCTGGGATCCTAGCACCCCAGAGGTGAGCAGGAGGGTTGCTGTGTGTTGAAGGTTAGCCTGGGCTATCTAGTGAGTTCAGAGACCAGCCTTTGTCCAAAAAAACAAAAAACGTTTGTACAGGAAACGTGATGTCATTGGCCCTGATGTGGATCCTGAAAGGGACACGAGCAGGGCCCCACCTCTGTGTTATCCCTGGGTGGGTCACCCAGGGCCCTGAGGTTAAGAGCTGGGCCCAGCTCCTCCTCTCTCCCTTCCTGGGACCCTAAGAGGCACCCACAGGTCCTGTGCCGAGCCTAGAACCCGGAAAGTGCGAGTAACACACTCCCCAGGAGCCAAGTATAACTTTAGCTCCTGGCTGCAGAGGTACAGGGGGCTTGGCTACTGGTGGGCAGGGTGGCCAGTAGGCAGCCAGGAGTCCCCAGCTATGGGTAGTTGAGTTGGAGGGAGCAGGAGCTGGGATAGGGCTGAGCAGGCAGGACTGGCCCCAGCTGCCCTGGAAAGATCCCGCTCTGTGCTGGCCATCGGGGGCCCTCCACCTGCAGGGGGGCCAGCACCTTCCAGAACTTGTAGCTGGTGTGTGGACGGCCTGCCCGCCCACTGTGTAGGGAGGGCCCTGGCGCTCCCATTGTTAGCTTTAAAAAAATGCTTCAGACGATGCACAGAACCTTCCTCTTCCTGCCGGTTTCCAAGAATTCTGCTGTGACATAATGGATCGCGTTATTAGGGAATCGATTCAGGCTCAGGCAGCTGGACAGAAGCCAGGGTGGGCTGTGTGGCATGGCCAGGAGACTCCCCAGGGCCCCGTCTGCAGTCTTTCGCCACTGCAGCCAGCAGAGGTACCTGCCCCACCCTCACTGGCTCATCTCAGCCCCATGGTGGCCACAGGGGACCTCCAGGCTGACTAGGTGGCCATCCTGCTTTGGGATAGGATTCCCAAAAGTCAGGTTCTAGGGTGCAGGGTCTTGTGAATGTCTGCTTCTCTCTGCAGAAGGCAGCCCAGAGGGCTCTATACCCACTGGGGTCTGCCCAGTGGATTTGCATGGTGAGGCCCCTGCTGAGTGGTGAGGTGAACTCCTTGACGTGATACACGGAGCCAGGAGCCCCCATGCTCCCTGCTACTTCTGCCACAGGGGCTGCAGTGGCCTCAGGTGGCTTTGGGTTACTGCCTCTGCTGGGCACTTGTAGTCCCTTGCTACGTATCCACCTGTTCCCTGCTGGCATCACTGTCCCCCTTTCCCTCCAGCTCAATGAAGGCCAGCACGTGACACACTGTAGGTGCTCAGAAACCACCCTGCAGCTGCAGGGAAGCCCTGGGCTCACTCAGTCTTTAGGGAAGGTCTCTTGAGTTGGGTTTTCAAGGCTCAGTAGAGGTTCACGAGAGCAGGAAGTGAAAGACTTGGGTGTTGTAGGCAGACTGAGAATTGGGGCTGGACACGAGGGGACATCCACGGGCTGCCCAGTGGTTGGTATGGGTGGCAGGCAGACTGTGGCCTTCATTTGCCCACGGGCCCGGAACCCTGGGGCTGCCATACAAGCCTGCGGTGAGAGGTCACTGCCTATGTGCTAGGAGGGTCGTGTGGCTGGGCCTAGCAGGCTTCGCACCCGGCCCTTCCCCTGCCTGCAGGTTGCCTGGTGTAATCGCCCTGCTGGGCTTGTGCTCAGTGGGTTTCAGCCCATTAGGCTCGAGCACTGCTTGAAATATTTGTTCTGGAACCACCCCAGCTGGCCACGCTTCATGCTGAGTGGCCACTGCGCAGAGCTCTAATTAATGCCTGTTGGGGAGCCTCCCTCGTCTTGGGGTGCCAGGTACTGGGGTACCACTGATGGCTTGGCACCACCCCCCCCACTGGAGTCCTGCTGGGCCTTGGGTCAGATGGGCCAAGCCTGGGGACAGGCGGTTTTCTGGGACAGCAGGAGGTGGGGGTGCTTAGGGGTCATCGATATTCGTGCTTGGCAGGTGACATGCCTGAGCCTCCATTTACCACCGCCAAGGGGCACTGTGCTGGGAGGAGGCACGGGAGCGCCCTGCCCAGGGAGCCTCACTGTCTGATCACCCCGTCTCACTTAGCTGCGGGTCCTGCCCATCCCCACTGCACCCCGAGTGTGTCTTCCTCGGCCCGGCTTGGGGTGAGCAGGACAGGCTGTTGTCTACCAGGATGGCTGTGTGGCACTACAGGCAGTGGCATTGACAGCATGTCCTTGCCACAGGGTCCTGGGAGCCAGGAGCCCAGGATCAGGGCAGTGTGGGGCAGTCTCTCCGGCCTCCTAGACACTGCTGTCTCATGTCCTTCACAGCTGTCTCTCTGTGTGGCATGTCCTGACCTCAGCCCACACTGCTGCCTGTCAGGGAGGACCAGGACCCTACAAGGGTCACCTCTGTAAAGACCTTGTGTCCCAGACCAGTCACATCCTGAGTCCTGTACTCAGTGTGTAGATTTGGGGGACAAGGGTAAGCACATAATGGATAGGGTGTCTGCATCAGATAGGAAGCTGCTGTTCTAGGTGACTGTGCCTGGGCAGGAGGAGGTCCCATAGGGACCAAATGCTGTGTCCCCCAAATTCACATGCTGAGCCCCTGCCCCCATGGATGGCAGCTGGGAGAATTTGGGCTCCAGGAGGCTGTGTGGGGCCTGTGGATGGAATCCGCGTCCTAGAGCCAGTGTCCCCAGCAGCACGTGGGGCTCCTCTGCCATGTGTGGATGGGGTGGGGGTTGTCATTTCATGGTACTTTACAACTCTTCCTGGGCTCCCAGCCTCTCCTGAAGGCCCTGCCGGCCCCTCTGAGAGACCCTGTCCTATTCTCCCTGTTCCAGCCCTGGGCTGCGACCAAGCGCGTACCGGGTCAGGATTCTGCCCTGCAGCCTGGTCTTTGCCACCACCCCTGAGAACAGGTCCTGGCTGTGACATGAGCCTGAGGACCCAGGGCTTCGGGCACCTTTACAGGAGTGTGCTGACAGACCTGACCTTGGGCACAGTCCCCCAGGATGCGTGGACTACAGTGTGTAAATGTCAGGCTGGACGGAGGCTGGTGGCCTTGGGAGTCCAGGCCTGCAGGACTCGCTTTGGAATTGGAGTTTCAGTGGTCTGAGCTGACCTTTTAAATGTCGCTGCTGATAACACGGAGGGCCGGGCCACGGTTTCAAGCTCCAGCAGCCTGAGTGGCCTTCAGAGTTGGGGTGGGCTGCCCTGGGAAGGGGACGGGAGCAGGGTCGGCGTAGTGGGTTGCTCAGTGTGGGTCCTCTGGGGCTGGAGGAGGCCCCAGGGAGAGGTTCCCGCCTGCCTGTCCCCTTTCTGCCAAGCCAAGAGCTGCTGCCTCTGGCTCTGCCTTCCCTGTGTGGGATGAGACTGTCATGGCCCAAGCTGGAGAAGGGTGGCAGTGACCCCCCTGAGCCAAGGAGGATGGGGTAGGTTGAGGGGGTGAGGGACTCCACGGGCTCAGTGTCAGCAGGAGGCTTAGAGAGGGAAGGCCTGGCCAGCATCTGCTCAGGGTGTAACTGTGCCCCGGGGCCCACTCTGGAGGGTCCTAGGCGCTGTGCCTGGGGTGGGGGCTTCTCGGCTGATGGGCCCTGCATGTTGTGCTGGGAGGGCCTCTGCAAACCCTCGAGGGCCCGCCTGCCACCGCCACGGCTGCAGCCTGTCTCCACCTGTGAGGCTGACAGTCAGGTGTGCATGCCCGGATCTGCTGTGTGGGGAGCAGGAGGTGGGGTTGTACAAGGTCACCTTTTTTTTTTTTTTTTTTTTGTCTCTTTCACTTTATTCATGTGGAGTGCTGGGGATTGAAGCCAGCCCTTTGCACCAGCTACATCCCCAGTGCTTTTGTGTTTCCTTTTCAATTTTGAAACAGTCTTACAGATTTGCTAAATTGTCTTGGCTGGGCTCAAACTTGTGAACCTCTTGCTTCCCAGCGTGCTGGAGTAACAGGCCCGCACCACCACGCGTGGCTGAGGTTGCTTTCTTACAAACAAGTTGGTTGCTGGGCTGGGCAGTGCTACTGGGGAGCGCGCCTTGCGGGAGAACAGTGGATTGAGGGCCCAGGGAAACCGCCATGCTGGGCCCCAGCTTCCTGTAGGCGCTGACACCTGCACCCCCCTCCCCGCCTGTGCCCATATCCCTGTCATGCCAAGACCACGGGTCCCTAACGCTGTATGCACAGGCTGGTGGGGGTGCTGGATCCCTGGATATGAGAGGCTGGGCCACGCTTTCAAGTGCCTGCTCCTATACCTGGCTCTGCCCCCTCTGGGGGCAAATGGTCCAGCAGCCCATGTACCCATTGGCGGGGGGGACAGAGAGGGCAGCAGTGGAATTCTGGCCCTGGCCCTACCAGGACAGGGCATCTTCTCTGATGGCCACGCGATTTGGGCCGGGGAGGTAGGTGTGAGGATGGAGCTGGAGGCTGGGAAAGAGGGAGGAGAGTGGGGCTGGCCTGGACCATTGGGGCTCTAGCTTGGCCAGCAGCCCAGATGCCCCAAGACAGACAGCTTACCCATCTCTCCTGCCTGCTTCCTGGCCAGATCCTGGGTGGGGCTGAACCGAGGCACGCCAGGCCTGTTCCCATGGACAGAGTGGCCAGTCCCCTGGGGTCGCTAATTTGGGCCACGGGCAGCTGTGCAGTGGCGCTTGAGCAGTTATTTCTGGCCCAGAGAATTCCAGCATCGTGGCCTTGAGGGCCAGCCCTCACGTCCTTCCCCAGGGTCTCTCTCTCTGTTTCCTCTGCCTCTGCCTTTCTCTGCCAGGGCCGGTGGGGACCCCAGTGGGCTGGGGTGGAGCTGGGAAGTAGCTCCTGCCTTCTGCTTCCAAGATGGACCGGCCTAGGGGGAACTTCCTGCACCCCAAGGCGGGCACCAGGCCAGATCCATGACCTGGATGAAGATCAACCAGGAGTCTGGGAAATGGGAGGAAAGGAGGCTGGGCTTGACTCCGCCTCCACAGAGAACGTTCCTGGGGTGCCAGGCTGCTCCCCCAGGCCTCTGCTGGCATTGCTGCACGCTGCCACCGAGTGGCTGGCGGGGTCTCAGCCTGCCTTCCTTACCAAAGGAAGACCAAGCACTTTCCCACTCCGTTGTCACTTGGAAAGTTCTCAAGTCAGATGCTTTTTTTGTTTTGTTTTGTTTTGTTTTGTTTGTTGTGGTTCTGGGGGTCAGCCTCAGAACCTTCACACTGAACTATATCTCTAGCCCATTTTTAATTTCGACTTTGAGACAGGGTCTCACCAAGTTGCTTTGGGCTATGCTGGAACTTGGAATGCTGCTGCCTCAGCCTTTCGGGGTGCACCGTGAAGCCTAGCCCAGATCAAGCTCTTTATTAGAGCTAAGCAGAAATGTTAGCACTCTTTCTAGTTAGCCTGGTTTTTAGAATTGCATGGGGAGAGGGCACCGTGGGCAGGTGGCATCTGTCCCAGGATGGGTTTTTGCCTGGAAAGAACACAGTCCTGCCCTCCTTCCAGGGCCTGGAAGGGTCTGTATCACGTGGGAGAGCAGGCAGCACATGCATGTAACACGTGGTCCCTTGCCCAGTCCTGGCTCTGGGGACTCCCCACCCTGGGCTGGCAGGACTTGGGGTTTGCCCGCCCTCCCTGACCCGTGGTGGGTGGGCACATCGTGGCCAGGACAAGAGCAATGTGCATCCAGGTCGGCGCAGTGACACCCAGACAGGATGAGGGTGTCTGCCGTGCACAGCTCGGGGTCAGGGGGTGCTTCACCATCACGGGGTGCCTACCTGAGTGGACAGCCAGAGGCAGATTGAGCTTGGGGAGCGCCAGCCTCTGGTGGCCATGGGCACAAGACAGTGGGGGTGAGAGAACTTCTCACGGACAGGCAGCCCTTAGTGGAGGGTCCCTGTCCCTGCGTCATGGACTGTGGTGGCCCACGTCCCTCACCCAGCCTCAGGAGGCGTTCTCTGTCCTCCCTTCCCCATGTGACCTAAGCTGGCCGCAGGACACCCAGCTCCATGTCTGGTCCACTCCCTCGCTCCCCCTCAGCCCCTGCGCTGAGTGTGCGTCACCCCAGCCAGTACCCAGCCCAGGGGAACGCCACAGTGCACTCTCTCAGTAAGGAACAAGCTGGCCTCAGGGTGGCAAGAGAGGACGGGGGTGCAGGAACCTTGTCCCTGGGAGTCTGTGTCCCCTCCCCGTAATGGACACAGGTGACAGCATTGCTGAGCCAGCAGCCCAGGACTCACCTAGGCCTTAGCAGGGGACCCTTGGCCCTCCGAGCCTGAGGGGGGTGGACCCTGGCCTCACCCCTGCTGTGTGACCTGGGGTGGCTGCTGGCCCTGGGAGGAGGGACTGGAGCGAATCTCAGTGCTGGGCAGGCCACCTCCAGGAAGCCCTGCAGCAGGCCAGCCGCCAGGGACTAGCGAGACACACAGTAGGGCAGCAGCGTTCCCAAGATGACTGGGGTGTGGGACTGCTGCCCCAGCTGCTGCTCACGGTGCTGGGCACTGTGGGACTGGGGAAAGGGGGTGTCTCCTGGCAGCCTGCCCAGGGCCACGGGCTGCCCCTCCCAGCGGCCCACCCCTGTCTTTGCAGGTCTGGGGCCAAGTGGGATCCCGGTTATGAGTGGGGAAGCCGGGAATGCCCATCCGCCGACCTCATGGGACCTCATGGCCTCCAGCTCCTCCTTACCTTGCCAGCCGCCTGTCGTCATGGCAACTGTCTCTGGGAAGGGCGCAGGCTCCTTCAGCAGCCAGGCGTCCACAGAGACTGGGCCGAGTGCCTGTAGATGTTGAGGGGTCAGGGCCCAGGGTCCCTGAGTATCTCCATCATGAGGTCTGGAGTTCTTGGTTCCTCCCCCTGGGTGGGGGACCGGAGGCTCATGGGTCTGGGAGCCTTACCTGGGCTCCAGGGTCGAGACAGCTGTGTTCCCAGGTGAGGGATGGCAGGCTCTGCCCAGGCTGAACCACCGGGATGCCTGAGCTGCTCAGGCTTTTTCTAGGTCCTGGTGGGGAGACCCAGACCTTCCCTCCCAGGCCTCCCTGTGTCAGCCTTCTGATCTTGGCCCTGTAGCCGCATCCCGCCTTGTCCTGGAGCCCCCTCAACCCTCCAAGGAGTGTGTCCATCTGTATCAGGCCAGCGCCCCTTCCCACCCTGCCCCACGGGGAGCAGTGTCTGCCTTTCCAAGGAGGCTGCTGTGGACCCTGGGTTTGCCCCAGCTATCCAGCATGGTGGACCCTGGGCACCGTGGCCAGCTGCCTGGGTCCAGTGTGAGCCCCCAGACTCATGCCGTGAGGGCCACAGGCAGCTGGGAAGGCCAGGCCACCTGTGGACTGGAGGGCCGCTTTAAGGAGGAACAGAGGGTTGGGACCCTGGGATTGTGCGCTGGGCAGGGCCAGGCCACAAGGACCCAAGGTTTGGACGTTGTGTCTAGGGCAGTAGGGAGCCACAGCAGGGTTTTGAGCAGGGGAGTGCCTTGGGGGCCTCTTCATCCTGGAGGCAGCTGCTGGGGGCAGCCCGGACGGGAAGTTGGGAGGGCAGGGTGCAGGCAGAGCCTGGCCTCCTGGGGGAACATCTGCAAGAGATGGTGGGCGGTGGGCACGCTGTGGGGTGCAGCCTCCAGCAGTGGGACGAGCATGGGGTCTCAAGGAGCAGAGATGAAGAGGCTCTCTGAGGTCAGGGGCCTCTGAAAATGTGAGGCTAGGTACCTAAGCTCCCAGCACTCTGGGCACAGACTTTGTCACGGAGAACAGGAGCACACATGTGCATATGGGCCGCTGGCTCCTGGGACCCTTCCCACTCAGCAGGGGGCTCTGAATCTGCACACGCCTGCCCCAGCCAGCCAGCACCAGAGTGAGCCCAAGTCCATCGCTGACCAAGGGAACAGATGTGGCACATGGGGACTGCATCCCTGCCAGCCCCAGGCCAGGGCAGGAGCATTGGGAGCTCCACCCAGACCTTGGTCCCTGTTGGCCACAAAGTAGATACCGAATTCCCCGCCCCCCAGGCTGCCCCTCCGGTGCATGCTCCATGGACCCAAGACCAGGAACAGGCACCCGTGGGGTCACCAGGCTTAGCACCCTCCTCACCAGAGTGCTGAGGTCAGGCCTGAGCCAGGGGAAGGTGCCCTAGCACACCACAAAGCAGCACTCTGGCCTTTGAAGGTGTCTGCTGGCCTCCTGAGGGTGCGCCAGCCCGGGTCGTGCACTGCAGGGCATCGTCCAGCACCTAGCAGAAGGCGAGGGGCTGGGGACACATCAGCCCTGCGGGCGGCCTCTGTGGGGACCCAGGAGCCGCTGAGCTCCTCTCCCCCCAGCCACGCAGCAGATGGGGCCGGAGGACGGGCCCTCTAATTCCCAGTCCCCACGGGGCGTGGAGAGCAGTGGGTGGGCTGCAGCCGGGCAGATACGTCCTTCAGAAGAAGCAGTGGGGTGCCGGTGCTGAGGGCAGTTGATGTGTGATTGTGGTTCACAGACCATGGAAACGGCCGCTCTGAAGTGAGCACCGCATGCTCGGGGTGGCGAGCAGTTGCCTCCTCCGAACCTGAAAGGGAACCCCGTCCACACTAGTGCGCCACTCAGGGCCGTGGCTCTCCCCCTTCGTTTTCACGCTACACACGTGCCTTTTCCAGATGCCCACAGAAGCAGTCGCCCAAGATGCGGTCTGGCATCTCGCCTCTCACACGGCCTCAGGTGTGGGCCGAGGGACCGGGTCTCGGGCTCCTGCTTTCCCCAGCTGTGTAATATTCTGTCACGCTGATGGACCTTTACGCTGTCTGCACCTGTGGCGGCTGGAATTTGGTGCTGCCGTGGCTGTGTGTCCACGTATGTGTGAAGGATACCAGCTTCTTGTGAGCCTTTACACACACCCCGGTCCCCCACGTGGTCCATTCCCCTCACGTCCTCCTAGACGTAGCCGTGTGGCTTCTTGTGTGTCTGTGTCCTGATGCGCTATAAGAACATGCATTGAGGGAGAGTTTTGCGCCGTGGCTGTTCTGCATACAAGAAGCTGGGCACCTGCCTGGCCTTGCAGGTCCTGCCCCAGGTACCCTGATGTCGCCTTGTCCTGCATTGGCTCCCTGCAGCTTTCGGAGGCAGGACCACATGCCACACTTCGCTGCCACCGGTTACCCCTCGGCTGTGTAGCTGTTCCCCACCAGTGTTTCACCGTGGGCCTGGCCACAGTGGTTGGATAGTCCAGGGGGCAGAAATGAGTCCAGGTGGAGGGGAGGAGGCTGTGCTGGGGAGGCAGCTGCTTCTTGGGTTCCCGCTTGCCTCCAAAGTTCTGGGGTCTGCAGCCAGCTGGACTTGGGGTGGTGCCACCGGGTGCAGGACCTGAAGCCCGTGTCGTCCGCCTGCTCAGATGAGCCTGGGTGCCGCTGCCACCTCCCCCACCCCACCCCGGCTTCCCCTGTGAATAAACACGGGCCTTTCTCTGCGCAAATGGGAGAAGCCGGGCTGAGCACGCAGGAGATCTGGCCATGTGCTCCTCGTTCACAATGATTTCTTGGCACAGCCCATCAGGGGTCCCCAAGAGCTCGTCCTGCATGGGGACCACTGTGACCACAGGGGCAGGGCAGTTCGTGGGGGTGTCCATCCCGTAACACCCAGGCTCCTGTGGAGAGGTGAACCTGTTTTGGGTTTGAGGGACTCCTCCATCCCTGACCAGGGTCCCCACAAAATTGAAAGAGAAAGTGTGGGTGCAGCGTGAAGCCGGGGTGGAGGCCCAGCTTCTTTCCCCCCTCCCCTGAGCTCCCCTAAAGAGGGCTCTGTCTCCTGCCTGCGACCTGCCTCACCACGCGGTTGTGGACCTAGCCAAATGGAGCTCGACTCCTGAGCAGGTTACTTGGGGCCACGTGCTGCTTGGTACCCCCTTCTTGCAGCTGGCTTCGTGGTATCCACCCAGATCTCTGATGCAGCCCAGCAGGGAGCCCTGCCTGAGGTCCCCAGAGCTTGTCCTGCATGAAGGCCACTCTGATCATAGGGGCAGCATAATTTGTAGAGGTGTGTCTCTGCAGGACTCAGAGCCCTCCATAGAAAAGCCAAGTGCACATCCTGGGGTGGGGTGCATTGAAAGACTCCCCCATCCTTGACCAGGAGGGTTCTATGTGGCTCCCCTCAGACCTGGAAGAGAAAGTGCTGTGACACCCGACGTACAGATTGGGAGACTGAGACGCGGGCAGGGAGGGTAGCGTAGAGTCAGGGTCAGGCCACTGTCCCCAACTCCAGCTGGGGTAGAGTCCGGGACCCCATGTGGGCCCCTTGAGGACTACACCCACCGAGGCTCCAGAGGGGGTAGCCTGGAGGACACCATGGCCTCTGGGGGAAATCCTTGCCTACCTGGCCTCAGGTGACCACGCGCCTCTCCGCACACACAGGGCTCAGGGCCCAGGCCCAACGCAGAGGGAGAGGGCCCTTCTCAGAAAGTGAGTCTAGGAGAGTGTGACGGCACCAGGGCTTCTCCTGGGGAGAAGAGCAAGTTGGATCAATACAGTGGCCTCCAGGAAAGCTGCTAGGCCTGGCAGAGGCCTGCATGACCCCCGGAGATCCCCGCCCCTTCCCTCTGCCCCCTCGGCTGACCCACCGTGCACCGTGCACCGTCCCCAGAGGCCCAGGCCTGACACCTTCAGCACCGCGGACAGCGGCCCCATGGCCGAGCCTAGTTGCTTTTGCGTGGTGGTGGCGGTTTGTCTCAGGTATGCTGTGCTACTGAGTTACACCCCAGACCTGTTTATTTTTTGAGACAGGATCTTGCTGAGTCACCTAGGCAGGACTTAACCTCTAATCCTCCTGCCTCAGCCTCCCTCGGTGCTGGGATTGCAGATGGGTGCCACTGTGTGGGGTTCGGGGCTTCTTTATTTTTTTTTACTTTTTGAGATAGTCTCACTAAGTTAGCCAGCTCAGGCTTGACTTTATGATCCTCAGCTTCCTGAGTAGCCAGGATTTCAGGTGCACACCGCCGCGCCTAGCTGTGGAGCCACGTTTGAGGTGCTTATTTGGGGTGTACTGGAGCTGAGCCCCTTGGTGACTTGAGGCCTGCAGATATTTCTATGGACTCCAGTGAGGGGCCCTTCTGCCTCAGAGAGAAGGCTGAGGGTCCCCTTTGTTCCAGGCGGCCTGATGGTCTGACATCTCTGCCCTCAGAGAGACCAAGGAGGCAGCCCCAGGTGGAGTATTTGCTGGGTGCTGGCTGTAGGGGGGTTGGGTACATGGGGGAGCCTCAGGGATGGAAAGGAAGTGGAGCTGGGATGCCGACCAGCCTATCAGGACACCCAGGGGGGCTAGGTGTTGGAAGTGTAGGGCCAGCAGTGTGGGCACTGTGCTGGCTCTCTGGACTCTAGGTCCCTGGGCCTAGGAAGGGACCTAGGGTCGCTTTCAAGCCTTTCATCCGACTCTGTCTGCTGTTCCCTGATGCTCCCCCAACCCCGTCTTAGGGTTCGAATCATCTTAGTTCCCCAGGCCAACCTGGGCCACGTGCCCCTCCGCAGCCTGCGTGCGTGCCTGCCTGTCCCACTAGTGCCGCCTCCTGGTCACATGCTGGCCCGGCTCTCATTGCCCTGTAGTGGAAGTGGCTTCTCACTTGCAGAACTCAGTTTAAAATCTACAAGAATTTTAATTAAAAGCCCAGAAAATCCATCTGTCTAAGCCTCTGGGCATTCCTGGACGCTGCACGACACAGGCCGCTGGCTCTGCCACCGCAGCTACCTAGAGAGCATGACAGGGTGGCAGGTGCAGGAGGACGGGTGCATTTTGGGGCCACGCCTGCTGGCTGGTGTGGGGCTGTGTCTGCTGTCCCCCAGGGACTCAGCACGTGCCTGTTGCCCCTCCTGCTGAGGGTGCTTCCTTGGTCCGCAGGTCACTTCTGGTGGCCCTGTTCTCCACAGCTGCACCAGCAGGGGTAGGGAGGGTGTACTCAGGAGTGGGGTAGAGTGTGCTCCTGGGATCCCAAGCCTGGCTCTGTGGAATATGGTTGGTACTTCCTACGGAGGGGCCCTATGCTCCCCCCAGTCTCTCCTGGCCAAGGGTTGGAGGCGGATAGCTGCCACAGTCCCATACCGATACCATCACCCCCCGTGCAGACCTCCCACACCCGGGGTGCTTGTGCTTTCTCTCCCATCTCACGCTCCTGTGCCAGTCTGTGCCGGGGATGCCGTGCCATAGCCATGGCTGGAGAGCACTGTGGCAGCCCCCCCACCACACACACGCCGTATGGATGGATGGCACCCCAGCCCGGCCCTCCTGCTGGGTGGGCTTGCAGCGTCTCAGTGGACCTGAGCCAGGCCCAGGAGAAAGCAGGCAGCAGTCTGGGAACGAGAGAAGGTGGAGGGCAGCAGGGTGGGCAGGAAGCCACTGCTGAAGAGTGTGTGCTGGCACGGGGTGGGGGTGGGGGTGGGGGTGGGGAGGAGGGTCCCCACCTCACTGGGCAGGAGACAGAAAGGCCTTTGGAGTCTGTGGTGTCCAGCCAGGGAGGGGGTGGGCCTAGGCCAGGAGCAGCTCTCTAGTCCAGTCTGTTTGCCCGTGCCCACACCTGTTCAGACCCCGTGCGGCTGTCTCTTGCCTGTGCTGTCCTCTGGCAGCCCCTGTGCACCGTCCTCAAGCCTACTCCACTAACCCAGAGCAGCACCTGTGGGAAACTAGAGGCAGCCACCAAACCACGTAGGCACACATCAGTTAGGGACGCAGGTGCCTGGGGGAGGGCAGAGCCCCGCCCAGACCCTGGGGCTGCAGCCAGCACAAAGTCTACAGTCAGGAGGTGGTGCTGCTGGGAGCCCTGCTGTGCCTGGGGGGTCACGTGTGGGCAGTGTGCGGGGTTGCCGTCTGGAGCTGTGGCCCCTGGCAGTGGGGAGGGGAGCCCGCTGCCCAGAACCCGGTTGCCCCAGCAGGAGGCTGATTCTTGTTTTCCGCGGCCCCATTACGGCAAAGGCACTTGTTACTGCTGAACCCATTAAATGTAATTATGACGCGCTCGACGGGAACGTGTAATTACAGTGGTGGCTCAGAGCCACGGTGCATGGCGCCACCGTGGGCTGGGGGCCTCCCTCCAGCCTGGCAGGGGACAGGGTCGAGGCTGGGCCACTGGGCTCCAGGGGAGGGGTAACAGAAGGACAGCTCAGGTGTGCTGCCACATGACGCCGCCCTCTGCCCCAGGACTCAGCCTCCCCACCCAGCCTGCACCTGGCCTTGAGGGCAGGGGACCCAGGATTCCCAAGGCTGCTCGGAGCTTCCTGGCGTGTGGCCATGTGTGTGGCAGGGCTTTGTGTGGTGACTGGCACTATCTCAGGCCCCAGAGCCGCCGCCTGGGGAGTGGCACGGGCTGTGGGTGAGCTGGAGTCTGGCCTGGTATAAGGGCAGGTGCCCCATCCTGCCACTTCTGGTCCCTGCGGCGCTGGCTGCGGCTTCTGCTCCCGGGCCTGGATTTCTACCATGTTTCCAGTGGCCAGATCCGTCTTTTGTGGCGCTAGGGGTCGATGTGGGGTGTCGGTAGGGTGTGAGTGGGCCGCAGTGAGTGCCAGGCCCTGGTGTCTGAGCTGCCCCTCCTCCTCGCCGCCTGTCCGAGCTTCCCGAGGGGCTCGGCAGGGTGGAAGCCGGGGAGGCATCTACTGCGGCGCGGGGCCGCGGCGCCACCTGGCGGCAACCTCCGGACGTGCCGGCCGTCGCTGGCAGAGTTGGGTACATACTTCGAGGCCACCGTGCGCGAGGCGGGCCAGGGCAAAGGGTTCTGCCCCCTGCAGATGGTCCTTAACACTCGCACATGGTTCGAACACGTCAGCATGCTGGTCATCATGCTCAACTGCGTGACCCTGGGCATGTTCCGGCCCTGCGAGGACGTGGCCTGCCGCTCGGAGCGCTGTGGCATCCTCCAGGTGGGCGGGGCCTCGAGGGGCGGGGCCTCTGGTGGGCGGGGTTCGCCTCCCTGACCTGACTCGGTTGCTTTTTCTACCAGGCCTTTGACGATTTCATCTTCGCTTTCTTCGCGGTGGAGATGGTCATCAAGATGGTCGCGTTGGGGCTGTTCGGGCAGAAGTGCTACCTAGGTGACACCTGGAACCGGCTGGACTTCTTTATCGTCATGGCGGGGTACGGTGCTCTCCACAGCTGTTCGGGGAGACTGTCCCCCCAGGACGGAGGGGAAGGCACAGGTCTGAAAATGCCAGGCGAGGGCCTGGCTCTGCGTTGGGCAGGAGAGGGGCGAGCAGGGTGTGCTGGTGCACGTGTGTGCAGCCCTGCCCCCACTCACATGGCAGCGGCGGGTGACCCCAGGGCACCCCCGGGGGGGTGGCGGCCCTCCTGCAGCTGCCCCTCCCCGCAGCCTGATGGAGTACTCTCTGGACGGGCACAACGTGAGCCTCTCGGCCATCCGTACCGTGCGCGTGCTGCGGCCCCTTCGTGCCATCAACCGTGTGCCTAGTAAGCGCCCATCTCCCCAGAATGGAGTCGCATCCGCGAGTCTTGTGGGACCTTGAGGGGGGATCCTGTGACTGGGCGGTGAACCCCTGGGCCCTCTGCCCAGCTCAGACGCTGGTCCTAAGAAACGAGGGAGCCAGGGACCCGGCATGCGACTGGTTTGGGCCTGGGACTTGACTCCTCCCTGTGGGAGCTGTGCCACGCTGGGATGTACAGGCAGCAGGTGCCCTTCTAGCACGGACCGGCAGGACAGGTTCCAAGAGACCTTCGCACCTTCCCGTCCCCAGCTCCCAGCCTGTGCCCCTCCTGGGTTCTGCAGAATGGAGACTTACCCCTCCTGGGGGTGGGAGCAGGCCAGGACAGAGCCAGTGTCTTTGGCGATGACCGCCTTGCTGCCTGGCTCTACTCAAGTCCACACAATTGACAGCGCAGAGCCGGGCCTCCCGAGGCCCTGAGAAGCCACCACCTGTCCCTGCATGTCCTCAGCGTGGGCCTCTGCCATTCTGCACAGCCCGGTTCCTGCCCATACCTGCTGTGGGGTCTTGGGCTGAGTCTGCAGCCGCGGGTCACCTGGGGGCCTGGGGATGCTGAGTGCTCAGGCCCGCCCTCCTTCCCCTCCCCTCCTCCTCCACAAGAAGCGGTTTGCCCCCCCCCCCCCGCTGGGGCCACAGCGTGTCGTCCTGTGTGGGGGTCTCTCACTAAGGAGCACCTTCTGGGGCTGCAGAGGTTAAGTAGGGGGCCTGGTGCGGCGGGCCTGGCTGTGAGCCGGCCGGCCGGCACTGCTCCCGCAGGCATGCGGATCCTGGTCACGCTGCTGCTGGACACGCTGCCCATGCTCGGGAACGTGCTCCTGCTGTGTTTCTTCGTCTTCTTTATCTTCGGCATCGTGGGCGTGCAGCTGTGGGCGGGGCTGCTGCGCAACCGCTGCTTCCTGGACAGCACTTTTGTCAGGTACGCGAAGCTCCTCCCAACCCGACGCGGCCACTTGCCCTGCTTCCCCCCAGTAGGGCGCCTCCGGGCGGCCTCCGTGCTCTGGGAGACTTCTCACACTCAGCAGGCCTGGGGTGTTGTTGCCGGGCGCAGCCTCCCTGATACGGAGCTCCACCCACCCTACGGGCCGCCCCAGCTCCCCTACCGGAAAGACCCCTGGCTGGAGCCTGGCTCTGGTGTCTGTTTTTTGCTGTCTACTTCCTTCTCGTGTGTCTGTTGCATACCTACCTGTGTCTGGAGGTGGGCATCTGAGGCTGTCTTCTCAGTGTGCCCTGGGGGCGGCAGGGCCACACACTCCTGTGCCTCCAGGTACCCTGGCTCAGAGAATGCCTGGCGTGGCCCTGCTGGACGCTGTCTAGGTCTTGGGTGTGCCCAGGGGCCTAGTTGGGAGGGCTTTCTGGGATTTCTGTGTTGAGGCTGGCGTCTGAGGTTTTGGGGTGCCCAGCCATGCTCAGCACCCACAGTTGGGGAGCCCTTTGAGCTTGCATCAGGACCCCAGGAGCACAAAGAAGGCAGAGGTGCGGGCTGGGAAGTGGGGGTGAGGGCAGGGAGCATCCTCCTCCCAGGCAGCTTGCTCGGTGTTGCTCCAGTTTAACATGAGGACCCTGCAGCCCTGGGGCCTGCCTAGAGTGGCGCTGCCTCCTGAGGGGCAGTGCAACTGCCTCTGGCCGGTCCCTGCTCCGTGACACTCTGCTTGAGGTGGGCATCCTGGGGTTCACGTGTGCACGAGGAGCTCTCCACTTCCTGTTGCAGGGAGAGGCTCCTATCCCTTGGCCTGGACCCAGGGTGTATCTCCTCCCTCCTCGGGCTCAGGAGACAGGTGGCCCACGGCGGATGGCCCCCTGGGCTGTCCTGCAAGGAGGCTGCAGTGCTTTTAGGCCACCCCCCCCCCCACCAGACCCCACAGGTGACCTGTGCTGGCTGACAGCACTGGGTCGAGACTGGCACCTTAGCCTCCAGCTTGGCTGTGTGCAGGAACTCAAGAACTCGTGACCTCTCTAGGGCTGAGGGTGTCTGTCTTCTGGGCCCTGGGTGTTGGTGCTTCATGGGTACTTATGGTGGAGGGTGGGCTGGTGAGGGGTAGGGTAGAAGAGGAGGCCCCAAATGGTACAGATCCCCACTCCTACTGGCTAGGCCCCATCACCTTAGGGGAGGGGCAACATCAGGAAGGGTCCAAGCCCGGGGGCCACTTCAGGTTTTGGGGCCCTACCAGTGACTAAGGGGGTGGCTTTGTGTGCTTTCTCCTGGACCCCGTGGTGTCTTTTCCCACATTGTCTGGTCTTGTCCACCTGCCCCCGGAGGCCAGCGCCTAGGTGAGGGACCATGTGGGCTCCTGTAGGGTGGTCACTTCTAAGGGAAGCACGGCCTTGAGTGGGTAGAGGAAGGCAGGCACCGTGCCCACGCCCAGCCAGCCCTCCCGTTCCAGGAACAACAACCTCACCTTCCTGCGGCCCTACTACCAGACGGAAGAGGGCGAGGAGAACCCCTTCATCTGCTCCTCACGCCGCGACAACGGCATGCAGAGGTGTTCGCACATCCCAGGCCGCCGGGAGCTGCGTGTGCAGTGCACGCTGGGCTGGGAGGCCTATGGGCAGCCGCTGGCCGAGGCCTCCGCCCGCAACGGCTGCATCAACTGGAACCAGTACTACAACGTGTGTCGCTCGGGCGATTCCAACCCCCACAACGGTGCCATCAGCTTCGACAACATCGGCTATGCCTGGATCGCCATCTTTCAGGTGGGCGCCCGCCACAGGGTCCCCCGCGAGCTGCCCGGTGCCCCTTGCCGCCCTGGTGTCACCGCCGCTTCCCTGCCCAGGTGATCACGTTGGAGGGCTGGGTGGACATCATGTACTACGTCATGGACGCCCACTCCTTCTACAATTTCATCTACTTCATCCTGCTCATCATCGTGAGTGCGGGCCGGAGGGCATCTGCCTCGTGGTGTTATTGTGCGTGACAGTGGGCGGGGTGGGGGGTGGTTCCTGAGCTCAGCGGGGCCTCCCAGGTGGACAGGCTGAGGGGCAGGGTGCTTGAGAGCTTCTTTCCAGCCACTGGAGGAAGGGAGAGGAGGAGCAAGGGGCTGGAAGCTGAGAGTGCGGGGCAGCAGGGGGAGAAGGGCCTGTCCCTTCCTAACCCTGAGGCTGCGAGAATGTCAGCTGAGCCCAGCATAACATAGAACCCCAGGTGCGGCCCTCAGGTGGTCCTCCCAGCAGCCCAGGGGTGCAGGCAGGGCTGGGTCGGTTCACCAGGCTCCAGACCTCACAGGGTCCCTGGGTGTGTGGGAGCCTCCTGCAGAGATCCAGCACCCAGACAGATGGATGCCTCGGGCCCTGTCTGCAGCAGGTGGCGGAGCACAAGGGCTGGGGTGTGGGGTGGGGTTCAGAGCACCTTGCCGAGAAGGAAACTGGCCACAGAGCTGGGGGAGCACAGTGGGGGTCGCATCGAGCCAGGGGCCTCCAGGGAGGTAGTACTACCCTGTCCCGTGAGCAGGTGTGAAGCGTTTGCTGTGCACCCCTGTAGACATGGCCTGCTGCTCCGTGTCCTTCCAACTGGGCGCTACCCAGTGGGTTTTTCTCTGGCGGCTCCTCTCTGAAGCATGGGTGGGTCTGGTGCTTACACCTGTCCCACCCACACAGGTGGGTTCCTTCTTCATGATCAATCTGTGCCTGGTGGTGATCGCTACACAGTTCTCAGAGACCAAGCAGCGGGAGAACCAGCTGATGCGGGAGCAGCGTGCCCGCTACCTGTCCAATGACAGCACGCTGGCTAGCTTCTCGGAGCCAGGCAGCTGCTACGAGGAACTCCTCAAGTACGTGGGCCACGTCTTCCGCAAGGTCAAGCGCCGCAGCCTGCGCCTCTACGCCCGCTGGCAGAGCCGCTGGCGCAAGGAGGTGGACCCCAGCACCACCCTTCCCGGTCGGGGCCGCGGGCGCCGGCAGCGGCAGACAGGTGGGCGCTCGTCTTCGGTTCACCACCTGGTCTACCACCACCACCACCACCACCACCACTACCACTTCAGCCACAGCAGCCCGCACAGGCCCGGCCCCGAGCCCGGCGACAACAGGCTGGTGCCTGCCGGTGCTCCGGCCTCCCTGGGCCACAGGCCCCCTGACTCAGAGTCCGTGCACAGCATCTACCATGCTGACTGTCACGTGGAGGGGCCGCAGGAGAGAGCTCGGGTGGCCCACGCTGCAGCCACTGCCGCCGCCACCCTCAAGCTGGCCTCGGGGCTGGGTGCCATGAACTACCCCACCATCCTGCCCTCAGGAGCAGGTGGCAGCAAAGGGGGCAGTAGCCCTGGGCCCAGGGGGAAGCGAGCTGCTGGGCCTCCTGGGACCTTGGGGCACAGCCCCCTGAGCCTGGGCGGCCAGGACCCCTACGAGAAGATTCAGCACGTGGTTGGGGAGCATGGTAAGGAGCACACCCAGCACGTGAGGAGGAGGGAGGCCCAGAGAGAAGCGGGGACTCTCCACCCCCACCTTGGGGAACCCAGGTAGCTGATGGTTCACAGATAGGACCCCGGGTCTGGTGAGGATGGCTGACCAGGGCTCCCAGGTCACATCCTACAGCTCTGTCCCCAAGGTGTGCCTTAGATTGACCGAAATTTACACTGTATTCTGGTGGCCCCACGTCCAGTACTGGGGCATCTCAAGGTCAGTTCCTCCTTGGAGTCTGGGGAAGGACCCCTCCTCCTCCCCCCAGGGTGCTCCCATCTCCATCTCTCTCCTCAGCGGTCAGACCCGTCAGGTCAGGGCCCTCCCTGCTCCAGCTCACCCTCTAACTAGAGGCCTCTGTAGAGGCCCCGTGAACACGTTGCGCTAGGCCCCAGAATCAGGGTGTGGGTGGGCCTCAGGGTGGGTGTGGGCCTTCCTGGCACCCTAGGCAGAGCATCACCACACAGGCTGATCGTCTGTGCCCTTCACAGGCCTGGGCCGGACCCCCAGCCACTTGTCAGGCCTGAGTGTGCCCTGCCCCCTGCCTAGCCCCCCAGCGGGCACACTGACCTGCACCCTGAAGAGCTGCCCATACTGCGCCAGTGCCCTGGAGGACCCGGAGGTAGAGTTCAGCGGCTCGGAGAGCGGGGAGTCGGACGCACATGGGGTCTATGAGTTCACGCAGGACGTGCGGCACAGCGACCGCCGGGACCCCATGCAGCCGCCCGCTGCGGACGACGCTCCCAGCCAGGGCAGCCCGGGACAACCACAGGGGCAGGCAGCCGCAGGCGAGCCAGGCGGTCGGGGGCACCTCTGGGCCTCCTTCAGCAGCAAGCTGCGCCGCATCGTGGACAGCAAGTACTTCAACCGCGGCATCATGGTGGCCATCCTCGTCAACACGCTGAGCATGGGTGTCGAGTACCATGAGCAGGTGGGGCCCGGCAGGTGCTGCAGCCATGAATGAACCAGCACCCTGCCCCGGGGATCCGACAGCTCGTGCCCACAGCGCACTAGCTCCACTCTTAACAACAGGAATGACTCCCACCCTTCCATAGGCCTGTCAGATTCCCACCCAGGGTGAGCTATGGGGGGCCCTGCAGGGCATTGGCCGTGAGGGGAGCAGCCCCGCCTACGTGCACACGTGTGGCCTAGCCTCACCCATGTATGTGCGTGGACATGTATGCGTGTACACGCAGGCGCACCCACAAGTATGCAGCACGTTTGTGTGTGCACGAAGGGGCCAGTGTGTGGCATGTATACAGTCATGCACCCGAGCAGGTCATGCCAGGGATGCACACGCACACGTACACGCACATGCTCACGTACGGTCAGGTCCCTAGCAAAGAAGGCTGTGCAACTTCTACTGCACGTGCACCCCCAGGAGCCAGCAGTGGCTCAGAGACTGCCCTCAGCCTCCTGTGCTCTGCGCAGCCCACTGGCCCTGGCGCCTCAGCTGGTCCTCGTGGCCTGTGCCCACAAGGCCTGAGGTCAGAGGGGTCTCTGGAGGCTTCCGCCCAACTTGTGCAGGAACATCAGCATCTTAGTTACTTTTAGTAGCTTTTTTGTTAGGGCAAAATACCCAATATCCACGATTTAAGGGAAGAAAGATTTATTGTTTTAGCTGGGAATTTAGAAGATCTCACTCGATCATGCATGGGGCAGCTGGCAGCGGTGAAGGCACTTGGCAGAGGCCGGAGAGCTGCCTAACAGCATTGCAGTCAGTCACAGTGAGGCAGGAGCGAGCTGAGGTAGCTGGGCCCCCACACCCGGGGTCGGTGCCCCTCCCTCACTTTCTGGCCCACAAGTCAGTAACAAATAGGAAAGCTCTTCCCTGGACAATCCAGTCTCAACAAGTTGACACACTCCTTTCAGGTCAAACCCCAAGCATATGCCCCTTCCAGCCCAGCCCCACCTCCCAACAGCACAGGCTTCCAAAGTTATCCCACTACCTCTGAATATATGAGACTTCCGGGGGACACTCCAGATCCAAACCACAGCGCTCAGGTAGAGTCTGGGGCTGCTGTGACCGTCAGTCAGGGTACCAGGGTGCCAACAGCCCCAAAACGACAGGCAACCCCTCAGTCCCTTGGTGCAGCTGAGCCTGCCGCAGTGCGCGTCAGAACCCAGGAGGAGTGGGAGCCTGGGCGGGGCCGGTGACCACGCTCCCCCTTGCAGCCTGACGAGCTGACCAACGCGCTGGAGATCAGCAATGTCGTGTTCACCAGCATGTTCGCCCTGGAGATGCTGCTGAAGCTGCTGGCCTGTGGCCCGCTGGGCTACATCCGCAACCCCTACAACATCTTCGATGGCGTCATCGTGGTCATCAGGTGGGCATGGCCCCGACGGTGGGCACAGCGCAAGGCAGAGCCTATCCACACAAGAGGGTACTCATGATGGCAAGCCTTGGGCCAGGGACGGGTGGGCCCGGTGGCCTCATCCTTCCTGTAGGAGAGTGCATGCAGGTCACCCACTCTGGGCAGTATTCCCCACGCTGTACAAGAGACCAGCCGGAAGGCTGAGTAACGCTGGCCGTTGGGGCCCTGGCCTACAGCAGCCTCACACCATCTAGATGGGTGAGCGAGAGCAGCTGTCTTCCCCCAGAGGAGTGTTGAGCCCAAACCCCAGGGGCCCTCTGTGAAGATGCTTCCAGTACCAGAGCTAGGGCACCCCGGGGTTCTGGGAGCTGGCCACTGCCAAGGCTGACAGCTGTAAGGCTGCAGCTAAGACGCTTCTGGGAGCTCTCGGGCACCTTGGTGTCGCCGTATCTGCTGCCACATGAGAATAAGCCGAGGCTTCCGTGGCTGCTGGACCAGCAATCCTGCCTCTAGGAAGAGTTGCTTGGGGATCAGGCCAGATGCCTGACCTGGCCCCGGTGCTGCCTGCAGCGTCTGGGAGATCGTGGGGCAGGCGGACGGCGGGCTGTCGGTGCTGCGCACCTTCCGGCTGCTGCGGGTGCTGAAGCTGGTGCGGTTCCTGCCGGCGCTGCGGCGCCAGCTCGTGGTGCTCATGAAGACCATGGACAACGTGGCCACCTTCTGCATGCTGCTCATGCTCTTCATCTTCATCTTCAGGTGGGCGCAGGCCGCTGACGGCCGGCGGGCGGCGCGGGCACAGTGGGTCCTGCCCACTGGCGCTGGGCGGGGGACAGGCTGCTGTCCCACCATCACGGCCGGGGACCGAGGCGGGGCTGGGGACTCCACGGAGGCGGCAGCCCGGGCAAGGCACCGACAGAGGTGTTGAGTCCCTGGCCCGGGCCCGGGGCCCACTTGGCCTCTGGCCGGCCAGCTCGGGCCTTGGTCTCCCCCTGCGGAGCAGCTTCAGCCCCAGATGGATCTCTCCTGAGCCTAGGTTGGGAGGAGGCTCTGACACAAAGAGGGGCATCCCTCCTGCTCAGGCGCCTGCCCCGCCCCAGCATCCTAGGTATGCACCTCTTTGGCTGCAAGTTCAGCCTGAAGACAGACACGGGGGACACGGTGCCTGACAGGAAGAACTTCGACTCCCTGCTGTGGGCCATTGTCACCGTGTTCCAAGTACCGTGGGCCGGAGCCCTGGGAGCAGAGCGGGGTGGGCTGGGGGGCAGGCAGGCCCCGTCCGGGGGGTCCCGGGAGGTATGTGGCATCTGGGCCCACGGCGGCCTCAGTGTGAGCCCCCCGCTCCAGATCCTGACGCAGGAGGACTGGAACGTGGTGCTGTACAACGGCATGGCGTCCACCTCTTCCTGGGCCGCCCTCTACTTCGTGGCCCTCATGACCTTCGGCAACTACGTGCTCTTCAACCTGCTGGTGGCTATCCTAGTGGAGGGCTTCCAGGCAGAGGTGAGGGGGCTGGTGGGTACGCCGTGCCATTCTGTCCCAGTACGCACAGCCACACCGTGGGGTCTCACACCCAACTGTGTGCTCTACGGTGCACGCAGGGAGATGCCAGTAGATCGGACACGGACGAGGAGAAGACGTCCACCCACCTGGAGGGGGACTTGGACAAGTTCCGGGACGCGCGAGCCACAGGTGTGTGTGTGTGGTGGCTGGCGGGCTGCCGCCTGGGGATGCCCCCTGCCCCCAGCCACTCACGGGACCCTCCTGGCAGAGATGAAGATGTACTCTTTGGCGGTGACACCCAATGGGCATCTGGAAGGCCGGGGCAGCCTGCCTGCGCCACTCATCATGCGCACAGCGGCCACACCCGTGCCCACCCCCAGGAGCTCCCCACACTTGGACATGGGCCATGGAATCCTGGACTCCCGGCGCAGCAGCAGTGGCTCTGTGGATCCCCAACTGGGGGAACAGAAGTCTCCGGTAGGGACTGTCCTCTGCCCTGTTCTCAGGGGCCCCCTTCTCTTGAGGCAAGTGAGGATCCTGCCCCTGAGACCCCAGCCCATACACGCTAAGTGCCGTACTCTATAAGCAGAAGTTAGGGTTGATGTTTGCACGGGGCAGAGTAGGGGGCTATCCCTTAACAGTCACAGGTTATGAAGCAGAAAGTTCATTTTATTTATTTATTTTATTGATTTATTTATCTGAAAAAGGGTCTCACTTTGTAGCCCGGGCTGCTCCTGAACTCACTGTGGAGCCCAGGCTGGCCTTGGACTCACAGCAGTCCTCCTGTCTCAGCCTCCCGAGTGCTGGGATTACAGGCGTGTGGCACCACGCCCAGCTTATGGGTACTGGGGAATCGAACTCGGGTACTTAGCGCTTGGCAGTGCTTGCCTAACTGCTGAGCCATTCCTCCAGCTCCAAAAGTTCATTTTAGAAGTTGAAACAGAAGGTAGGACTTCACTGGCACAAGCCCATCAGAGGGCAAAGCGGAAAAGGGGCTGGAAGAATAGCACAGAGGTCACAGCATTTGCCTAGCAAGTGCAAGGCTCTGAGTTCGATTCCCCAGCACCACATAAGCCAGGCATGGTAGTGCACGCCTATAATCCTGACACTCGAGAGGCTGAGGCAGGATTACTGTGAGCATGAGGCCAGCCTGGGCGCCACAGTGAATTCAGGACCGGCCTAAACTACAGAGCAAGACCTTGCCTCAAATAAAAAAACAAAGCAGAAAAGAGGCAAGAAATACCTGTAAAACGAGGGCCTGCGAGACAGGAGGGCAGAGCCGGGCAGAGCGCGGGGGAATCCTGACGGACACAGCAGCTCTGCTCTGGAGTGTCACACAGGGCTGTAGAAACAAACAGTAGAGATGCTGCCCTGGTGGACACAGCCAGATCAAACTGCCAAGACCCCAAGGGGGGCTGGGGAGGGGCAGGCGCGTGGCTGGCATGCACCGGAGAGGGCTGGGGAGGGTGTCACAGCCATGCAGTGAAGACCCAGGGAGCCCACGGGGGCCTGGCCGCTGAGTGCGTATGCCCCAGCCAGAGCCCCCAAGGAGGGCAGGGACAGCTGGGAGAGCAGACCACAGCTCTGCTGGACCCAGCCTGCATCCTGCCACCCCACCCCCCAGACCAGCCTGCGTGGCTCTCCAAGCGCCCACTGGGGCCCCAACAGCGCCTGGAGCAGCCGGCGCTCGAGCTGGAACAGCCTGGCCCGCGCGCCCAGCCTGAAGCGCCGCAGCCAGCGTGGGGAGCGTGAGTCGCTGCTGTCCGGCGAGGGCAAGGGCAGCACGGATGACGAGGCCGAGGATGGCCGGCCAGGAGCCGGGGCCTCGCCGGGGCCCCACGCTGTCCCGCTGCGGCGCGCCGAGTCGCTGGACCACCGCAGCGCCCTGGACCTGCGGCCCCCTCCGCCAGTCGTCCTGCCCCCCGCCAGGCTCCACGACTGCAATGGGCAGATGGTGGCCCTGCCCAGCGAGTTCTTTCTCCGCATCGACAGCCACAAGGAGGAGGCCGCCGACTTTGAGGATGACGTAGAGGATGTGAGTGGGCTGGGCGCGGGGTGGGGGGGTTCCCGACTAGACCCTCCACCCCGCCTCCCTGCCTAAGGGCTGTGCACCACACCTCAGCCTAAGCCAGGACCCGGAGCGCCACAGGCCGGGGACCCAGGAGAAGGGAAGGGAGAAGGCCAGCTCCAGCTGTTTAGGACCAGGCAGAAACGTGGGGGCCAAGGACCAGGGGACTGAGGAGAAGGGGTGGTGGGCGAGGCCAGCTCCAGCTGTTCAGGGCTGGTTCCCCTGCTCTGACCAGGAGCCCCCCTGTAGGAGAGGCCCCAGACGGTCCCCCATGGGGGTCCACCCCAAGCCCAGCTCGGTCAGCCCTCACCGAGGCGTGGAGGATGTGGAAAAAGCAGGTCCCCAGGGGCAAGGAGGGAAGGGCGCACGGCTTCTGGTGTCTCTTCCTTCCAGAGCTGGTGCTTCCGCCTGCACAAGGTGGTGGAGCCCTACACACCCCAGTGGTGCCGCAGCCGGGAGTCCTGGGCCTTGTACCTCTTCTCTCCGCAGAACAGGTGAGCCCCCGCCCCCAACCCTGGGAAGGGTGGTCAGCTGGCCTCGGCCAGCGCGGGCCACTGTCCCAGGACTCCACCTGCTGTGCTGACCCCGGCCCTCCCCAGGCTGCGCGCCTCCTGCCAGAAGGTCATTGCCCACAAGATGTTTGACCATGTGGTCCTCCTCTTCATCTTCCTGAACTGCATCACCATCGCCCTGGAGCGGCCGGACATCGACCCCGGCAGCACTGTGAGTCCCTGGCGTGTGGGCAGGAGGGGAGGGGGTGTGGACGTGGCATCCCACTGGCCTCTCTCCGCAGGAGCGGGCCTTCCTCAGCGTCTCCAACTACGTCTTCACAGCCATCTTCGTGACTGAGATGATGGTGAAGGTACTGCCCCCCTCCTGCCCCCTGGCATCCCAGCCCAGCCTCCAGCCGTGCTCATGGGCTGTCGTCCCAGGTGGTGGCCCTGGGGCTGCTGTGGGGCGAGCGCGCCTACCTGCAGAGCAGCTGGAACGTACTGGATGGGCTGCTGGTGCTGGTGTCCTTGGTGGACATCGTGGTGGCCATGGCCTCAGCCGGTGGCGCCAAGATCCTGGGCATCCTGCGCGTGCTGCGCCTGCTGCGGACCCTGCGGCCTCTGAGGTGGGGACAGGGTGGACCGCAGCCCCTTCTCCCCCACACTCCCTGGCGTCCTTGCGTGGGCCGTGGCCTCTCTCAGTATGCTCATAGTGTGTCTTCTCCACCGGGTCCAGGGTCATCAGCCGGGCCCCGGGCCTCAAGCTGGTGGTGGAGACCCTGATATCGTCGCTCAGGCCCATCGGGAACATCGTCCTCATCTGCTGCGCCTTCTTCATCATCTTCGGCATCCTGGGGGTGCAGGTAGGTGTGTGACCGGCAGGTGGGAGAGTCCACGGCCTGGCGGGGCCGGAGGGCTGTGCGACGGGGCAGCGGTGCCCAGACCCTGGGCCACAAACCCGCCCTGTCCCACCAGCTCTTCAAGGGGAAGTTCTACTACTGCGAGGGTGCCGACACCAGGAACATCTCCACCAAGGCGGAGTGCCGGGCCGCCCACTACCGCTGGGTGCGCCGGAAATACAACTTTGACAACCTGGGCCAGGTGGGCAGGGCCTCAGGGTGTGGCTGCCCCAGTGTGGGTGGGTCGAGGGACTCCTGTGGATGGACAGCTATGGGGGACGGGGCCTGGGCAGAGCTGCGGCGGATGAGCAGGGTCTCTGAGCATCGGTGGAGGGCAGCCGGTGGGGGGTTCTGACCGCGCTGTGGGGAGGAGAGGGCAGGGCCAGGCTGCCACGTGGGATGGTTCAGGGCTGGCAGCGACCACATCTCCGCCTTTGCCTGTGACCCCTGCCCGCCCCACAGGCATTGATGTCCCTGTTTGTGCTGTCGTCCAAGGATGGCTGGGTCAACATCATGTACGACGGGCTGGACGCAGTGGGCATCGACCAGCAAGTGCGGATCCCCCTGACTCGAGACGGCCCGGTGTCCTGGGGTTGAGGTGGGCTGTCCTGGGGACACTCCCCCAGGCCGGATCTGGGGGGCGCTGCAGCTGTCGCCGGCCGGCCGGGGAGGGCGCCAGCTGGAGACAGACCCGACCCCACCCGTGTGCCGCAGCCCGTGACCAACCACAACCCCTGGATGCTGCTGTACTTCATCTCCTTCCTGCTCATCGTCAGCTTCTTCGTGCTCAACATGTTCGTGGGCGTCGTGGTGGAGAACTTCCACAAGTGCCGGCAGCACCAGGAGGCCGAGGAGGCGCGGCGGCGCGAGGAGAAGCGGCTGCGGCGGCTGGAGCGCAAGCGCCGGAGTAAGGCGCCCGGGGCGGGGCGGGGCGGGGCGGGGCGGGGCGGGGCGCGGAAAGGGGCGCGGTGCGGAAAGGGGCGCGGCGCGGGCGGGGCGGCGGGGAAGGGCGCGCCGGGGCCCTGGGCCTGCAGCCCGTCTCGGAATGGCTGTGCACGTGCACGAAGCTCCTTGCATGGGGCCAGCTGGAGGGGCAGCCGGGCCGGAGGCTTATGGGGTACCCTCAAGAGTCAGGTTACTCCTGAGCTCTTTGGGGGAACCAGAACAGCCACAGCGCGGGAGCAGGGTGGCGTCCCACACAGGCCCGAGGCCCCTCTGTCCCCCACCGCAGCCACTCAGTCATCTCCTTGTCTTTCCAGGCACCTTCCCCAGCGCAGGTACCTGCCCGCCCGCATGCCCCGCACGCACGCACGCACGCTCGCTCAGCCCGCTTCCGCCAGCTGCTGGGGTCCGCTGCTGGGTGGGCACTGCACCGGGATCATGGGTGCCAGGGGGTGGGAGGAGGGGCTGTGGCTGTCTGCTGGCGCCCACACCACCCGGCTGCTCTGTGCCTCCGTGCAGCCTGCATGCGTGCACGCTCGGGTTGGTTCGTGGCCCTCTCCCGGCGGGCTGTGGCTGCTGTTTGCTGTGCTGGCCATCGGCCCCATGAGGGGCCCAAGGCGATCTGGCTCTCAGATGACCAACCGCATGCTGGACCGAGGAGCACGCGAATCCCAGTGGGGGGTTGCTCCCAAGGCGCCAGCTTGGCCCGGCCCTAGGCCTTCAGCCCCCAAGTGCGAGGTTCTAGGGCCCATGCCAGGGCCCTCGGTTGGGCACTGTGGCTACTGCAGGCAGTGTTTAGTGCAGAGAATTCTGGGGTGAAGGGAGGAGGAGCACACAGTCAGGGGCACTCCAGAGAGGCTTCCATCAGATGGGCTGCAGAGGCAGCCCACGCCTTCCCCTCTACCCAAGTGGGGTCTGCAGGGCTCAGACTGGGTAAGGGAAGAGGGGCCACCCTACCTAATCCCCTGTCACCGTGAGCCAGCACCACGTGGACACAGGCCACACACCCCTGCTGTCCACCTCGAGCCCCAGAAGCCTCAGGAAGGTTGTCAGGGCACCTATGGGTAGCAGCACCCAGCCAGTTTCATGCCCTCCCAGGGCCTTCCAGGCCCGGGAAATTGACCTGGCCCCAGGCACCCAGGTATTCTGGCCTGCAGACTTCCAGAACTGGACCCTTCCAGAAGGACTGCCCCTCCTCTAGTTCCAGGCAATTTCTGGAGCTCCCAGAACAACAAGCCACCCCACCCTCAGTCTGGGGAGGGGAAAGGAAGAGGGGGACACTTGAGTCCTGGCACCAACCGCTGTCTCCCTTCAGAGGCCCAGCGCCGGCCCTACTACGCCAGCTACTCGCACACACGCCGGGCCATCCATACACTGTGCACCAGCCACTACCTGGACCTCTTCATCACCTTCATCATCGGCCTTAACGTCATCACCATGTCCATGGAGCACTACAACCAGCCCAAGGTGGGCACTGGCGCGGGGGGTGGGGATGCACTGCTCCCTGCAACGCGGGGGCAACTCCTGTGCCCCTGTCCCAGCATGGGAGACACTGAGCGGGGGCTCTGACACACCCAGTGGGAGGGCGGCTGGAAATAGGCGGGCCTTGCCCACCCTGCATCTGGACCTCCATTCCATGTCCACACGTGCATCTTTGCCCCAGAGGAAGGCTGGGCCACAGACAACCAGAGCTGCTAGTGGGAGCAGGCTTAGTTTTAGAAATGCTGCCTTGTGTGACGCTGGGCTGGGCCAGGAGCCTGGGTACCCGCTTCCTGAGACTGCCCTCTGCATGCTACCAGGGCCAAGGCTGATCCTCGTAGGCCCAGCACAGGCTGCATGCAGTAGGCACTTGGCAGTGGGCCTTGCAAACGCCCCAGGAGGGCAGGAGGGGCAGAAGTGGATTCAGAGGGCACCTTTGCACGTGCTGCTGGTGCTGTCTGCCTGGCCCCGTGAGACAGACGTCCACCAGCGGGCCCACAGCCCCTGCAGGAGGCCACGTGGCACCTGGCAGTGTGGCCTTGCCCACAGCCAGCCTGTCCTCTGTCCCCAGTCTCTGGATGAAGCCCTCAAATACTGCAACTACGTGTTCACCATCGTCTTCGTCGTCGAGGCCGCGCTGAAGCTGGTGGCCTTTGGGCTCCGGAGGTTCTTCAAGGACAGGTGTGCAAGTCCCTGGGTTCCCTCAGGTGCCAGGGAGGTGGCTTCTGCCTCTGCTGTGTGTGGGCCCCAGGGTGGGGCCTGAGGGGACAGCTGTGCACCGAGATGTGCCTCCACCGCTGGGCAGGTGGAACCAGCTGGACCTGGCCATCGTCCTGTTGTCCATCATGGGCATCGCACTGGAGGAGATCGAGATGAACGCCGCGCTGCCCATCAACCCCACCATCATCCGCATCATGCGCGTGCTCCGGATTGCTCGCGGTAGGCGCCCTCCCCACCCCCATCGGGGCCCCAGCTGCGGCCTGCATGCAGGGACCAGGTGGGGTGGGTGGGGCAGCGTCCATCCTCGCTGTGTCTGTGATGGCTGGAGCTCGAGGGGGTGGCAGTTCCTGGATGCCAGGCAGGAAGGGAAGGGGACGGGCGTGCCGGCTTCCTGCGCAGCAGAGACCAGCTGGCCTACTAACGCTCGGCTCCTTTAGTGCTGAAGCTGCTAAAGATGGCCACAGGCATGCGGGCCCTGCTGGACACTGTGGTGCAAGCCCTGCCTCAGGTAGGTCAGGGCCAGGTGCTGCCCAGTGGTGGCAGCACGTGCCCTCGAGGACAAGGCCACAGGAGGACTCGGCTCGCCTTCTCCCTCCCTCCCACAGCCGGCTGTTCCCCGTATGTGGCTTCACTAAACTGGAAGCAGTGAGTGGGTCGCCCACCCGGCCTCAGCCTCTGGGCAGGAGTAGTGGGTACTGCCCGGCCAGCCATGCATTTCCAGAATCAAAGGGCTGCAGAAAATGGGCCCGGGGAGAGGCTGGCAGGGCTGAGGCAGGTGTGCTATGGGCAGAGGACCGAGCCTCAGAGCTGCTTCTGTGCCCACACTTCCTGTGCCCATCCCCCTGCCCCTACTTGCCACCCCCGCCCTGCCGCCTGCTTCCCGATCACCCACTCACCCATCACCCCTACTGGGTCACGGGACACGTGTCCGTACTCTGACCACCCACATCCAGCCAGCCCCCACGTGTGCCCACCTGCAGCAGCATGAGTCCCGCCCATGGCATTCCCCAGGGTTGGTTGCTGTGTCCCTGGATCTCAGCTGTCCTTGCAACTGAGCGGGGAGGGAAACCTTCCAGAGGCCAGAGTGGGTGCCACCTTGTAGCCTGGGGGTGCCGGGAGTGGGCACATCCTTGGGGAGTTGCAGATCCCCTGCGGGCGCCACCGTGGCGAGTCTGGGGTGGATGTGCCCCCCCCCCAGGTGGGTCAGGCCCTGTGGGATTCTTTAGGCCTTGGGAGCAACACCTGCTGGCAGAGGGAGGGCAGCTCCTGGGCAACAACTCAGAGGGGGTGGGCGGGGGCTGTGAGTAGCCACGGTGGGCAGAGGCTAGGGGTGCGGAGAGCTCCGGGGGCCGGGAGGGGGGTCTGAGCCGTTGCTGGCCCCTGAGGGCCCTGCCGCACGTGCAGGGTGCCAGGGCTGCACGGCACCTGGCTGTGCCGTGACCCGCCCGCTTCTCTCCCGTGTAGGTAGGGAACCTTGGGCTTCTTTTCATGCTCCTGTTTTTTATCTATGCTGCCCTGGGAGTGGAACTGTTCGGGAGGCTTGGTGAGTCCGCATGGGCCGGAGGCCGAGGCCCAGGCCCGCCCAGCCGCTGGCCATGCCCCAGCCCTGGGGCAGCCTCGGCCAGCAGCTGTGGAGGCCAGCTGGCAGCGAGCACGCAGGGCCCCCCCCCCCCCCGCAGCGCAGAGGCGCTCACAAGAAAGCACACACTCAGGCACGGAACCCCCATGGGCACATCTGCACACAGGCCCCCACCTCAGTCCGGCAGGTGGCGCCGCACTCCGGCAGAGGGGCGCTTGGAGATTGCACTGACACACGTACACTCGTGAGTCCACCTCCACACGTGCTCCCGCCTCAGCCCAGTAGGCAGCTGCATGCAGGGAGGCGAGAGGCTGTTTGGAAGTGTATGCTAGTATGTACACACACACACACACACACACACACACACACACGGATGTCTGCACACATGCTCACACCTTACCCCAGTAGGTGGGCTGCACTCAGTCAAGAGGGCATTTGGAAATCTCTGCTGGCACGCACACGCACGCTGGCACATCTTGCATGTATACCCAGGCCTTACCCCAGCAGACAGGGTCACACTCAGGGAATTAGGAGGGCGTTTGGAAAGGTACACTAG
This sequence comes from Ctenodactylus gundi, assembly GCA_004027205.1. Lineage (NCBI taxonomy): Eukaryota > Metazoa > Chordata > Mammalia > Rodentia > Ctenodactylidae > Ctenodactylus > Ctenodactylus gundi. The sequence continues at coordinate 150,213 of PVKB01001906.1, read as the reverse complement.
AATATACACCTACGTATTTGTAAGCACACACACGTCTGTGAGGCAGGTATCTACCTGTTTGCTGGGTAGTTCACCGTTTTGATTGCGTGTTTGTTTTGGTGGGTCCTGGTGCTTGAGTACAAGGCCTTAGCACTGAGACACACCACCCACCCTTTGCGTTTTGAGGTGAGGTCCCGCTCAGCTGCCCAGGCAGGACTCAAAACTTGAGATCGCTGGGATTATTAGGCATATATTGCCACCTCCAGCTCAGTGTGACCTTCTAGACTGTCATTTGAGACCCTACCAAGACTGCGCTGGGGCAGGTAGGGGCTGCTCACAGGAAGCCCAGTTCCGGCTTTTCCCTCCCCAGTGGCCAGGTCCCCTAGAGCCTGGCTGGGAAGGGTCAATGCTGGCTGTCACAGCCTGGCGTCTGCCCACTGGGGCTGGACTCAGGAATGGGCTCCTGCGCAGACACAGACGTTCCAACTTTCTCCCTGGGCTCGGGGCCTTAGTCGCTGGCTCCTGGCCCAAGGCCACGGAGGGTGAGGGCACATGGGTCTGCGATAGCCAGGAGCCAAGTGGCCAAGTCTCAGCACCATGCCTGGAGTCTGAGTCAGGCGGGTGGGTTCCCATTGCCCCGCCCCCTGGTGTCCCTGTGCTGCGGCCCAGGGCGCACGTGACCAGGCCTTTCTCCTCGCAGAGTGTAGCGAGGACAACCCGTGCGAGGGCCTGAGCCGGCACGCCACCTTCTCTAACTTCGGCATGGCCTTCCTCACGCTCTTCCGCGTGTCCACCGGCGACAACTGGAACGGGATTATGAAGGTCGGTGAGGTGGAGGGCGGGGCGAGGCGGGGGCGGAGCTTGTAGTGAGGAGGGGCGATAGGGGCGGAGCTTGCTGGGAGGGGCGGGGCGGTGTGGGCGGAGCTTGCTGGGAGGCGGGCGGGGCGGAGCTGGCGGGGCGGGCTGCCTGGGACGGGGAAGCGGAGTTCTAGGCGAGGGTGGGCGAGCGCCCTGCTGACCCCGTGGCCCCGCAGGACACCCTGCGTGAGTGTGCCCGCGAAGACAAGCACTGCCTCAGCTACCTGCCGGCTCTGTCGCCCGTCTACTTTGTCACCTTCGTGCTGGTGGCCCAGTTCGTGCTGGTGAACGTGGTGGTGGCTGTGCTCATGAAGCACCTGGAAGAGAGCAACAAGGAAGCCCGCGAGGACGCGGAGGCCGACACGGACGGCGAGGCCGAGGCCGAGCCCGAGGCGGCGCCCGTGAGCTCTGCCAGGGGCCGGGGGTGGGGTGGGGCCGGCCCGGGGCCAGCCCGCGGGCTAACGCGGTGGCCTGTCACCCAGGGCAGCCCAGGGCCCGGACCGGAAGCCCCGAGCCTGCTGGTGGTGCGCAGAGTGTCCGTGTCCAGGATGCTCTCCCTGCCCAGCGACAGCTACATGTTCCGGCCCGTGGCGCCGGCCACGGTGCCCTGCCCGCCGCAGGAGGTGGAGATGGAGACCTTCTCGGGGGCCTCCCTGGGTATGAGCCTGGGGGCGGGGCAGCCAGGGGCCAGGCAGGCAGGGCAGTGGGCAGCGGGTGGGTGGGGCTGGGGCCTGGGGACGCGGGGCTGCGGGGCCTGTGGTTCAGACGCGTCCCTGCTCCAGGCCCCGCCGCCACTGACCACTCGCCGGCCCTGGAGCCCTGTGCCTCCCTCCGGGTTCCCTCGGCAGCATCCTCTCCTACCAGGGGCAGTGACCCCCTGCCTGCCCCGCCCCCCCGGGGTGCTCCTCGCTCTCCCAGTCTCAGCCGCCTGCTGTGCAGACAGGTAGGGAGGCCGCCGTCCTCAGACCTGGGCGCCTCTCCTGGACATAGTGTGAGACCTCCACCCAGGAGGGTAGGCATGGGTTCAGGGAGGGTCTCAGGGCCTGCTGTCACCCTGGCATGGGGCCCACTGTTCAGCCCGTCTGAGACAGCAGAGTTGGCCATGGGGATTCTCGTTGCTGGGCAGCAGCCTGAGGCCCCAGTGATGACTGTGCCAGCTCCTGGGTCCTTGCTGTGCCTGGACCGCCCAGCCTGGCCCTGCCCCCATCCTCTGCCTAGCACAGGAGTGTCCCATGCCCAGCCAGGCTGCAGGGCCTGGGGTAGAGAGGTAACAGTACACCCAGGCCCTGAGGCTCCTGAGAACTGAGATCCCTTAGACCCGTTCTTGCCAGCAGCTACATCTGGCAGGCACAGGCATGTCCCTGAATCTCAGGAGGTGCCAGGGTCGAGGCATGCGCCCCAGCAGCTCCATCTGCAGTGTCCCCCTGGACCCAAGTGGGAAGGATAGCCTGGTCCTGGCCGCTGCCCGTGTCCCCCCTCACCATGCCCGTGACCTTTCAGGAGGCTGTACGCACTGAATCCCTGGAAGGACAGGTCAACAGCCATGGTGATAACATCTTGGACTCCTCAGCGCCTGTGGAAAAAACCCCAACAAGGCAGGCGTCCCTGGGGGGCTCCCTGAGGTCCCCGCCTCGCTCTCCACGGTTTGCCAGCGTGCGCACCCGCAGGCACACTTTTGGACAGCACTGCCTGTCCAGCCGGCCACCAGCCCCTGGTAGAGATGAAACCGAAGCTGCAGACCCGACCGATGAAGAGGTCAGCCACATCACCAGCTCTGCCCACCCCTGGCCGGCAGCTGAGACCTCCAACTTCGTGGCCTCCCCCTCAGCCTCCCCTGCAGCCCGAGGACCAGCAGCTGGTGGGCGGGACCTGCACCAGCTCTGCAGCACGGACACACAGGGCTTCCTGGATGCACCAGGCCGGCTGGACACACAGAGGTGGTCCTCTGTGGAGCTGGGAGTTGGGGACAGCCACCTGGAACCTGGGGAGGCGAAGGCTCGGGTTCCAGAACTTGAACCAGCCCTGGGGGCACGCCGGAAGAAAAAGATGAGCCCCCCTTGCATCTCCGTGGACCCCCCTGCAGAGGATGAAGGCTCTGCCCGGCCCCCCGCAGCTGAGGGCATCAGCACCCTCCGGCGCAGAACCCCTTCCTGTGAGGTCATAGCCCACCGGGACTGCCCAGAGCCCCCAGAGAGTGCTGGAGGGGACCCCGCCCCCAAAGGGGAGCGGTGGGGTACAGCCCCCTGCCGGGCTGAGCACCTGACTGTCCCCAGCTTTGCCTTTGAGCCCCTAGACTTGGGGAGCCCTGGTGGGGGCTCCTTCTTGGACAGTGGCCCAAGTGTGACCCCAGATCCCAGTGCTTCCTCTTCAGGAGCCATGGCACCTCTGGACCCCCATGAAACAGAGCCTCCCATGCCTTCTGGGGACCCTCTGGAGAAGGGACGAGGATTGTACCTCACAGTTCCTCAGACGCCCCTGAAGAAACCTGGGCCACCCCCAGCCACCCCTGCCCCTGGCAGCAGTGCAGGCGACCCTGTGTAGCCTGGGCTTAGGACCCACAAGGCTTTGATACCGGGGACTGGGACACCCCGCAGGGCAGCGGCCCTAGGTGGCCCGAGAGTAGACCTCAGCCCAGGCCCCACGGTCAGGAGAAGGTACCACCAGCCTGAGAGGGCAGCAGCCAGCAGCTCGCTCTGTGCACCATGTCCAGTGCAGGAATCACAGCCACGACCTCCGTCCACCGGAGCAGTTCAGGTCTGGGTTCCCCTAAGTTTTGCCACTACCACCGTCCGTGGCTGTGTCCATGGGCCTATTGGCAGCATAGCGAGAGAGGCCATGTCTGGAGGGAGGGGCCCGCAGCTCCGTCTCCGCGGCCCTGTTTGTACCAGGAGCACACGCTTGGGCCTCGGGCCCTGTGCAGCAGGCTCCATCCCAGAGGCCACTGCAGCCGGCGTCCCTCTGCTCACCTGAGTCCTCTGTCTGTCATCCTCCACGCTGTCCCTCCCATGCCTGCCCCGTCTCTCCACTCAGGCGTCCCAGGCCAACCCTGTGCCTGGGAAGGCCATCTCCCAGGGTGCCGTGACCCCCACAGTAAATGCCCAGCCCCTTCTGACAGCCCCCCCCCCCACTCACCTACCAGGGCTATGGCCTCAGTCAGCTGGTTTTTTTGTCTGATAAATTCAGGTTACATGTCGCAATAATCTGATAAAGAAAAATGCTTCTTAAGGAAGAGGGGTGGGGCAGGGCAAAGCATCAATAAACATTAACTTATTTACAACACCCGCTTGCACTTCACCGTCCCAGGGAGGAGGGGGCGGGCTGAAGCCAGCTCCAGGCAGCCAGCACTGGACACCAGAGCACCCCAGAGCGGTAGCAGCAGGGCGCTGGAGAGGAAGGGGTGCCTAGGGCCTAAGTCTCCTGCCCACTCCCAAACTCTGGGGTGTGTTGGTGGACCCAGTTCGTCACAAGCTGGGATGCAGGTGTGGACCCCAGGCCAGTTGGGGTGACTAGAACCCGCACCCCAACTGAGCAGTCCCGCTACCGCTAGGTTCCATGCATCCTACAGCAGAGGATGCTGGGCATGGGCCACACAAGCCTGAGGCAGGAAGAGGCTTTGCCAGGCCCTGCTGACACCACTAAGGAGTCTGTGGGCATATTGGCAGAGCCAGCTCAAGTAACGGGTGACACAGGCGGAGGTGTCATGCGTATTGGGTTGAGCACAGCCCTCACCCCAGCTGGCCACGCCCACCTTCAGCCAGGTGTCCTTCACCTAGTGGACCAGGATCCCGACAGCGTTGCCCTGGGGAGGAGAAGGGTCATCACTCCTGGGTGGGTGCAGGGGGGTGCAGAGCCTACCTGGCAGGAGTCCTTCTGACTGTACACAGTCGTGAACAGTTTGGACACAGTCTCATGTACAGGCCAGTGTGGTACTTGGCATCACAAAGGTGGCTTTCCACCATGGGGACCTTCACTTGCCTCAGGGAACAGTGGGGGGAGAGGCTCTAAAGCAGGGGAAGAGGAGCAGCCTCAGGAGAGGGAATGAAGGGCCACACCTGACCCCCCAAAGGGAAGGCCGCTGCCTGTCCAAGCCCTCCACTGTCCCCTCTGTACACCGTCTTGGCCCACATCGCCCTGGTCTTGTCAATGCTCCAGCACAGAGACCCTGGGGGGAAGGTCTCAGGTGCTGGGGGTCAGGGGTGCGGGTAGCACATGGCTGGAAATGTTTGCTGGGTCCTCCAGTTCCAGTAGGGCAGTGTCCACACTGGGCAGAGTAGAACTGGGGTGCTGGACAATCTGGCTGAGTGCGCCAGCACCCGAAAGAGCTCAGGACTCAGGATGTGCTTGGGGTTGGGAGAGCCCTACTTAGGGATCTGGCCAGATCCAGGTGTCCCAGCCCGGGCTCTGCACCCACCCAGAGCCTTGGACACTCAAGGGCCCACTCAGTGCACCATGGTCAGCACCCACTATACGTGGATGAGGGAGCCCCACAGAAGGGCATCCAGAGCTGTAAGTTGAATCTCAGGCTCACCTGCCAAGACCACTTGTTCCCAGGGGCCTTCTGGGTTCCCACAATGCCCTGCTGCTCCGGAGCCAGGCAAGGCAGTGCCATGGAAGGCAGTGTCTCCTGCCTCGGGCAGGTGCAGCTCTCTGCCCTTCTAGGAGCAGCAGTCATACAACGCCGCTGTCGGAGGGGACCTGCGCTGGGAGGTAAGGCGCCAAGGCTGGAAAGGGCCCACCGCCTCTTCTCCCGTGCCCAGCACCCGAGCTGATCTCTGCCGCCTGACGTCCGGCCTCGTCCCAGCAGCTCCACCGTGGGAGGTGTCCAGGTGTCTCGGGGATCTGTGCTATCAGCTGAGGGGACACCAGGGGACTGCAAGCACAGAGCAAAAGAGGCGCACGCCAGCGTCCCCGAGCACTACTCCCTAAGCCCCGCCAACCCCTGCGCGTCCCCCACCCCATCCTGGCTGTGCAGGGGCTCAGGGGTCCGAGTCCCCCGACCCTGCCGTCTGCCCACCCCGAGGGGGCCTATTATCGGGACCCTCCCAGCATCTTGGGGAGCAGAGGATCCCCATCAACGGGCCCCCTCATTTTCTAGCAGTCCCCGAGCATTTCCAGGCCAAGGCTGACATGGACGTCAAGGGAGCCCACAGGTGGGGAAGGGTTGGGGGACAGACGAGGCGATCAAGAGCCAGATCCTCTGGTCTCACTGAGGGATCCAAACCCGGCACCTTCATGAAATGCTCCACTTGGCCGGCTGTAGACCTATCACCGGAGCTGACGATATGGGTGCTCTGATTGGTTGACTCTGAACCAATCGGTGACCGGGAGGTTTCTGTGATTGGCGGACGCTGGACCAATCAGCGGCTGGGGGAGGTGGAGCTTCTGCCCTATTTCCGCTAGCCAGGCCTCGGGCGTCTGTCGTAGCGTGTGGAGAACGCTGTGCCTTGGGCGATAATCTTAGAGTGACTCGGAGTAAAGTCCTCCCTCAGAGGGACCCTGCTACCCTGTGCCGCCAAAGGTAATTCCGTAAATCTTCCCCAGCGTGGCATTTCGTCCACTCCAGTCTTCTCAAACGTCCTCTTCAACAGGCCGACAGAAAGGAGCCTGGGTCGTAGGGGCCATCCTCAGCCGGCAGGTGTCCCTGCGCCAGGTGCGCAGCGAGTGGGCCTGGAAGGAGCCTTCTGGACTGGAGTAGGCCTGCCTGCGGGTCTGCGTGTCCACTGTGGATACTTCTGCCTCCCGTGGGCTCTGCAGGCCACTGGGGTGCAGGCAGGACCAGGGTCACTGGTGGAAGTAGGGATGGGCCGCACCCCTCCTCGCTATAGACCCTGTGCCTTGATAAACTGGCCAGCTTATACCAGCAGTGGGTCAGACGTGTGGGCCGCGATGACTTTCTGTAAAGCTCCGGTGCTGGCCAGTGTCCCAGCCGGACCCACCTTCGAGGTCAGGCAAGACCCCAGAGGCAGGCAGTGTTCCACACAGAGGAAGACGCCATCCAACAAATGTCGCCGAATGTCATGTCTATTCAGGGGGACAACAGAGTGTCAGCGATTTCTTCAAGCATACCCAGAAACTTCTTCAAAATAGACCACAAATCCACATGTAAAATTAAAACTGTATGATGTCTAGAGAAACCATATTGGAAAACTATAACCTTGAGGCAAAGGGACCCAAAAACCACCAACGTGGGAGGAAAAACTTGGTAAACTGGACTTTATCAAGAGTAGGCCTGGTGGAGCAGTTCTATAATCCCAACATTCTGGGAGGCTGAGACAGAAGGATCATGGGTTCGAGCCCAACCTGGGCAATTTAGCAAGTTGGTGCAATCGTGTCTCAAAATTACACGTAAAAGTGGGCTGAGATGTAGCTCAGTGAAAATCCTGGGCACGATCCCCAGTACCACACCTATACACAAAAATGTATATAAATTCCAGCTCATCGAGTGACTCTTTGGGAACACAAAGAGGCCATCTGCAGCCTGGGGATAGGCACGTTTGTCCCTGAGGCAAGACAGAAGGGAGATGAGAGGAAGGGAGAGAAGAGAGAGCCCCACTTTTACAACTTCACAAGGAGACCCTTCGCCTTGATAAAGCACGGGGACAGGGGGTGGGGTGTCAGTGAAGCCCCCTGCAAAGGACCCATGAACCCTGGGAAGACTGGTCCTGATGAGATGGCAGGGACGGCCCAGGAGAACCACAATGAATTCCAACCAAACACCCCCTAAAATGTCAGGAGTTGTACTACCAGGTGAGCTTTCCAACTTCTATTTTATACTGTCCTGAGCTGGGGGCCCAGAGGGATCAGACCCTGAGGGGCATGGCCACGCCCCAGGTGGAGGGGGACACACCTGGGTGAACCCCAGGTGCCATGGCAGCCAGAGCCACATGAGGGAGGATCTTGTGTTGATACAGAAATGCAGCCCTGTGGGGGCCAGTGTGGTCACTGTGCACACACGTGTGTGCAAGTCCGTGATGGGGAATCAAACTCAGGGCTGTGCACTTTAACCACTATGCCATTCCTCCAGCCCTACTTTCCTTTTTATATTAAAAAGAAAACAGTACCCGTTCTGTTATGGGTGAAGTGTTCTTGGTTCTCCCATTGAAAATGAATTATGCATTGAAGTGTGGTTTTGTTTCAGGATTCCCTCAGTTTTCCGTCTGTCTTTATACACTATGTATTGTACTGTTTTGACTCTTTGTAGGACATTTTAGAATCAGAAAATGTGACCCCTACAACTTTTTTTACTTGATAGTAGAAAATGAACCCAAGGCTGTCCACTGAGCCACATCCCCAGTCTTTTATATATATATATATATTTTTGAGACAGGGTCTTGCAAAGTGGCCTAGGTCTCCTGAATCCCCCTGCCTCAGCCTCTCGAGTAGCTGGAGATACAGGCTTGTGATGCTGCACCCAGTATCGGTGGGTTTCATCCCTCTCCTTTTCCATGTGGTTCTGACGTTCTCACTTGGGACTTGGCCTCCCTCGTCAGTCATAGTGGCGCTCAGGCATGCTGAAACTACTGTCAGGGTGGAAATGAGCCCCACCCCAGAAAGAAGCAAAAAGAGTTGGGGGTGCAGCTTGGTGGGGTGGTGAGCGCTCTCCTGCCAAGTGCAGGTTCCTGGGCTCCATCCCCAGTCTGGAAAGTAGGCAAATGAATGAAAAATAAAATGTCTTAAAATAATATTATTTAGAAGGGAAGAAAGACAAAAGTCATAGAGTCCTAGGCCCCAGAGTGAACCAACTCGAGAAAGCAAAGGCTCCTACAGCTAGATCCCCATAAAACCCACCCTCTGCAGTGTCTCTGCCACCACATCCACCCACAGGTCCTGTGGCCTCCCTGGCAGGTCTGAGGTCACCAGCAGGCCCTTCCTAATGCTTGGTCCCGTCTGTCTGGGGCCTGATGACCGAGGTGATTACAGGCCCTACGCAGAGACTGAGACGGTCCTGCCCCCTCCTGGGCCCCAGATCACAGATGGGGTTGTAGGATCTCACCAAGACCCTGTAGGATAGGGATTCTCTCTTAGAGGTGGGGAAACTGAGGCAGAGGGAGTTGGCTGGTCATCTCTGCAGGTTGCAGTTCTGCAGAGCACAGACTTGGTCTCCTTCACACCAGTATCCGCCTGGGCCCTCAAACCTCCCCTTCCCTTCCTGCATGAACAGTCAATGTGTGGGTGACTCCACACTGATGTGGGCAAACCCGCCTTGGCCCCAGAAGCCCAGGGCAGATGGTCCTCCTGTGCCTGCAGACACTGTGGCCTTCAGGCCTAGGACGCTGTGATGGAGAAGGTCTGAGCTGTCAGACCTTAGTTGACTTCTGTCCTATTCCCTCACCTTGGCCCTCATGTTTTGGGCATGAAGTTCCTGTTCTGCACAGTGGTTAAAACACTTAACCTTGCAAGCACAAGGCCCTGAGTTCAATTCTCCAGCACCACATGAAAGTTAGACATGGTGGCAGATGCCTGTAATCCCAGCACTCAGGGGGCTGAGGCAGGTGGGTTGTCCTGAGTCCAGGGCCAGCATGGGCTTCACCCGTGAGTTCAGGACCAGTCTGGGCTACAGAGCTGGACCCTGTCTCAAAAAGAAAAAGAAAGGAAAAAAAGTGGTGAAAAGCATTTGCACATTCACCAAAGGTAGAAAGCAGCATGTGGTAAGTTGCCCACCACAGAGAGTCGTGGCTGAGCGTGGATGAGATCTCTGTGAGACATTCCACACAGCCCCAGAATTCCTGACCACAGAGGGCCGGCCGGCACCAGCACCACTGGCTGCTCTCATAGTACAAACTTGGAAACTCACCAATTAAACTGTGCAGGAGAAACAAAACATACCCACATAGGGATGTTTACAAGACTTAAGAGCTCAGCTCGTTTGTTTGTTTTGGAGGTTTGGTTTGGTTTGATTCGGTTTGGTTTTTAGACAAGATCTCTTTCTATAGCCCAGGCTGGTCCTGGACTCACTATGTAGCCCAGGCTGGCCTGGAACACAAGGCAGTCCTCCTGTCTCAGCCTTCTGAGTGCTGGGATTATGGGCATGTGCCACCTCACTGGGTTTTTTTGTGGTGCGGGGGAATCAACCCAGGGCCCTGTGCTTTCTAGGCAAGCACTCTACCACTGAGCTGCACACACCCCATGTTGGGAACACCCAGATGTACACCATGATGAGCCAGGGAACAGGTGCCTACGCCTGGGAAGATCTGAGGCAGATGCACACATACCCGTTGGAAAGATCCCTGGGTCGAAGCTTAGGAGAGCCCAGTGGTGGTGACCCAGGACTGGCTGGGGGCAAGGAGGCTGGTCACAAGTGGCCAGGGCCTCCAGCCAGCCCTCCATACACCACGCCCAGAATCCTCTCATCCCACCTCATGGTCCATATTCAGGAACACAGAAGGACAGCCCTGGTGCTGACCCCTGTAATGACCCTCCACCAAACAGCCAGAACCTTCGAAGCCTGTGGGATCCACAGCCGGGAGCTCAGCTGGCCATGCCCCATTCGATGCTGTTGAGGCGGCACCAGTCTGGGCCTCCCACGTCATGCTTCAAGCATCTGGCTCACAGAGGTTAGCGGGAAGGCCTCCAGGCGGGCAGGGCAGAGGGCGGGGTGCAGGATGAGCAGCAGGTAACCCCCACCCCGGCTATGATGTGTTTCTGGGGGATCAAAACAGTCCTCATGCTTCCTAGGCAAGCAGTCTCTGTCCCCCCAGCCCCCTGCTGGTACACACTTCAATCTGGCTAATAAGATCCCAAGTACAAAGCCAGCCTGGGCAATTTAGGAAGGCCCTATGCAAAAATAAATAAATACATAGATTCAGATACAGACAAATGCATAGCTACTTATAGATGAATATACAGGTAGATACAGATGTAAGATATGGTGGTTTTCTGCCTTTAACTGAGGTCTCATGACCCAGCTGGGTTTGACTATGACCGTGCCTGACATCCTGGGCCCCGGTCAGTGCAGGCAGAGAGCACAAGGCACTGAATATGTGGGGCTGATGCTCACCCAACACCCAAGCTCAAATGTTCTCAGTGTCTTTATTCAGAAAAGCCAGCAAGCCAAACAGCCCAGGTGCCCTCAGTAGCCAGGCACTAGTGAGCCTGGATTCTAGGCCACGGGGCAAGGCCCTGCTCACACCGTGGCACTCACACCAGGGAGCATCAGCACTGACAGCGATCAGGGGTCGGGGGCTCCAAGGATAGTGGGAAGGGAGACTGGTATGGGCAGGGGCTGAAGCTGAGACACTAGAAGCTCACTGACTCCTCATGACCAGTGGAGACTATTCGGGTGAGTCAGGACAGCCTACGGAGGTGCCGCTGGATGCAAGACAGGTGGGACTGCACTCGAACAAAGACCTCGGGAAAGTCATGCAGGGATCAGCCACACCCCCAGCTGATGACCCCCACCAAGGTCCAGAAGCCCGTCACCTTGCAGACCAGGGGTCCACCCCAGTCACCCTGGGAAAAGAAGGGAAATGTTGGTACCCCACTGGGCTGGGCAGGACTCACGTAGCTGGCCCCACGGCCCTTGCCACCAGCACACAGCATGCTGTCCTGGACAACTGTGCCTCTGGTGCCCGCTGCCATTCTGGTATATCGCCTCACACACAGAATTGGACACCACGTGGACATTGACCTGCTGAAGGCAGTAGGGTGGGGCCAGCAGCCCTGTGGTGGAGAGAACAGAAGGTAGCAGGGGTGTAGGGGGACAGACCCGACCTGTTCGTGGTCGCCGTCACGTCCCAGCCTGCCCATATCCCTCTCCAGCCCTGAGCCTAGGGCTCAGAAGGCATAGGCCTACGTCTGCTGATCCTGTGAATCAACCCGTGACTCTGCTCTCCTGCAGGAAGATGGGCCCAAGACAAGGAACACATGTTCTCATGTTCCCCAAAATGCTCGCTTGCTAAAGGTACAAAGACTGAAGTGGCCGGCTGCTGGACCCCCCCCCCCCCCAGAGTACTGAGGTCTGGGCCCAATCCTGTCCGAGCCTCAACCACTGAGGCTCTGAGGGAAGGTGTCAGGGATGCTGGGCAGGTGGCGAGGAGGTCCCTCACATGCGCCCATTCCTCCAGCTCTGTCCTGGAACATGTCCAAGCACCTGGTCTACTCAACTCGTGGAAGTGCTCCCACAGCAAGATTTACTCTCAAGGTTGAATTCCCCCCAGCCCTGCCCAGTACGTGCAGAATGTGTGCATATATGCCGAGCCCGTCACCCAGCACTCTTCCCTTGGGGTGGCATGCAGAGAGGCCAAGGGCAGCTTCACAGGTGCCATGTTAGCGGGGTATTGTGCAGGTTGTGCCAGCCACAGCAGCGCCACATCGGAACCCAGTAAAGCGTTGACGTAATCGGGGTGGACAATGACCTCGCTCACGCTCAGCAGCTTCTCGTCCCCGTCCCCGTACAGGTACACGTCCCCACCCTTGAGACGGTAGGCAGATGGGTCGGCATCTTTCCTGGGGTCAGGAGGGAGCCGGGATGGGAGCTCATTGCAGGGACCCTCTGGGCACCATGGGGCAGGGCTCAGGGATCCTGGGCAGATCCAGCTGAGCCTGGAGCCCAGTACTCCTGCCCCAAGCCCCACCGGCCCCGTCCCACTCCTGGGGACAGCCGGGAGGCACTCACTGGTGAACACAGTGGGCGGCGGTCAGCACCCACTCCTGGTGGATGAGGGAGCCCCCACAGGTGTGCACCCAGGCAGCGTAGCTCTTGCCATGCACCCTCAGGCTGACCTGCCACAGCCACCTCCCTGGCTTAGCGCTGTGCTGGCAGGTTGAACTAAGTACAGGGAGCAAGAAGGAACAGTGTTACCGTTTCTTCACTCTAGCCTTGCCTGAGCCTCCAGGCCCACTTGGCTCCTGCTCTGTCCACAGCATCCTGCAGTGGGGTGGGCAGCTCCCCAGCTGTGCCCTGTGCTCCCACTGCTGCCAGCTGCCCATGAAGGGATGTGTGAGACCTGAAACGGGGAGCTAAAACAGATCTTTCTTAAGTTGTGGATGTTGGGTATTTTGTCCCAGCGGGGTTCTAGTGAGACCCAGGGAGACAGGTCCTCATAGTCCCCGGGACAGAGGCTGACTGCAGGGCAGCTCACATCCCCCAAACCACAGACAGGTACCTGGCTGCAGGTGTGACAGGCTCAGCCTCCCACCCGCCTCCAGTCCTGTGATCACTGTAATGAAGCCTGATGTGTGCCCACCGCGGATCCTAGCTGCAGGTGCACCCTGGAGCCCAGAGTGGCTGCATCTGACCCCTCTCCCATGTGGGGCCAGGGTGGACTGTTCCGTCGCCCAGCATCAGACTGGTCTTGACATCGTGGCAGGTGGAGCTGTGACTCTGGCCCCGAGATTCCCGTGTTCTGCAGTGGGATGCCCCCTCTGAATGGGAGGCCAGCTTCTCGGGGACCTGGGACAATTCTTCCTCTCTCTGCCCTCTCTCACCCCAGCCTCAGGCTCCTCCCCACTCTTTGGGAACATCCTCACCCCTGCTCCCCACAGTGATTCCTGCCTGGGCTCCATGTCTCTGAGCCTCAGATGCCAGGGTGCAGGCACCTGTGATGCCTGTGACATAGTGATATGGTGGCTCTGGGTTTCCCAGGCTTTTGGGAGCATCTAGAGAGCAGATAAATGAGGCACTTAGCAGGACATCCAGAGTCGATGGCATGCAGGCACCGCAGGGCAGGGTCACCCCACACAGCACCAAGGCATAAGCTGGGGCACAGATGAGACCTTGCCCGGGAGCCCCACACACAGCATGGCAGAATCCAGGAGTGCAGGGGTCGGGCTCTGCTGCCCAGGGAGGCTGAGCCCCGTGCCAACCAGAACCAGCCTGGTTGAAGGGAAGGAGGAGGAAGACCTCAGGACAGCCCTGCAGGGACGCCCACCCACGCACACCTTTCCAGACAGGAACAGACGGGAAGTCGGGGTCAGGGTGGCACCTTCGCCCCATTCTTAGTGGGCCACCACAGCCTGGTAGTGACACGGGGCCATCGTTTCCGGACACATTGGGCCTCCGGTGCCTGTGAAGCTGCCTGAGGTCCTTATCTTGGCGGGATCAACTTGCTTCCCTTCACGCGGAATCCTTGCAGTTGTTGTTGAGTAATGGGGCTCGGGGACAGGATACCTGGTCACCCTGATAGGTCAGGACCAGGCCGCTGTGAGCCTGCTCTGTGATAGGATCAGAGAACTGAGGCCGGGTCAGTGTGTCATGCAGCCGTTAGGACTAGTGCGAGTTGGCTGGCCAAGGAGTAGGTCGAGTCCAGGCCTGTGGCCGGTCCCGGGTCAGGGACGCTGTTAGGCAAAGGATGTGGCCCCTCAGAGTGGGCGTCGAAAGAAGGCGGGTGGGAAAGGCGGGGCCAGGGACCTGCCCGGGATGCCTACCGCTCAGGACAGAGGACGGAGGCCCATGGTGGCTGGAACCTGAAAGGTCCCTGTCCCATTGTACCCTGCAGGATGCAGGTGGGAGGACAGAGCGACACCACGGAGTGCCTGGCTGGGCACAGTGCCCTGCCAGACCCATGCGGTCCTCCCTGCCTCGCTGCGGGTCCCAGGAAGAGTTGGCCATGTGTCCAGGCCCCGTCCGCTCGGTTGGCTGGCTTCTGCCATGCAGCGGCACTGAGGCTGGGGTCCAGGACATGCGTGGCGGAGGGGAGGGAGCAGGGTGAGAAGATCTAAACCTGGTAGCTGTGAGTTCCGGGATAGGGGACAATGACATGGAGTCAAGAGAGCGACGGGCATAGGCAGCCCCGGGGACACCTGTGCCTAACCCCTGGCGGCTCCGTGCCCCAGTGTCCCTGTCCGGAAAGGCCAGTGGCAACGCAATCCGAAGGGTGGTGCCCAGTGGAGGGGGGCTGATGGCAGAGGACCAGGGGCAGCTGCTCCTCGCCCAGCTCCCGGGGTCCCTTCAGGCCCTCCCCGACCCCATCTGCTAAGACACAGAAGAGCAGCGGGGCCGGCGGAGTGACGGCGCCGGCCGCCAGGGGGCGCGCGCGCGGCCCTCCGCGTTGCCCTGGAAACCGCGGGCTCTCCGGGGCCACGGTCTGTGACTCACCGCGACTCCAGCCAATCGGGGACGCCCTGTCTGGGCCACCAGCCAATGAGCAGCGGCCTGGAGCGCGCCCGCGGGCTGCCGTGGAGCGCGAGGAGCCGGATGTCGTGCGCGTTGTCCGGAGTTCCTGGCCGGTTGAGCGTGTAAGTGAGGCCCCCTGCCCGGTGCGGGAGGACGCCGCGCAGCCCGGGCGCGTTTAGTGGTCGCCCGTCTCACCCCTGCAGGGGAGGGTCTGGCTGTCGCGGCTCGGCGCCCCCGACACGGGCGTCCCCACCCGCACGTCCCGTATCCGAGGGAGAAGGGTCAGAACAGCCAGCAAGCTGGAGGAACGGCACAGCCGATAAAGCGCTCGCCCGGGAAGCGCCCGCGCCCTGAGTTCGGCTCCCGGCGCCGCATAAAGCCGGGCGTGGTGGCGCGCGCCTGTGATCACAGCCGGGCAGGACGTTTACCGTGAATCGGAGGCTAGCCTGGGCTAGGTAGAGAGCTCAGGACCGTAAGCGCATGACCTGAGCCTGGCGCTGTGTCTCAGGCCTGCGGTCCCGGCCTCCTGGCAGGAGGATGGCGAGTTCCAATCCAGTCTGGGCAAGTTAGTGAGACCTTGTCTCGAGTAAATAACCAAGTAATTTTTAAAAATTATAAAACGGGCTGGGGAGGTAGGTCTGCGCTTAAGGCTCAGGGTTCAGTCCCCAGAACGACCAAGTTAAAAAAAAAAAAGAGAAAGAGAAAAAAGCAACCCCATAAAAATAAAAGGAGAGGGCGGCCTGAGAGAGAAGCCCGTGAAGCCGGGCCGGGGAGGGGAAGTGAAGGAGGGGTGGACACGGCGGCCCTGCCGCGGGGTGGGCGAGGGTCGAGCTGGGGGCTGGCTGCCCTAGCTGCCTTTCTGTCCTTGTGCAGTGCGGCTGCGTGGGCTTTGTGACTCATGAGGGTGACAGCTGTAAGTCTGGTCACTGTCCAGGATCCCTGGGGTGGGAACAAGGCCGAGGGGCACAGAGACAGGCTTGGTGCGTGCAGACCAGGGGCCCATGTGCACCCCCACTTTTGGAGGGCCCCGCCATGGATCCCTATCTGAAAGAGCAGCAAAGAGCCCTTGCAGCGGGTGTGATGGACACGGGGGTTGCGGCGCACACCGCGCCGAGCGCAGATGTACGCAGCATCTTCATTCAGAACAGCCAGCGAGCTGAAGAGCCCGGTGCCCGGCGCTAGTGACCCCCAGCACCAGGCCACAGCGCAGGGCCCTGTCCACGCTAGCGCCCTCGCAGAAGGGCGAGTCAGCCCTGACAGCGGTCAGGGATCTGGGCCTCTGAGAAGGACGGGGAATGCAGATGGGGTGGGCAGAGGCCAAAGCAGCGGCCCGGGAGGCCAGCGGGTCCTGGTGACCAACAGAGGCTAGCGGGTGGAGTCGGGACAAACTATGAATGTGCCGCAGGATCCAGGGCAGGTGGGACTGCACGCGAACGTAGACCCCAGGAAAGTCAGGCAGGCCACAGCTGTAGCCCCAGCTTACGACCCCCATCAAGGTCCAAGAGCCTGTCACATTGCAGACCAGGGGCCCACCAGAGTCACCCTGAGTATGGAAAGAAAACGTTGATATAACGGGCCCAAATCAGGGAGGACCATGGAGGCAACGGGATGAGGCAGATGGGGCTCACCCAGCAGGAGTCACGGCCCTCCCCGCCAGCACACAGCATGTCACCCGTGATGAGCCTCCTGTTCCTGTAGTGGTACCCCGTGCCGTTTTGGTACATCTCCTCGCACACAGAATTAGGCACCATGTCGACATTCACCTCCTGCAGGTGGTTCGGTGGGGGCACCAATCCTAGGATGGGTGAGCAGAGAGTGGCAGTGGTGTGGGGCGCAGACCCCCACCCACGACCCCAGCAGGCCTGTCCTTGAGGCACCTTGGTCCCAGCCCAGCTTGCTTTCTGCCCTGAACTTCGGTTTCCCCACAGAGAACACAGGCAGCGACCCTCTCATCCTGGGACTTAGGACTCTACCCCTGGTACTGTGTGCTTCAGTTGCAAGGATGAGACAAAAAGAAGGGACCGAAAAAATGGGGGCATGTCTTCCTGTGTTTCCCAAATGCCCGTTTACCCCCCACACCCCCCAGTACAAAAAAGAGAAAGTGTTTCTGCCTGAGTACTGAGTTCTGGCCCTGTCCTCCTTGGGCTCAGCTCTTGAGTCTCCCAGTGGAGGTTCTGCAGGTCCCCAAATACATACCCAAAGTGTTGACAGCACCCCAGCCCGTCACCCAGCACTCTTCCCTTGGGGTGGCATGCAGAGAGGCCGAGGGCAGCTTCACAGGTGCCATGTTAGCAGAGGATTGTGCAGGTTGTGCCAGCCGCAGCAGCGCCACATCGGAACCCAGTAAAGCGCTGACGTAATCGGGGTGGACAATGACCTCGCTCACGCTCAGCAGCTTCTCGTCCCCGTCCCCGTACAGGTACACGTCCCCGCCCTTGACCCAGTAGGCAGATGGGTCGGCATCTTTCCTGGGGTCAGGAGGAAGTCAGGATGGGAGCTCATTGCAGGGACCCTCTGGGCACCATGGGGCAGGGCTCAGGGGTCCTGGGCAGATCCAGCTGAGCCTGGAGCCCAGTACTCCTGCCCCAAACCCCACCGGCCCCGTCCCACTCCTGGGGACAGCCGGGAGGCACTCACTGGTGAATACAGTGGGCGGCGGTCAGCACCCACTCCTGGTGGATGAGGGAGCCCCCACAGGTGTGCACCCAGGCGGCGTAGAAGTAGTTGTACACCCTCAGGCTGACCTGCCACGGCCACCTCCCTGGCTCAGCGTTGTGACCACCTATGATGCCCACCAGGTCCTTACTGGGGACTGGTGCTAGAAGCAACATGGGAACGGTCAGGGAGCCTGGCCTGGGACACTTGGCAGCCATCCTGCTGTGCACGTGTCTCAGGGCCCCAGGGAACGAGCTCCCAAGGAGCCCTAGCGAGAGGCATCAGGAGGGTCAGGATTCACCTGGGGTCCCATCCACGAAGCCCCTCACAAGGAAGAGGGTGAGAAACAGGAGGCTCAGCATCTGTGGGGGAGTGAGACGTGGAGGCCCTGGCTGGCCGTGGGTCAGGGATGCAGAGGACAGAGGCCCCCACTACACACACCCGCCAGGCATCGCGAGGGGTGACACCCTTACTGTCCAGGACTCTAAGCTCCCTCCTCTCTGAAACGCTCAGCACCTTTATCCTGCAGCCGCAGGAAGTGGGCTGGGGGTCTGGCTGGGCCTCAGGTTGGGACAGATAGTGGCTGATGATCCACACAGTCTCGTGTTCTCTCCTGGGTTCTGAGGTAGCCAGTGACATCATCTCATGAGCAGCCGAAGACGGTGTCTAGAAACACTGGGGAGAGAGCAGGGCTGAGTGACCTGGCCTGGTGTCACGAAAGTGCCAGCTGTCCTTTGGTAGGTCCTGCACCCAGGGGTTGGGGGAAGTGGTAACACTCTCATCTGACTCTTACGCCCAAGTACACAGGTCTCCAGGCTGAGAGGACATGGGTAGTGCCCTCGTCTTGGGGAACACCTGCCCCAGAGCCACTGCTCTCCTTGTATGCTGTGCCTGAACAGCACCCTGGGAGTCACAGGTGGGCTTCAGGAGCCCACATCTCTAGAACCACAAGCAAGTCCCACATTGTAGGTGCAAGAGACCCAGACCCCGCATGCCCCTTCCCAGACCCTGGCATTCCCTCCCCAGACCCCAGCTGCAGGCGTGCCATGGAGCCCACACATGACCCAGCTGACTCCTCACTCCTGCGGGGCTAGGGCAAACTGTTCTCCCTTTGGCCTTGGGACATTGCAGCAGGCGGGCGTGGGAGTGAGTCCCACCCCAAGATTCCTTTGCTCCCTAGTGGGATCCCCTTCTGAGAGGGAGACTGGCTTCTCAGAGACCCGGGATGCCCCTTCTCGGCCCGTCTCCCATCCCTGCTCATCAGGAACATCCTATCTTCCCTTCCCACGGTGACTAGGAGCCTCTCCAGTCCCCACCACTGGGGCTCCCAGTGCCTGAGTTTCAGGTGCAGAGGTGTAGGTAGCTATGATGTCCACGTGACAGTGACGTGGGGGCTTTGTGCTGCCGTGCCTTGGGAAGGGGGACCTGGGCACCTACATACCTGCACCAGTGACCTGGGTTAGTGGCTGGAGGAAACTGCAGGGCAGGGTCACCCCACACAGCACCGAGGCATAAGCCGGGGCACAGATGAGACCTTGCCCGGGAGCCCCACACACAGCATGGCAGAATCCAGGAGTGCTGGGGTGGGGGCAGGAGTCTGAGGTTGGGCTCTGCTGCCCAGGGAGACTGAGCCCCGTGCCAACCAGAGCCAGCCTGGTTGAAGGGAAGGAGGAGGAAGACCTCAGGACAGCCCTGCAAGGACGCCCAGCCACGCACACCTTTCCAGACAGGAACAGACGGGAAGTCGGGGTCAGGGTGGCACCTTCGCGCCATTCTTAGTGGGCCACCACAGCCTGGTAGTGACACGGGGCCATCGTTTCCGGGACACATTGGGCCTCCGGTGCCTGTGAAGCTGCCTGAGGTCCTTATCTTGGCGGAATCCTTGCAGTTGTTGTTGAGTAATGGGGCTCGGGGACAGGATACCTGGTCACCCTGATAGGTCAGGACCAGGCCGCTGTGAGCCTGCTCTGTGATAGGATCAGAGAACTGAGGCCGGGTCAGTGTGTCATGCAGCCGTTAGGACTGGTGCGAGTTGGCTGGCCAAGGAGCAGGTTGAGTCCAGGCCTGTGGCCGGTCCCGGGTCAGGGACACTGTTAGGCAAAGGATGTGGCCCCTCGGAGTGGGCATCGAAAGAAGGCGGGTGGGAAAGGCGGGGCCAGGGACCTGCCCGGGATGCCTACCGCTCAGGACAGAGGACGGAGGCCCATGGTGGCTGGAACCTGAAAGGTCCCTGTCCCATTGTACCCTGCAGGATGCAGGTGGGGGGACAGAGCGACACCACGGAGTGCCTGGCTGGGCACAGTGCCCTGCCAGACCCATGCGGTCCTCCCTGCCTGATTCTGGGGCTCCCCGGGGTCCCATCACAGGCTCTCAGGGCTGTTCGGCCCCTGCTTGGCTGGCTGGAAGTTTCCTGATTCTTTTTTGGTGGTGACTTGGGTCAGATGAATGCTGTTATTTCATTCAAAGAATAAAAGCTATTTTTTTAGTTATGCAGTGGACCCAACCCGTGAGCCCTATACCACTGAACCATCCCTCCAGCCTGTTTTAGGTTTCTACTGTGAGCCAAGGACCTTACCAGGTTTCCGTGGCTGTGCAACATTTCAGATCCTGACGCCATCTGTCTGGAGGAGGGTCGTATCCGGTGGCCTGGTTGGTGGCTGGTGGCCTCGCTGCTCAGCTGTCAGTGTCGCTCCTGAGGCTGAGGTCCCCTGGGCTGGCTTCCCTGGGGCCCAGCTGGCTCCATGTAGTGGTCACAGGGATGCCAGCACTTACTCGGGTCCCTTGGTTCCCTGGGCTGGCCCAGGGTTGGTGGCCCAGAGAAAGGCTGTCTGGTTGAGTCTTGGTATATTGCTTATGCAGCTACAAAAAATGACTAAGTTTAGGTGCTTATGTTTTGCAAATTTGACTAAATTCGTACGTATTTGTGTAATATGTTCCATTCCCCCAGGTAGACCTGAATTTGGGCCAACAGGGAACATGGTGTTCCTCCTGGACCCCAACCAGCATCAGTGTCCCCAGCCACACACCCTGGAAATGGCTCCCGGCTCCCCTTACTCGTGGCTGAGTCCTGGCTTTGTGCCCTGGGG
This sequence comes from Ctenodactylus gundi, assembly GCA_004027205.1. Lineage (NCBI taxonomy): Eukaryota > Metazoa > Chordata > Mammalia > Rodentia > Ctenodactylidae > Ctenodactylus > Ctenodactylus gundi. The sequence continues at coordinate 129,582 of PVKB01001906.1, read as the reverse complement.
CTGCCAGGCCCTTTCATCCCCAGACCCAGGCCAGGCCCACTCCAGGTCCCCTGCTCATGCCCACAGACCATGGTGGCTCAGTGTAAAGTCCAGCAGCGGAAAGCGGCGGGAGGGTTGGGGCAGGTGCTCAGCCGGGAGCCTCTCCGGCCTGAGCTGAGCCACAGAAGCTGGCTAGATGCACACCGCAGTAGGGAGGGCCAGGCAGCTGGGGTGAGCCTCGTCAGCCTCTGCACTGCTGCCCAACAGCAGGTTCCCCGGTGATGGAGCCACCTGAATGGCTGGTCCTCCCCATCCACTTCCTTCCTGCAGGCAGTCAGGACCAGTCGGCAAAGGAAGGGGCAGTCTGCCTGGTAAATCCTGGGTTGGATAAAGGGAGGTGACCTGTGCCAGGACCGCCCCCAGTTCTGCCTAGCAGAGGTGGGCGGCCGTGGCGGACTCAGGTGTATGGCTGAACTGAGTGGCCTCTGTGCACGCAGGGACTCAAGAAGTGGCTGTGCCAGGGACTTGATTGGCAGACAGGTGAAGAAGGGCCCCCAAGTGTGTCCCCTCACCCTGCATCCGTTCATGTTTTGAAGTCCTGTGCGTGTGTGTGCGTGTGTGTGTGTGTGTGTGTGTGTGTGTGTGTGTGGTACTGAGACTCAAGCCCAAGGCCTTCTCACGGCGCTACATCCTCAGCCTATTTTTACACTTTATTTTGAGATAGGGTCTTGCCAAGTTGCCCAGGCTGAGCTCAAATTTGTGATCCCCTTGCATCAGTGTCCCAGAGTCCTGGGAGGACAGACTTGTGCCACTGGACCAAAAGAAGCACTGGTAGGGGCTGGAGGAACGGTTCAGTGGTTAGCAAGCACTAAGTAAAGTGCTAAGTGCCGGAGTTCACTTCCCCAGCACCACATAAGCTGGGCATGGTGGCACATGCCTGTCATCCCAGCACTCGGGAGGCTGAGGCAGGAGGATTGCCCTGAGTCCAAGGCCAGCCTGGGCTTCACAGTGAGTTCAGGACCAGCCTGGGCTACCGAGAGAGACCCTGTCTCAAAAAAAAAAAAGTACTGGAAGCAGATGTAAGCAAGTTACAGACTCCCAGCGGAGACGGCGCTGGACTTAGGGCAGCGCCAAGACAGCGACAGGCACCCTTTTCAAACAAGGGAGGGAGAGATGGAGAGGGAGGGAGGCCAGAAGAGGACAAAGGTCAAGGCAGGAGCCACAAGGTGTGGCCACAAGGAAGGACCCTGAAGGTGGCCATACCAATATCACGGGGAGGCAGGCGGGTGTGGTGTCTTCCTCAGAGCCTCGGACCAACCCCACCGACACCCAGGTTTGGGACTTGCAGCCTCCAGAGCAGGGATAGTTTGGGGCATGATGTTGTGGCAGCCTGGGAGACCGACCCAGGTGTGCAGAGGCTGGGGCATGGGGAAGGGGTATCAGAGTCATACCTGGGCTCACACCTGGGCTGGCACGGAGAGGTATGTACCTGGTCCACACCTGGATTCCTGGGTCCAGGAGCCCAGTGGGAGGCAGGGGCTCCAGGTCACTCTCAGAAGAGGGATTTAGGCAACAGTTGGGTGGTCCTAGCCTGTGTCCCCAAGGGTTCTGGATTGCCACATTCCAGATGGCCAGTACCTTGTAACTCTCCTACCAGGACCCAGGGACCAGACAGCGAAGGACAGAGAGCAAGAGGGGCATGGGGTGAGATTTGAACAGACTCGGGGAGTGGCGGCAGGTCAAGGAGAGAGCTGTCGTGTGGCTGGGGATGTGCCCAAAAGCCCCTTGGTTCGCAGCAGTGCTTGGGAAATAAAGGTGGCTGCACATACCCTGGGTGGCGGGCTGAGGTCCCCAGGGGAGTGACTGGCTCCCTGTGGCCGTGATGCGCTGCGGTGATGCCCTGACCACAGGGGAGCCCAGCAGGTGGAGGGGGTGGCAGTCAGGCTGCGGTAGGAGGTTCTCCCGGAGGCTTACGGTCACCCTGTGAACCTAGGAGACCCACCCGGCACATCCCTGATGGGGTGAGCTTCACAGCAGGGGAGCTGTGCCCTGTGAGAAGATGGGGACTGTCTGGGCTGGGTGGCTGGGTGCAGGGAACCCCCGCAGGTCCAAACCTCTGAAGGTTTTTGTGATAAAATACAGAGGAACCCAGATGCCTTGGCCTGTAATCCCCACACACTCAGGGAAGCTGAGGCAGGAGGATCACCAGTTCAAGCCCAGTAGGGGCGACTCAACAACACAGCAAAACCTTGTAAAAATAAACAAAAATGTGGGGATGTAGCTTAGTGTGAGGCCCTGGCTCGATCCCCAGTACCACTGAAAAATAAAAACTGAGCGAGGAGCACAGTTTGGTGGCTGTGGGGGGTGCGGACACCTTCTGTGTTTCCTGGCTGCCGTGCCGTGCTGGCTCTGGCAAAGCTGAGTGGCTGTCTGGTTGGGCAGGAGTCCTGAAGTAGGAACTGGGATTCATATGTCACTGGAAACTCGGGGGGTGGGGGAGCTGCGGGGAGGTGCAGAGACACGCAGCCCCTGGCCCAGGGATGCCGCGGGTCAGCACGCAGGGGTGTGATGTGCTTATGTGTGGGTTTGGGAGTATACGTGGTGAGATGTCCACTCAGGGGGCTGGTGTTTGTGGGTCCCGCACAGATCCCTTTTCTGACCGCAAATATCATTTATGTTTATAATTCTGGGCGACAGTCCTTCACCTAGGTTGGAGCAAAGGCACTGATGACAGCTGTCTTAATAACCCTAGTAGTTGCAATTTTGGAATCAGCTTTTGCCCTTAGCTCATCCCATGGAAGAGGGTTTTTCTTCTCTTCACAAGCAACCATGCACATGCAAACTTTAAGAAGTATTTTATTCTTTAGCTCAAGACCAAGACAGACACATCCTCCTCCTTTGCACCCATGTGCGTGCATGCATGCGTGCATGCGCGTGTGTGGTGTGTGTGTGTTACTGGGATTCAGCTCTGGGTCCTCCTTGCCCAGAGCTATATTCCCAGCAATTGTTTTTAATAACAGGGTCTCACTAAGTTGCAGAGTTGTCCAGGCTGAGCTGGCACTTGAAATCCTCCTACCTCAGCCTCCTAGAGTGCTGGGACGACAGGCCCCCAGGTCCAGCCTGTCTTCTTAAAATGAGATGCTACAAAGAAAACGCTTTGAGGGCCGGTGTGGTGCCAGAGGATGCAGTCCCAGCAGGTCAAGAAACGGAGGCAGGAGGATTGCAAATCCAAACCCAGCCTGGGAAAAATAGCTGTTTCCTAATTGAGGTAGCCCATCTCACAGTAAAACGTAGGGGTAAGGGTGCCGCCCAGTGGTACAGGGCTTGCCCACCACCTCAGGCCCTCGGTTCCACCCCCAGTGCTAGAAAAGAAAGGACCAAACTTTGGGGGATGGGGAGGGGATAGTACAATGAGACCAAAGGGGACCCGTCTCGCCTGTGAGTTCTCAGTTTTTGTGCCAACAAAATGTATTTACCCAAGGATTTTCCTGCCAGATACTATTATGTCCTATAAATTGAGATTAGCTGTTTTTTAATCTGTAGTTGAGTGGCCACTTCCTCTTTCTACAAATCTTTAATACGAGAAGCCCAGATTACCATCATTTCGTGGATGTAATGAGGGGAATAACGGGAACTAGTGGGGAGGGGGAAGGAGCGGTAATTTTGTTGAGATACGTGAATGCACAAAATACTCAAGATCAATGTAAATGTTATGTGTTGCATGTATACATATCAATAAAATGGGGAAATTAAATAAGTAAATAAAGCCACCCTAGAGCTAGGCCCACTGGCGCAGGCCTGCAATCCTAGCATCCCGTGAGGCTGAGGCAAGAGGTTTTCAAATTTAATGAGTTCAGTGAGTCTGTATCTTAACATAAAAAATCAGGGCTGAGGGCATAGGCTCAGGCATTAAAGCACTTGCCTAGCAAGCTTGAGGCCCTGGATTCAGTTCCCAAGCATCACATAAACTAGATGTGGTGTTACGCACCTATAATCCCCACACTTGGAAGGCCAACGCAGGAAATTTACCTTGTGTTCAAGGCCAGCCCAGGCTACATGGTGAGTTCAGGATCAGCCTGGACCTCAGAGAGAGACCCTGTCTCAAAAAAAGACAGCCCTCGAAATAAAAAATGGGCTGAGGATGTATCTCAGTGTCAAGGCCCCAGTCAGGGTCACCAAAAAACTAGCTTCCCTGTCCTTCCTGGCAACATGACTGAAAGTCACAAAGACCCCACCTGGGCCCTCTCCTCGTCTGCTTCACAGCTGGGCTGCTGTCTGGCCGAGGAGGGAGGTGGCCTCACTGTCCCTCGCCCTGGTGTACTTCTTCCTCCAGCATGTGGCCAGTTCACCGCTCAGCAGCCTGCTTGCTGAATTTACCCAGAGTTACAAGAACCATCAGTGGTTGGGTTTATCAACCCAAAGAGTCAGCTGCTTTCCCCGGATCGCTTGCGATCCCTCTGGGGCTGCCCTCTGTTCCTGACGCAGTAGGAGCAGAGTTAGGCCCTCCTGGCTCAGAACCACATAGACATTAGAGTTATTTGGTATACATTGTGAGAGCCAATGTGTTCCTTTTTTGAGCAGGGGGAGGGAGGACAGGGTCTTGCTCTGTAGTCCAGGCTGGTCCTGAACTCACTATGGAGCCCAGGCTGGACTCAAACTTAAGGCAGTCCTCCTGCCTCAGCCTTCCAAGTAGGAACATGTCGCAGCCAGCGCGACATCAACTGCTTGGTTAGTCAGGGCTCTGGATTGGTCTGTGCAATCAAAAAATGATCCACTCAGGCGGACTTGTGGAACCGGCTCACGTACAGGATGGAACGAGTTAATTTTTCCTTCTCCCGGAGAGCCTGGAGGCCCTTCCTCTCGGCTTTGAGATTTGTGGCAGTCTTCCGCCAGATTTTTCAAGAGTTAAAAGAAGCTTCCTATTTTCACTGCATCAGGAGGGATCTCCTAACGAGAGACTGCAGACTGTGTCCCCACAGGACCACGGGTGTGCAGCCATTCCCAGGTATTATGCGGTGCTAAGGGACTGAATCGGGGCCTCTCGCTTCCTAGGCAATGCTGTCATCACTGAGCTGTTCCCCCAGGCCTCGGTGTGGCTTGTTTTCCGCCCAGGACAGGGGATTGAACCTGTGCTAGCCACAGTGCATGATATATGCAGGCATTTTTACTTTTATGTATTTATGTATTTTTATAAAGTTTTTGCTAGCCATTTTTTGTCTTTTTCTTGTTTTATTTGATTTTTTACTTTTTAGTGCTCAGCACTGAACCCAGGGCTTCGTGCTTGAGAGGCAGGCGCTCTACCACTGAGCTAAATCCCCAATCCCATTGCTAGCGATTTTTATTTACATTTCTTTATCTTGTGACAGGGTCTTGCAAAATTGCCCAGCCTGGCTTTGAGCTTGGTTTTGTTTTTGTTAGTTTGGTTTGGGTTTGGATTTTGGGGTTTTTTTGTTTTTGTTTTTCTGAGATAGAGCCTCTCTTTGGCAGGACCCATCTGGTCCTGAACTCACTCTGCAGCACAGGCTGACCTCGAACTCACAGCAGTCCTCCCACCTCAGCCTCCCCCCACCCCCCAGGTCTAGGATGATGGGTGTGTGCCTGGCTGGCCTTGAACTTAGGATCCTGCAGCCTCAGCCTCACAAGTATCTGCGATTATAGGACGATGCCATCAGGCCCAGCAGAAGTGTATGTTGGATACTGACAGATATAGGCAGGCTTATGCCTGAATTTGGCATGTGAGCCCACTGAAGATAATAGGTAAACCTGTTGTTGTTATTTACACATATTACTTGTTCAAATTAACAAGAGCCACTGTGATTTTCCATACCTGTGTACGTATGTCATGTGCCAATGTGTCCAGCCGCCCTCCTGCCCACCCCGGCCCCTTTCCGCTTCCTAGCAGTCTCTTTGCACATATGAGAGGAAACGGTCAGACTTTTCTCCTCTGGATGTGCCTTTTTTTTGCTAGTCAGGTGCCTCCGGGCTCCACCCTCTGTCCTGGAAGTGACGGTCTGTCCTTCTTTTTATGGCCAAATAACACCCCGCTTGGTCTGTGTGTTGCTTGGCTTTATCCGCCCACACCCATGTTGCCCGTTGGGAGCGCCGCACTGTAGACACAGGCGTGCAGATGCCACTGGGGTGCGGACTTCACTGCCTTTGGGGCCTCCCAGGAGGGGCAGCTGGCTGTGTCTGCTGGGGAGCAAGGGGAGCGGAGGTGGTGACTGTGGTGACCATGGGGGTGTCTGGAAGATGTGGCAGCGAGTGTAGACAGCTGTGACGTTGGTTTTGCACAGCGCACAATGTTTAGTTGTGGCTGGTGCTGGGCCTGTGTCCACTGTGATGTGTGGCACCCGCTATGCGAGTCAGAGCTGCCTTAAGCCGTGCAGCCAACTTGCTAGATGCCCATGCCCATATGCACACTGCACGTATTCGCACGCACGTGCCCAGAGAGCAGCACTTGGCCGCCCTTGCGGGAGCGCTGCAACTGAAACCCGGCCGGGGTGTGCATCTCCGTGGGGATCGTGGCCCCCAGCCCCTCACTCGTGTCCTCATAAGACACAGCACAGAGAGCACTTGCCAAGGAAGTTTACAGTGGGCAGGTCCCCAGGGCCCCAGCAGAGCCTGTAGCAGAAAGCAGTGCCAGCTCCCAGGAACCCTGGACTGCTTCAGGGAGCGTGGCTGTGCCCAGGAGGCAGCCGAGGTCACTGGGCTCTGGGGCAGATTCTTCTGTGGGAGTGGTGGGTACCTGGAATCAAGCCGAGAGTGTTCACGCTGAGTGACATCCCAGCCCTTTGTGTGTGTGTGTGTGTGTGTGTGTGTGTGTGTGTATTTTTTGAGACAAGATCTCACTGTTGGCCGTGCTGGACTGAACTTGAGATGCTCCTGTCCCAGGCTTCGAGTGCTGGGACGACAGGCCTGTACCACCAGGCCCAGCTTTGGGAGTGTGTCCTCACTGGCCCTATTTGAGCAGGCAAGACAGAGTGAGATTAGCGTCTCGTTGTCCCGTGTGTCCTGGGTCAGGCCTGAGGACATCCCTAGCTAGACATGGCAGAGGCCTTCTGCAGCCATTCTTGGCTGTGGTCCTAGGACCTTGGGCCCTGCTGCCTTCTGCTGTAACATATAGGGACCCTGAGGACATGCATGAGCTGCTGGCCACCAAGGTGCCTCCTCCTGTGCCCACCTGCAGTGGCACTTGTAAGGCTCTTTTAGAGGTCAGCACCCATGCCGTCTCCATCCTGTGTCACAGGCCTGTGCGACCTCCCCAGCCCTCCATGCTGAGCCATCCGCACCCTTGTGTCCTCCCTGGCCAGGACACCTACCCCACCGCCTATTGCAGTCCTAGGCAGTGGCCCTTAAGGGTGACACAAGACCCTGCCAGGTGGGGGAAGAAGAAACCCACCTCCCTTGAGGGTGGAAATGAGGAGGGACCGGCCCTGGCATCCACCTTCCCCCAAAAGACCTGTGAACTCAGGGTCCCCTCGGCCTCACGGCTGACCATGCATGGCAGAGGTGACAGAAGGAGAAGGGAAGACACTCAGGTCCCCAGCCCAGGCCATCTGGCCCTGCCTCTTGCCCCTGCGGCCAGCATGCCTGACCCCCAGGCTCCACAGGGTGGGCATGCGTGGTGCAGGTTGACGCAGCAGGCGGTGCCAGGTGGCCGCGGGTGGAATCCAAACCCCGAGCCTGCCCGTGGCTCCTGGGCCTAGGCCCAGCAGCTGCTCATCTTGTGCCTCAAGAGTTGAGAAATACATGAACAGGTAGCAGCAGGGAGAGGATGGGCTGGAAGCCCGCCTGCTCCGGGGACAAGCAGGAAAGCCATGGCGGCCAGCAGCCATGTGTGGGGCAGGAACAGGTGGCGTGAGGGGGCTGGATCTTCCTGTAACATCTGCTCACTCCTCGCTGTGCAGTGGTGACTTACCCCACCTTCTGTCTGGGCTTAGTGCTGCCCCAGCCCAAACCCTGCCTTCCCCGCCCTGCCCCACCCCACCTCCATCCCCTCCCTGATCCCACAAGGATGGGCTCGAGTCCCACGTTACTGCTCCCAACAGTCTGGTTCTGTGTTAAAGATCCTCAGACCTGGGCGTGGTAGCTCATTCCCGTAATCCCAGCTCTCTGGGAGGCTGAGACAGGAAGAGACCCAATTCAGACACGGCCTGGGCAGTTTGTGACTTAGTGACATCCTGTCTCAAAGTTAAAAAAAAAAAAAAGACTCAGACTGACCTGCCAGGCTACTCCTGGCTGAGGTCTGGGGCGTAGAGGAAGCAGCCACTGGGACTCCAGAGAACCTGTCCGGAGCTCAGCCCCTGCCCAGGACCCAGGTGAGCCTGGCTGACCTCAGACGGGGCACCACACCCCCAGCTGCTCCTGAGTTAGTGCAGGACAGTGGGACTGCCGGGTGCCGTCAGGGCAGGTGGGCTCAGAGCTGAGGAGGGGACCTGGTGTCCATCTGTCCAGGCCCGCAGAGCCCAGGCACTTCCTTGCCATCCTCTCTGAGTGACCGAGTCCCCTTACCCTTCTAACCACCTCCCCGGGTATGACATCCCCCGAGCCCGGTCAGACTGCACAGGGGCAGAGGACGGAAACCAGGGGACAAGGGGTGCGGGGACCGGGCACCCCAGTGGGAAAGCCTGGCCTGGCGACCAGGCGCCGAGAGGGCTGCATGCTGCCTCCCCCTCCTGCCTTCTCAGTGCATGGGCACCCAAGTGGCCTCAGTAGGTTGCTCAGCATCGGGGGTTGTGGCTGAGGCCAAGGACTCCCCAAGACCGAGGGAGGCGGGCGCTGGTCCAGTCACCACGGAGCGGTGGGCCCCAGTCCCTAACGGGCTGTAAATCAGAGTGCAGGGACTCTTTCCCTGCCCATGCAGTGGCTAGGCCTCCGTCCCAGAGGCACCGGCCCTCCTTCCCAGCTGTGTCCCTGCCCAGCTCAGGCACACCCCAGGCTACCACCTGCTGGCAGCCAGGGGGAATTCCCACATTCACCCAGGTGCCCACCCGGCTCTGCTCCTGACAGCAGGACCCCCAAGGAGGGGACCTCAGGCTCAGGTGTATGGGACACAGTGGCTGGGACTTGTGTCTGGTTTTGCAGCTTCAAAGACTCAGGGAAGTGATAGCTGAAGGCTTTTCCCCCTCTGATTTTGTTTAGTTTGCGGTACTAAGGACTACATCCAGGGCCTTTGCACTGAGCTGCATCTGCAGCCTTCCCTTTAAATTTTTTCTTTTTCTTTTTTTTTTTAGATTTTGAGACAGGGTTTTGCTAATTTTCTAAGTTGTCCAGGCTGGGCTCAAACTTGTAACCCTCCTGTCTGTGCCAGCTGGGCAGGCAGATTTTAATGTACCATGGAATGGAAATTAGCATTCAAGCTTTCAGAGTTGAATGGCCACCTAGCTCAGAAAGGGGCACCTTGACCGGTGGGTGGGAATGGAAGTGTTTGGGATGGCTCCCAGAGCTGCGCTCTGCCTGTGATTTCTGTGTTCTGAACAGGCCAGGGGCAGTCCTCAGGATGCCCTGCTGTGGGTCTAACCCCACTTGGTGGCCATAATGGAGAATGTCACAGGACCCTTCTCTTCTCAGCACCAGGGTCTTGGGGCACTGACCATGGACCCCTATTCCTCCTGCCTGACCCCAAGGGCTCACTTCTGGATTGAGAGTTCAAACAAAGACCAGTTAGACAATTTGGGGTTTAATAGGAAACGGAGGGTGGGCAGGGCCTATCCCGGCATCCCACAGCCACCCCACATAGCAGGGACACAGCCTCGGGGACCTTTGTCCCCGCATTCAGGGAGCCCAGGGAAGTCAGGACAAGAGGGCAGGGGTGCGATGCAGCAGAGGTAAGGAGCTCTGGTGGGATGAGGCTGGAACTAGGTAAACAGCCAGGAGCGTCAACAGGAACAGTGGGGTCTCCCCCTGGCAGACCCCAGGCGGGTCCCATCTAGGGCTCAGGGAAACTGGGGGACGTAGCGGCGGATCCAGGACATGTAGCTCGACACACGAGTGTACACCCCAGGGAAGTTCCGGCGGCCACAGCCATTGCCCCAGCTCACCACGCCCACCTGGACCCAGGTGCAGTTCCACCGGCAGACCAGGGGTCCCCCGGAGTCATTCTGCACAAGAGATGCTGTCAGAGTGAGGCGCAGACACCCCGCAGGGAGGGGCAGGCCAAGGGAGGGGGTCTCACCTGGCAGGAGTCTCGACCCTCCTGCCCTGCACATAGCATGCTGTCATGTATGACCCTGCCGTCAGCCTCGTGGGAGAAGTTCCGATAAAGCTGGTCACATTCCTCATTCTCCACGATCGGTACAGCCACCTCCTGCAGGCGGTAGGGTGGGCGCAGCGGCTCTGCGGGGAAGGAGGGTGAGGACCAGGTGTTGGGGGCACCCGCAGGTTCCCAGGATGGGCACAGAGCCCTCCCAATACCCACCTCTTTCTCTGATGTCACCCCAGCCTGTCACCCAGCACGTGGTCCCTGGGGCAACCCTCTGGGAGGCCCTTGGGAGGGACACGGGGCGGATGTGCCGCGACAGCCTGATGGGGGCCACCAGCCTCAGCAGGGCCACGTCCGCGCCCCCAAAGGCCGACAGGCTCTGGTTGTATGCGGGGTGGCGGATGATCTGGGCCACCTTGACCAGAGTGTCATTCCTGTAGAGCTGCAGCTGCCCAGCCTGGACCCTGAAGATGCAGGCATCCAGCTCCTCCCTGGGACAGAGACAGAGTCCTCAGGGAGGCTGCAGGGACCAGGCTCTGCCCGGGATGGGGGGGTGCCCAGAAATCCTGCCTCCTCCCAGTCCCCGCGTCCAGCCAGTGCCCGCACTCACGGCTCCAGGCAGTGGGCCGCAGTCAGCACCCACTGCGGGTGGATGAGAGAGCCCCCGCACATGTGTTCCCAGGCGCTGTTCTCCATGTCATAGTACCGCAGGCTGACCTGCCACGGGAACCGCATGACCTCCACGGGGCAGCCCCCGACAATGCCCACCTGCTTCTGTCCTGGGCTGGCGTCTGGGGATGGGGGCAGGGGTCAGGGGACAGATGGAGGAGTCAGTCAGGGGACTCACAGATGGGCAAAGGCTCAGGTATCCCCATGCCAGCCTGCTGTCCCCAGGAGCCCTGGGATCAGGGCGGGGGTCCTGAGTCAGTGAAGGGCCTGGGGTGGCGTGGGGGCTCACCAGGGGTCAGAGGCAAGGAGCTCCCCAGGCAAGGGAGGGTCAGAAGCAGCAGCTGCAGCATCCTGGGGACGCCTGGTGGAAGCCTACTAGCTTGGGGCAGAGGCTGGCAGCCTGGCTTAGTGACTCCCCCTCCCCGTGACTCTTGTCTGCCCCATTTATCCCTTCCACAGGATGTGGGCACAGCCCCCCCTGGGTTGGGGGGGGCGGGCAGTAACCAGGCGCAGGACCTTTCTGGCAGGGTCTGGCCGTCAGCTGTGCTCACTGTCCCCAGGTCAGGCCATGCAGGTGGGTGTCCTGTTCAGGAAGGGGAGTAGCATGGTGAGAAGAGACATGGGAGAGTGGGGCCCTCTGCAGGTGTCTCCTAAGCCGAGGCAGCCACCCCTGTTCTCTGGGTGAGGGACCTGCAGTCCAGTGGTCCACAGGACCCCGGCACCTGGGCTGGGAACCCCCAGGAGTCTTGCCTAGCATCTCAGAGCCTTGGGTACATGGGGCAGTTGGGTCCTCAGGGCACGTCCATCCCCTGCAATGACCTCCAACTTATGGGGAGGGGAAGAAGTGGCCTAGCAGTCCCCACACCTCTGTGGCCCCTGACCTGGGCACCGCTCTCTCCAGCATCCCTGACTCCCTGCACAGATATGCCCACCCTCTTCAGGGGCTAAGGCAGCTGCAGAGGGCACCCAGGTCCTTGACCCCAGACTTCTGACAAATGTCTGTCCAGCTGCATACCTGCCCAGTCCCCTGACCCCCAACATCTCGCAGAGGCAAGGACATGGCTGTGGGCCCCATGCTGCAGGAGGGACGGGGCTGAGCTGTGGCTCAGAGTCCAAGATGTGGCTGAGACAGTCCATCCCCACTGCCCTGTGCCCTGCTAGCTGGGGGCCTGCAGCTTGTGTCCAGGAAAACTCGAGGGTGTTTTTGTTTTGTTTGTTTGCTTTACTCTACAGGGAATCAAGCCCCAGGCCTTCACCCTGAGCTTCATCCCAAGTTCATTTTTATTTTCGGTTTTGAGACATGGTCTCACTAATTTGCCGAACGGTCCAGGTTGGGCTTGACCTTCAGATCCTCCTGCCTCAGCCCCCCAGAGTGCTGGGATAACAGGCCCAGAGTCTGAGGACATTCTGCTAAGTGTACAGGAGAGGGAGCCAGACCAGGACTAAGGGAGGACGGCTTCTCCCTGTCCACTAGAAAGTGAGAGAGTGTGTGGGTTCCACAAGGTGGAGAGCCCCAAATTCCTGCATTGAACTTTAACACCAAGGACCTTAGAATGTGACTGCATTTGGACACAGGATCTTCAATGAGATGGTCAAGGCTGAGGTCAGAGAGATGGTGCTGATCTGACAGCTGTCCTCTAGGAAGAGATCAGGACAGAGGAAGGGTGGCGTTGAGGACACACAGAGAAGGCAGCGTCCGCAGGCCCAGGACACAGGCCTCAGCAGGCCTGGGAAAGAATAAACCCCTGTGTGGGGCTAAGCCGGTGGCCCTGGCTGTGACCCCAAGGCAGCAGAACAGGGCCCTGTGGTCTCCCATGCTTCCACTGAGAAGGAGATCCTGGATGGGGGAAGTAGAGAGCCTGCTGCGCCACCTAGGAAGAACTTGGGTTCTTTCCCTCGTCTTTTTTGTGGAACTGAGCAGAGAGCCCAGGTCTTTCACACCAAACCTCATCCCCAGCCACTTAATTTTGAGACAGGGTCTTGCTCTGCAGCCCAGGCTGGTCCTGAACTCCAAATGTAGCTCAGGCTGGCCTTGGACTCAGGGCAATCCTCCTGCCTCAGCCTCCCCAGTGCTGGGATTACAGGCGTGCACCACCACGCCCGGCTTATGTGATGCTAGGGAATAGAACTCAGGTACTTAGGATTGACTTAGCTGAGCCATCCCTCCAGCCCAGTGCCCCCCCCCCAGCCAATTTTTATTTTTGATTTTGAGACAGGATCTCACTAAATTGCTAATCAACCCAGGCTGGGCTTGAAATTGCAGTGTGCCTGCCTCAGCCTCCCAGAGTACTTGAATTAGGATTATAGGACTGTTCCACCAGCCCAGCTGAGAAAACAATTATTTGAGGAAAAAAAAAATCACAACTCAGGTTGTATGAAATGAAATTTTTCACCTGCAACAGTGGTTTCAATAAAGTAATTTTTTCTTTTGTTTTGTTTTTTGAGGCAGGGTCTTACTCCGTAGTCCAGACTAGTCCTGAGCTTCCTATGGAGCCCAGGCTGGCCTCGAGTTCATGACAATCCTCCTGCCTCAGCCTCCCGAGTGCTAGGATTACAGGTGTGCACTGCCATGCCTAGATTATGTGGTGCTGGGGAATTGACCTTGGGCCTTGGGCTTGCTAGGCAAATGCTTTAGCCACTGAGCTATTCCTCCAGTCCCAAATAATATTTTTAAATGGTGAAAAAAAGAATTCAGAATACAGGCCGGACATCGTGACACAGGCCTATAATCCCAGCACTCTGGGAGGCTGAGGCAAAAGAATCGTTCATTTGAGCTAGCCAGAGCAGTTTAGTGAGTTAGCAAGACCCTGTTTATAAATCAAAACACACCCAAAAAAATGATAATAGGCTGTAGAAGTTGCATAATGTGCAGGCCTTGAGTTCAATCCCCAGGACCACCCGCACACCCACCAAAAGGGAGGAGGACGGCAGCCAGGGAGGGAGGGAGCAGGAGGACGAACCAGCTGTTCTCCTGACCCAACCTTTCAGACAGTTTAGATTAAAATAAAGCTTTCAGATCAAAGGACAGATGACTACAGAAAGTGTTGCAAGAGAGAGAATCAGCACAGGAAATCAAGTTTTAGGGTAAAGTTACTGTTACTGTTGAAATTGATACCATCAGAGAAACTGTATCCACAGTAACCCGTGATTCACAGTGGAAGCCGATCAGCCTGGTCGTCCCAGCAGGAGGAGGAGCCTGAGGCGCAGGGCCTGATAAACCTCACATGTTCTAGAGATGGCTGTTACCGCAAAGAGAAGGGGAGGGACACCACCAGGAAAGCAGCTGACCAGGAGCCAGTCAGGATACGGCAATGATTGTACCTAACTCTGAGAGCATCGGCCTGGCCGGGTGGTGCAGGCCTGTCCTCCCGGAACTTTGGGAGGCTGAGGCAGGAGGATTGTATGTTTCAACCCAGCCTGGGTAACTCGGCAACTTAGGTAGATGTTGTGTCGAAATTAAACAAAAAAATAAGAAGGGCTGGAGCTCAGAGTGAAGGCCCTGGGTTCCGTCCACAGGCTCACCAAAGAAAGGTGAGAACGAGAAGGGGATGGGGGAGAAGTTCAGCAGGTAGAGCGCTGGCCTGGCAAGTGTGGGCCCTGGGTTCGATTCCCCAGCACCACATAAACTAAGTGTGGTGCTGCACTCCCACAATCCCAGCACTTGGGAAGCTGAGGCAGGAGGATTGCTGTGTGTTCAAGGCCAGGCGGGGCTACATTGTGAGCTCAGGACCAGCCTGAGCAAGACCCTGCCTCAAAAGGTGGTGGTGGTGGGGGGGGGGGACACTGGAGGAATAGGTCAGGGGTTAAAGTGCTTGCCTAGCAAGCTCAAGGCCCTGAGTTTGATTCCCCAACCCCACATAAACTGGGCACAGTGACACAAACCTGTAATCCCAGCACTTGAGAGGCTGTGTCAGGAGGAATGCCATGAATTCAAGGCCAGCCTGGGTTACATGAAAAAAAAGGCTACATCAAAAAATAAAAGTTCAGCAAGGTTGCTAGATACAAGATTAGTACACCAATGTCTGTTTCATTTTTATTTATCATCAACAAACCACTAGAAAAGCTGCTTCTCAGAAGACACTTTTATAGTCGGGAAGCAGAAATGGAGGTGTGAGGATTCTGAGGAGGGAAATGATACCATATTTTTATATTTTCCCAATTTTTTATTGTGGTAAAATATATGTGAGATAAAATTAAACATTTGTTTCAATACTGGAAATTGAACCCACAGCCTTTGTAGTTCACTTTTTTGTTGTTTTTTGTTTTGTTTTGAGTCAGAGTCTCCCTGAGTTGCCAAGTCGCCCAGGCTGGCCTCGATCTCGCAGGTGTCCTGCCTGGGGCCTCGCAGGGGGCTGCCGTAACACATATGCCGCCATCTGGCTGAGACCTGTCATCTTGACCGTTGTTGTGTGTATAATTTAGTAATTACCTGTCACCCTCCCCCCACACACACACACCATCAGTGCCCAGAGGAACCCAGGAGGGAGGCCTCAGGCACCACGGCTGTGACCACCTGAGACCTTTTCATCCTGAAAATTTGAAACTCTGCCATTAATCAATGATCCCCTATGCTTCCTCACCCCAGGCCCTGGAAACAATCATTTATGCGTGCCTGTGTGCATGCGTGCACGCGCGTGTGTGTGTGTGTGTGTGTGTGTGTGTGTTTGTGTAGTACCGGGTGTAGAGCCCCAGGGACACTACCACTGAGCTCTGTCTCAGCCTTGTTTGTATTTATTTATGTATTTTATGTGGCCCAGGCTGGTCCTGAACCCACTGTGGAGCCCAGCCTGGCCTTGGGCTCAGCAATGATCCTGCCTCAGCCTCCTACCTTGCTTGGCAATTTCTTCTCTCTTCAAGGGAACATACTATTCTGTTGTGTGCACACGTCACGTTCATGCGTTCACTTACCTGTCTGCAGACACGGGTTCTTCTGTCTTCTAGCTGTTGTGGGAGATGCTGCCATGGCCACGAATGCCCTGTCAGGAGGCGCTGCTGTGGTGGCCACAGACCCCACAAAGGGACCATGCAGGGAGGGGTCGGCGTTTCCTACAGGGGCCTGCAGATTTGCGAGTAAATCCCAGTAACACCGACTTTCATGAGGGTTCCTAAAAATGAGACTGAGTAGGGACGGGCCAAGGACAGCAGCCTACTGTCAGGCCTCAGTTTTCCAGTAGCTTCTCCTGTGATAAGGCCCAAGGAAGACACAGGGCTTGTTGTTTGCTGGAGCTGATGCTAATTATTGTCTTTCAATCAACAAACATTTACTGAGATCAGTCTTTACGGCGCCTGGTGGGCATACAGGCGGATCAGGACACAAAGTTGGTCAGGCGGTGTATATCCAGGCAGGGCGCACCGGCCACAGGCGTCGCCCAGCTCACCACACCTACCTGGACCCAGGTGCTGTTCCACCGGCAGACCAGGGGCCCCCCCAGGAGTCACCCTGTGGGGAAGGCAGTGGTCAGAAGGGACCCTCCCTGCACCCCAGGCCTGAGGCAGGCGGACAGAGGACAGGGAGTGGGTGGAGGTCTGCCCGCACAGGGCCCGATGTTCTGGTTCCCGCACACAGCATGTCATTTTTGATGTGCTGGCCCTGGATTTGGGAGGGGACGGTGTGGCGGTAGAGCCAGTCACTTCTCCGGTTGCTGTCCACCTTCAACTGGGCCTCCTGCAGGAGCAACGGCTGGGGCAGGGCCTCTGGGAGCGGGTAGAGGAGCAGGTGAGGGAGGGTCCTGCGCCCCGCCAAGCTGGGACGACGGTTCCCCAGCCTTCCTGTGGGGTAGGAAGAGAGCCCCCCCGGGCACCTCAGGGTAGCGGTCCTGGGGGCGGCAGGACCCTGCGGCGCTGCACAGTTGGGCTGGGGCCAGGGAGCCCAGGATCTGAGTGCACGTCCTGCTTCAGGGACCTGCCAGCCAGGAACCGGGGCAGATGCCACCTGCCCTGAGTTTGGAATTTCTTGTCTTATATTTTTGGTGGTGGTCTTGGGGGAGGGTCTTTTTACCAAGGAAAGGGCAGCCATGCTCTGGAAAGAGCAATGGGGGTCTCCTCAACCCACGCCACCTTCCCACCACGGCTGCAACTGTAGAGCCGGGTCCTGGCAGGTGTCACCCACTTCAGGTGTGTCCTATGGGCTTGGGTGGGTCCTACATCTAGTGATGGGAGGGGGAAATGTGGTCTAGCCACACAGGGCCATGAAGGAGGAGGCGGAGATGACGGCATAGCCACAAGACCAGGAATCCTGGGATGGCCACGGACACCTGGGCTCAGAGGCCAGGAGGTATCATCCCTCAGGGTATCGAGGGAACACTCCTGCAGTCCCCAGAACAGTGACAGAGTAGCTCTGTGTTGTTCTAAGCTGCTGGCTTGTGGCCGTTTGTGCAGAGCCCCAGGACAGTGACATAGGCCCGCCAAAGCCCAGGCACCCCCATGTCACCACTAGATCCCAAAGATGAGCTGTTAAAGCTGCAGGCGGCCATCCTCCCCGAGTCTCCCCACTTCCCCACCAAGTCTCCCTAACCCTCACCTCCAGCTCTGACATCACCCCAGCCTGTCACCCAGCACGTGGTCCCTGGGGCGACCCTCTGGGAGGCCCTTGGGAGGGACACGGGGCGGATGTGCCGCGACAGCCTGATGAGGGCCACCAGCCTCAGCAGGGCCACATCCATGCCCCCAGAGACCAACAGGCTCTGGTTGTACGCGGGGTGGCGGATGATCTGGGCCACCTTGACCAGAGTGTCATTCCTGTAGAGCTGCAGCTGCCCAGCCTGGACCCTGAAGATGCAGGCATCCAGCTCCTCCCTTGGACAGAGACAGAGTCCTCAGGGAGGCTGCAGGGACCAGGCTCTGCCCGGGATGGGGGGGTGCCCAGAAATCCTGCCTCCTCCCAGTCCCCGTGTCCAGCCAGTGCCCGCACTCACGGCTCCAGGCAGCGGGCCGCAGTCAGCACCCACTGCGGGTGGATGAGAAAGCCCCCGCACATGTGTTCCCAGGCGCTGTTCTCCATGTCATAGTACCGCAGGCTGACCTGCCACGGGAACCACGTGACCTCCATGGGATGCCCACCCGCTTCTGTCCTGGGCTGGCGTCTGGGGATGGGGGCAGGGATCAGGGGACAGGTAGTGGGCTGGTCCTGGGGGCCCTGGGGACAAGGGTGGGGTCCTGGGGCCACAGAAGCTTGGCGTACGATGGGACTTACCGGGGGTCTCAGGGGCTGTGGGCATAGACGCCCCCAGGCAGGGGAGAGTCAGAAGCAGCAGCCTCAGCATCTGCAGGGGAGGACGGGGCAGGGAGAGGAGCCAGGAGCCAGGCCCCAGGCCGGGGACAGCAACCTGAGCAGGTGGCATTCTCACTGTCCAAGTCCATCTGCCTCACCTCCTGCCAGCTCTGGGAGCCCCTTATCTCGGAGGGAGGGAGGGAGGGAGTGGGCAGGGAGGCCGGCCTCCTGGGCACGTCCGGAGGGACAGTACTGACAGAAGGTGTGGTGGCAGGTGTTGGGGTACTGGCCGCACGCGGTCCGGGCACAGGAACATGGCCAGCAGCAGCGCAGGGAGTGCAGATAAAAGGCAGTTTGAGAGCCATGATGCAGTGTCAAGCCAGAAAGGAATGGGGGTGGGGTGCGTGGCTAAAGACGGCCCCTCCTGTGTGCACTGGGACACCCACTATCCCTGGGGTCCCTGGACCCCCCTCGGCTCCCACAGTGACCTAACATGCCCCAGCCTGTGGCAAGCTGGGCTCCTCGGCCACGAGGGGGCAGCACAGAGTAAAGTGGGGTGGAGTTGGGAGGAGGCCTGCCTCTGGGACCTCTCCCTGCCCTGGCAGCCCGAGTGGGGTAATAAAAGTGGCTCAGTCCCAGCTGAGCGTGGTGGCACAGGCCTGTAAGCACTTTGGAAGGCTGAGGCAGGGAGATCTGGCTGGGGCAGCTGGACCGGTTTAATCCCATTCTGGTCCCAGTGACTAAGTGAAACTGTATCTCAAAATCAAAAATAAAAAAGGTCTGGGAATGTAGCATAGTATGAAGGCCCTACATTCAATACCCAGCACTGCCGGAAAAAAAATTTTAAAAAGATTGAAGGCTCAGTCTGAACTTATCCACAGCCCCAAAGATTGAGGGCTGCTTGACCAAGTTCATGTTTCTAAGTGGGATTTGCACTCCCCACGAGGAGGGCACTGGATTCCCAGGGGTCTCTCCCCAAGTGACCGGCACCCCTGGAGGTGGCAAGATGGGACACCCCCTCCGCGGCCATCAGCTCTCCCCGCCCTCCCGGCTCGCACTGCATCACAACGGGCAGGAAGCCCCTGACCCATCACGTGCAGAAGGCGGCGCAGTCCCAGAGAAGAGATCGGAGACACCGCCCCTGCCCTCCAGCGCGGTCAAGGGGCCATCTGCAGCCTGTCCCCGCGGCCGAGGCCTGTCGCCCCAGCACACCTGTGCGGAAGACGCAGGAGGGTCACAACGTGGGGCCCTGCTCGGACAACTTAGGGCTTTAGAGGGATCCAGTCGCAAAAGCGACTGGGGTCACAGCTGAAGGTGAAGGCCCCCGGACTCCTCCCTGGTACAAAACGAAAAGCCAGTTTCTTATCTCCTAAAGCCATCTACGGAGCTGCAGTTTACAGCTGGGCTTTGGGTGGAGTCTGCGGCGAGGCAGCGGGAAGTCCAGCGCCGCCCCGCGGCCAGGCGTGGCAGGGAGAGGTCGGACCCGAGCCCGCCCGGGGCCCTCGGCTGGCGCCACCGCGTGGCCGAAGACGTTACTGCGGACCCGTGGGCGCTGGCCGACCTCAGGCACCTGCGACCGTCGGGACGCACGCGACACAGCCTGCTGCAGGGGCGGCCCGGGGACCCGGACCCATTGTCCTTGGAGAGGGCCCCATTGGCTTGGCACCGGGCCCCGGTGAGGCCGGATCCGCACTGGTCTTTTTCCGGGAAGCATGGCCACCAGGGGGCAGCCGAGGGCCAAAATCCTGCCCGGTGCGGTCTCCGCTGTGCGGCGACGCCTGACACGCGGGCGGCCCGTGCATCCCGTGGCCTCCCGCCGGCCTCGCCCCTCGGGATGATGCCTTGGGTGCCCCCCGGGAAATCACGCTTTCCGAGCATCGCCTGAACTCCGGCGGCCGCCCCAGCGCCGCCCGTCCTGACGGCTGGCCTCCCTGCGCTGGGACCCTTGCGCGGCCGGGGCGAGCTGGCCCGCGCCACCGACCTGAGGCGCCTCGCCGCGCTCCCCCTGCTGCCGCCTCCGGGGGCTGCGACGTAGGCAAGCCTTCCAGCCTAGCCCGGCTCTCTCCTGCTTTCTTGGAGAAGCCAGAAGCAGCAAACATTTTCTCTGTTCTAAAATAAACGTGACTGTGGTTGCCTGGAGCTCAGTCCACAACGAAGGGCCGGACGGGGACAGCAGAAAGCCACGCCTCGGGCACCCTGGCCTGGCGGCCTCCTGCCTGATTGGAAGGCTCCAGACTCCATGCTAGACTCAGAATGTATGCCCAGGCCCTCAAGGCGGGTCGGGAGGGCGTCCCCACTCCTGCAGGTGGTCGCTTGTCCTCCGCGGCCCCTGTGTGGGCCCTCACGCCCTGGCCGTGTGGTGGACACGGGACACGAGAGGCCAGGCCGGGGCAGCTTCTCAGCACCCAGCGTGGTCATGGCATTTCTCTTGGGTGACAGTGGCAACGAGGTGGCTCGCAGCAACGTCCTGGGCGGCCACGGGAAGCAGCATCCAGGTCACGGGCAAACAGGGACCCTTCGGGCCTGCTTGCTTCCCGCTCACAGGTGACTGGTGACCAAGTCACCCGCCCCCACGTGGAGGGAAGCGGTATTACACCCCGGTGAGGGGGAGGGGGCCTGCCTTCAGGCGTCCCAGCCGTGGTCCCCAGCCTTTCTGTTCTAGTGTCCAGTTTCATGGGAGAGTTTTTCCATAGACATGACTGGGGTGGGGGGCGCTTGCACCTCACTCCCAGCTCCAGATCACCAAGCGTTGGGTTCTGAGGGGCAGGCAACCGGGATCCCTCCCGTGCGCCGCTCCGAGCGGAGTTTGTGACCATCTGCTGCTGCTGCTGCTGGTGGTCACAGGAGGCCGAGTTTGGACAGTTACGGGCGCGTTGGAGGCCAGCTGTGAATACAGGTGCGGCTTTGCTCCGCGGCGCTCAGCCCCCTCCTGCTGGGCCACCGGTTCGTAACAGGTCACGGACCAGTACCAGCCCCTGGTGCCGAGTTTGGAGGACACCTGGAATAAAGGACTCAGACTCCCTCCAGGAGCCCAGAGGGAAGGACCAGCCTCCCCTGGCTGGGCTGCGGGAGAGGGAGGGGCCCCAGGGTCAGGAGTGTGGTCTCTGTGGGAAGGGCGGAGGGCTCTGAGCCCACCCAGGGTGAGGCAGCGGAGGCGTTGTTTCGGTTCAGCTGTAGGAACTCTGTACACATTCTGGACATTAGCCCCTTAATCAGATATACGCAGTTGTGCAAGTGTTTTCTCCATTCTCCGAGCTGCCTTTGCACCGTTCTGACGGCACGTTTGGTGCGTGAGGCCAACTTAGCCAGTTTTGCTTTTGGTATCATATACAAGAAACCACTGGCAAACCCATCCTCAAGCTTTCCTGTTTTCTTTCAAGCGTTTTAGAGTCACGGTTTCATTTCAAGCGAGTTTGTAGTTTCCTACGTTGTGAGGTAAGGGTCCACTTCCGCACGTGAATCTTCTCCCGCTGTAGAAACTCAGCAAGAAATAATGGCTCCTGGCTGGCGGCCCCATGTGGGGAGTCTGGCCCCCTAATGGCCAGGGCCGGGGGAATGCGGGCTCCCAGGGCCATTCTAGCTAGGGACTAGACAACAGGTGCCAACGAGAACCACAGCGCCCGAGGGTGCAGTCCCAGGTGTCAGGCCCCTGGTCCCTGTATGGGGCCAGGTGACCCCACTGGGAGCTCGGTCTGGAAGAGACTTGGTGTTCCCACCTTCTGATGGGAGCCAGATAATCGGGGGCCCAGCCGTCAAATCTCTACAGGCAGGCCCCCTCCGGGCTGGGCAGCGCCCGCAGCCCTTTCGATTCTACCCTGCCAGCTAAGAAGCTGGCGGGAAGCACCGTGCACTGCGCCCCCAGATGAGGGGACCCGGTGCTGTCTGCCGTGGTCTCGGTCCCAAGCAAAGAGAGGGGGGCGTGGATGCACGGTGAAGAGGGGTCGTCCCGCAGTTTCCCAGCACACCGCCCCTCAAACTCCTCCCCTCACCCCCCGCGGGGTCCAGCCCGTTCCGGACCCCAGGCCCCGGAGCTGCCCCCTCCGGTTCGGGAACCTGCCCTCTACAGCGGCAGAGACCAGGCGATCGCACGGGGCGGCGGCCCGACGGAGACACGCGGGGGGCGGGCGGGGGGCAGGGAGAGCTCAGGGGGCGCGCGCCGCCCCTCCCCCACGGGCCCCGCCCCCTCGCCCGCGACGAAGCCCCTCCCCGCCCTTCCCCCACCCAGGGCCAGCCCGCGGGTTAGGGAGCGTCCGCGCGTTCCCTCCCGTCGGTGTGCGCACGTCCGGCCTTCTGTACGGACTCAGCTCATTGGGTGGGTTCGACAGAAGCCCCGCCCAGGGCCATAAAACGGCCAATCGCCGAGGGCGTCACAGGACGCTGTGCTCCGGCGATCGTCACCGTCCTGCGACGATCTGGTTGAAGCTTAGGCCTCAGCGGTCGTTGCCCGCTGGACCCCGGCCCTGACCCCAAGAAGACCTCCGAGTTCTGTGGTCAGGGCGCTGTACTCCGAGCATCCGGGTAGCCCTTGGGGGTCTCGGCTTCCCTTTCCCCACCAAGACTCGCCGGCGTGTCTTCGAGTGAACGCGCACCCCTCGAAAGGGAGTTTGCGGACGCTCCCTTGCTCCGGCGACGCGGCTCCTTTAAGGACGCGGGCGTCCGGGGCGTCGCCTGCTTGGAGAGACGCCCCCGGCCCAGGCTTCCCGGGCGGACCCGGGAGGCGAGCGCGCGGCCGCGGGACCCGGGCGGGCGGCGGGCGGGTGGCGGCGGGGGCGGCTCGGCGGGCGAGGCGGCGGGGGCCGCGCGCGGGACCGGCGCGCGGCGGGCAGTCCGGCTCAGGCCCCGCCCCGCCCCGCCCGCCGGGGTCCTGCGCTCGGGGCTGCGCGCGGCGGGCGCGGAGGGAAGTCCCGAGACAAAGGGAGCGCCGCCGCCTCTGTCGCCGCGACGCGCCCGGCCTCGGCCGCCAGGTGAGCCGCCCCCCGGCCCGACCCGCCGCCCGCGACCCGCTCTGCGATCCCGGCGGCCCGCGAGGCCGCCCGCCCGTGGCCGGGCCCGAGCCCGTCGCGGCCGCCCGCGGCCTCCGCCCGCGTTCCCGCCCGCGGCCTCCCGCGCTCCGGTCCCCGCCGCCGTCTGCTCGCGGGGCCGGGATCGCCGCCGGCCTCGGAGGCGGCTCGGGCGCCGCGACCCCCGCCGCAGGCTCGCCCGGCCCCGTGGTGCTGCGGGGCGGCGGCCCGGCCGGGTCGCGGTTGGCGGAGTCGCTCCGCCGGCTTCGGGCCGCATGGGTCCCCCGCGTGGGTTCCGGTCGTGGCGGCGTCTGGGGAAGACACGAGGGCTTCGCGGGTGGGTGCGCCGCCGGCCCTGCGGAGAGCGGCGTGGAGCTGGGGCGAGTCCGGCTCCGGGCCCTGCAGGGCAGCTGGCCGCAGGCCCGTGCGTCGCGTCCCGGGCCGGGCAGGTTTGCTTCCCAGTCAGGTCGGAGGCAGAGGCAGAGCCCGCGGCCGGGCCTCCTGCGCAGGGCTGGGGTGCGCACAGGTGCCGGTCAGGGCCTGCCCAGGTGGGTGGGCGTCCCGGCATCCGCGCCGCAGCCGAGCAAGCGAAGGCCGGTGTGTGGGAGGGATGGAGGTTCGTACCTGCCGAGGCTTAGGTGGCCGGTAAGTACGCCTGACGTCCACGCTGCCACCTGTGTCCGGTGCGGCCCAGGTGAGGCCCGGCCTGGGCTTCTCTCTGTGCTCTGGGCTTGGTGCCTGGCCGGACTCTGGTAGTTAAGAGTGATGTCGGTCTTGGCGTCTTAAAACTTTCCTTCGCCGAAGCTGCTTGTGTGGTGGCTCTTGCTTAACTTGGAAAGGCAGGTCCAGTTCTGGGTGAGACGTCTGAGGGAGCAGTTTCGTGTTGTGGCAGATTGGCTACTTCCTCCTGGATCCCGGCAGTGGGACCAGAGGGTCAGTGCAGGTGTGCACCTGCCCTCTGTACCCCACCCAGTCTCGGCGCCCCACCCCGTCTCAGCGTGCTTTGGTATGGAAGACGTCAGGAGGAAGCGTGCAAGCTCTTGGAGGGCCACCCTTCCGTGTTTTCACGTCTGGCTGACCGCAGGTGTCCCTAACACAGTAAAGTTGAGTCCTGATCTCAGGCTGGAGAGGTGGCCTGTGTCCCTGTCTGGGTTGTTGGGTGTAGTGCCTGTGGCCCTCGGTGTCCACAGCCCTGGCCTGGGGCTTAAGGGTGTTTGGGGGCCTGGGGACTCATGGAGGTGGACCCTTGTGCTGCTCCCAAGGCCACTTTTGGAGACTGAGGGCCTGGGTGCAGCAGCCTGCCCACTGCTGTTGCCAGCCTGCGCTGCAGGTCGGAGCAGGGCAGTTATGGCCGCACTCACACGTGGCCTGTGTCCACGGAGCCCGGCCCAGCCCGGGAAGCTGAAGTGTGTCCCTCAAGCGGAACGGTTTCCTTGGCCCAGGGGGTGCAGGTGAGAAGAACCCGCTGAAGGGAAAGCTTTGGGAGAGGCTGACTTGGGACACAGCCTCTGTGAGCCGCTCTTTGCTCCCGCCCCAGAGCCGCTTCTCGGACCCTCACGCCCCTCCGTACTCCCCCCAGGCAGCTCTGCGCTGGCCTTTCTCTACCTGGACCCGTCTCCTCCCAGATTTCCAATGGTCATGGCTTTGCTCACTGGCGCTAGGGCTGGCCCACGTGGCATAATGTGCCGCTCCCCATCCTAGGGGTGATCCCACCTGGCTGGTCCTCACCTGTACACAGCATAGAGCTGTGACTTGTGTTTTCTCCTCGTGTGGAAGAATGCTGCCCTACCGTGCTTTTACTGAAGAGTTGGATGTTCAGACAGGTGTGGTGGGCCCTTCAGTGGCCACTCTGGTCCCACTAGTCTTGGCTGGCCATAGGGGAATGGCAGGTCATGCTTGGGCTTTAACACGAATAAGGGTGTATTTACCATGGGGAGGTGTGGGTACTGGAGATCAAGCCCAAGGCTTTCACACTGAGCTAATTCTCAGCCCATTTATTTTTGATTTTGAGATGTGGCCTCTCTTAGTTGCTACATTGCCCGAGCCGGGCTCAAACTTTAAAGCCTCCTGCCTCGGCCTCCCAGAGTGCTGGCTTTACAGGCCTGCCTCTCCACAACCAGCTCTAGTCTGCCTTAGACTTGGTCTTGGGGCCAGATGAGGTGGGAGCCTGCAGCCAGTGCGCCCTGGGTTCAGGTGCTGGTGCAGCAGCCTTGCATGGCTCCTCCGTCAGCTTTGCCCTGCCAGCAAACTGCTCGATTTGGGGACGTAGCGTGAACCTGCGTACAAGTGATTCCCGAGCAGGACAGTACTGCGTGGTGGCATTTCCAGACTTTCCGGAAGCCGCTCGTGGATGATGCTGGAGACCGCGTGGTGATCTCTCATAGCGGGCACACGCCCCCTAATGCGCATAGTTGGTACATGGCCTCCGAAGCTGCCTGAGACCCTGGTGCAGACCCGGCTCGGCATTCCTGCCCTCCTGAGGCCTTAGGGCAGGCCCACCCAGCGTTCCTGTCTCAGTGGATTTGTGTTCCTCACACTCCCCGTGGTGGTGCTTAGGGGGCCACGCTGAGTAGCCCTGAGACATGCCTAGCTCATCCCCTGCACAGCGAGTGCGTTTGTGGGTGATGCAGGTTTGGGTGGGGAGGTAGAGAAGACACATGGGGCTGGGAAAGGGTGCGGGTACGTTGCTACGGTAGCAGTGGCCAGGAGGGGACGGGAAGTGGGGCCAGCGGAGGGAATCTGATTGGAGACATCCAGAGGCTGAAGCAAGGACGAAGCTGTCTCTTGGGACAGCAAGAGCCAAGTCTGAGTGAGGCTGTGTCTCAGAGTGAGGCCGTCCTGTCCCCCTTGTCTAAGATGGACTTGGGGCAGGCCCCCATGGCCAGGCGGAGGCCGGCAGGTGCTGGCCTTGCTGGAAGGTGGGTATTTCGCCGTGCTAAGGGCTGTGGGGAAGTGGGTGTGTTGCCGCAGCCTCGTTGTGACCCATCCTGGGAGCGTCTCCCTCCTCACAACAGCCTCGCTGTTACACTTGTCCAGGATGTCTCCAGGCCTTAGTGACCTCTGGGCTGGCTCACGTGGTGAAGGAGGTGACCAGTAGTCAGCAGGAGTTTACAGTTGCTGTGGCATCATGTTGCCAGGTGTCTGCAGTACTGGACTGTGGTCCCAGGCCCAGGTGGGGCGCATCTTTACCTGTGGTGAAACGAGACCATGGCACCTTGACCTAGTCCTCTGCGGTGGGGCCAGCCACCCGCTGGGTCACAGGGCAGACATATAGGCAAGAACTGGGGAGAGATGGTAGGTGGCCTGCCGGGGCAGAGTGTCCACTGTCAGCTTCACCTGGTCTTTGTCTCAGACTGCTACCCTTGGGAATGACGATTGTCTTCCTGGCCAGGCCTGAGTCTGAATGCTAAACCCCAATTCTGAACTGAGTGGCCCAGCAAAAATGGGCAGAAGTGCCACGTCCCTGCACCCAAGTCCCTGCCAGCACTGACTTGGTAGTGGGGCTCCTACAGTATGTGACAGAAGACTGGGACAGGTATACACATGCTAGGTGACCCGGCACTGGTGAGTGGCTGCAGACTCCTTCACAGTGGAGCGGGGGCCACCACCTGTGCCACAGAGCCCAGGAAGGAACGCAGCCAGGCACCCAAGGGCCGGCTGGCTGGGGGCACGGTCTGTGTGCCCCAACCCAGGACAGCCATCCTAACTTTACTGTGTTCCTGTCCTTTTAGGGACTGAATATGTCGGGGATCGCCCTCAGCAGACTTGCCCAGGAGAGAAAGGCTTGGAGAAAAGACCACCCGTTTGTAAGGAGAGCTTTGTCCCTCTGCCACTGAGGGTGCCCTACTGTTCAGGCCTGTGGCACTGGGTGGGCTTCCAGAGCTGGTGCTTGGGCCACCCACTGACACGCTCCTGTGGCCCTTTTTCCACAGGGCTTTGTGGCCGTCCCCACCAAGAACCCTGATGGCACGATGAACCTGATGAACTGGGAGTGCGCCATCCCCGGGAAGAAGGGGGTAAGCCACCCCGTGGGACCAGGCCCAGAGCCACAGATAGCTCCTGTTCGGTGTCTGTGACCACGGTGGTCACACCGTAGGCATTCTGTCCTGCCAGGTTGTGTCCCGAGCTCCCATTCCAAAGGAGTGGCGGGCCAGGTGCTAGGGCTCTGCCCTTCCCCCTTGGGTGCATGAGGTATAGGGACCACACAGCTCTTGAGTCCTGAGCTGCTTGTCTGTCTTTGCTGTCCAGCGCATGGCTGGTGTCTGAGTGAGGTTCCACCGGGGCCTCGTGGCCTCTGCTTCCTCCATGGAGCAGGTGTCTAGGCAGGACATGCCCTTGCCTGAGGACGCTTCTTGTAGGCCCCTCTTTGGGGCCTCTGTTGAGCGGTGCAGGAAAGAACTCAGCTTTGAAGGGAGTCCAGGCAGGGGCCAGCCTTTGGGGGAGACAGGTGAGGCGTCCAGATCAGAAGCAGGGCGCAGTCCCCGTCCAGGCCGTCCTGGGTGAGGTTGTACATGGTCAGCTGCTGGGCCCAGCTTTCTGGATCCTGACCTCTAGGGGAATCTAGAGGCCCCACTTGACTCTCCCAAAGCCTGGTCCCCACCTTGTCCTCTTTTCCAAAGAGGACTCTTTCTAGCTTCCCGGGGATGCGTTTTCGGGACAGTGCAGGTGTTGGGCAGTTTATGCACCACGGCTGTGGTGGCCCTGGCCTGTGTAGGGGATGGGTCCCGCCTAATGCTACTCCCTTCTCCACAGACTCCTTGGGAAGGAGGCTTGTTCAAGCTGCGGATGCTTTTCAAAGATGATTATCCATCCTCCCCACCAAAATGTAAGTTCCTGCAGGGACCATGGTCCCCTGGGAGCCTCGGACTCCTGTATGTGGAGTTGGGCAAGAGGGAGAGGTGGCTCTGATCCACCTACGGGCTGTAGATGGAGGTCTGTCCAGCTCTGGGGTCAGAAGGTGCATAGAATTGGTTTGGTTACATCTTGGCTGGTGGCGGGAAGCTCCAAGCCCAGGAGGGCCCTTGATGATTGGCCTTCCATGTGCTTGTGTGCCCAGGAAGGCTCTGGCCTCAGTGGGGGCAGGCAGGGTGTGCAGAAGGCACGAGCTCATGCTCTTCCCGGGGCACAGTGAGGCAACATGCCAGGCCCCGCCTTCATCCTCCAGCACTTTTAAAAAGGAGTAAAGAGTCTCTGACCTCGACTACAGCTGCCCACCTGTGGTCTGTAAATCCATATCTACAGCTGTGGAACAAAGCCCTTGACCCGCAGGTTTAAAATGATGGCTGTAGCAAGATGGTCTCAGTGCATTCCTGCAGAACTCCCGATGGAAGGGCCTGCTGAGCCCCACACTTGTGGCTGGACCCACACGGGGTGGAGTGTGGTCTCGTACTCTGCCAGCTAAGTTGTGGGTGTTTCCCTTTGTGACAACGGCCGCACCGACGGCTCACGGTAGCCAGGGTGGAGGCTCGGCCGCCTGCTGTCTGTGCGGTGCCAGTCCTTTCACAGCCATGTAGTGCGGAGAGTCGGCATGTGCAACTTCTGTCCTGGCTCCGCTCGGACACTGTGCTAGATGCCAGGCAGGCACAGCCAGGCAGGCACAGCCAGGCAGGCGGGGAAGTCGCCTAGGGAGTGGGTCCTGGCGGCACACACCGGTCATCCTGGCCTGCTGGGAGGCTGATGTCAGAGGATTGTAAGTTGTAGCCCAGCCCAGGCTGCCTAGGAAGACCCATATGTCAAAGTTTTGAATAAAAAGGACATATGTTGGCTGGAGAAGTCATGCAGCAGTACGTGAGCTTGTCTAGCAGAAGACCTTGAGTTCTGTTCCCCAGTACCACGTAAGCCAGGCTTGGTGGCACGTGCCTGTGATCCTTGCGCTTGAGAGGTGGAGGCAGGAGGACCGCTCTGAATTCAAGGCAAGTCTTGGCCACGTAGTTCAGGACCAGTCTAGGCTACTGAGCAAGACCCTATTGAGTTTTTTCTAGCCAGGGTGCAGCAGTGGTTATAAGTGCCAGAAGACAGCAAGAGGAAGCACTTCCAGGAAGGGGGGTGGAGCCACCACCATCGCTGAGCCTGGCCACACCACAGACTCTTGTTCCGAGGGTGAGGGGACTGCCAGAGGCCAGGGATAGGGAACAGTTGCAGGCCTCGGAACGCTCTTTTCCCACAAGGAGGGTCGCTAGTGCAGTGTCCAGTGCAGTCGTAACGAGCTCCTCCCCACGGAGACCTGGTGGAGAACCGTTGTGCCTTGCTGGTTTTCGGCACTATACCACACGACAGCAGAGTCCCGTGACACTTTGCCCCAGCCACGGAAAGGCCAAGCAACTCTGAAGGGGAAAGAGATTTTCAATAAAAAACCAAAAAATTCAGAAGAAATAACAAGCAAAGGGAAAAAGAATGCTGAAGTCAGCCGCCTTCTGGAGGAGCGTTTCCTGCAGGGCCTGCCTGCATCAGATCAGGACTGGGCTGGCACAGCCGAGCAGGTGGCTGTCTGCCAGAGCAAGGAAAAGTGACGCTTGGCCCAGCAAGCAAGGCCACCCCTTTCCTGCCTTAGCTTCTAGGATGAAAGTATTCACCATTCAGCGATTAAAAAACATTCAACAGGGCTGGAGGAATGGTGCGGTGGTTAACCAGGCCCTGAGCTTGATTGCCCAGCACCAAGTAAGCTGAGCATGGTGGCTGCACCTGTGATTCCAACATGGGGAGGCTGAGGCAGGAGGGTTCAGACAAGTCTAAGGCCTGGGGTACAGAGCGAGACTGTCTCACATAAATGTAGCTAGCCACAGAAGCCCTGGATCTGAGCCTCCATTCTACAGAAGGAGGACCCCTGGGAAAGCTGGAGAGGAGGGCACCCAGGTTGTCAGCTGCTTGAGGTCACTGCAGGAAGGTTCAGTGTGCGAACTGTCCCCACAGGTTGCAGCGCGCATGGGTTTTCGAGTGAAATCCTTGGGAGTAAGTCCCATGTGAGGTGAAGCAGAACCTGGGTTCCAGAAGTGGGGTGTTCTGAGGGAGGCCCCGGGTCTCCTAGACAGTAGGTGCAGCAAGGGGTTTTTCAGGCCCCAAGACGGCCTTGCCTGCCACAGGATCCCAGGTGGAGTCCAGCAGCACTGAGCACATGAAGAAGCCCAAAGAGCAGGAGTTGTCAGCCCTTGGAGCTCCTGAGGAGATGGGGGCACCCAGTCCTGTAGGATGGCGGCCAAGGCCCGCCCCAGGCACAGAGCCAAGACTACGGATTAGGACAGAGATGGGCCAGCAGAGCCACATGGTGGGGTGGGCACCAGAAAGGCCACAAGTGCTTGGTGTGTGGTGGGCTAGCTTGGGAGGTGGCCAGTGGCGGGGACAAGCCTACAGGTGTGTTCCAGAGTCCTTGGGGGAGGGGGCGCAGGCCTGAGAGGATGGGTCTGTCTGTAGGACTTCAGGGTAGGCGCAAATCCATCCCAAGGAAGTACAGAAAGAGCTGGTCACAAAAGTACCAGACAGTGACTCATCATCAGAAGACCCCAGTGCAGACCCCCCCGGGGTGAGGGAATGCAAGTGTCCTCAAAAGGGCTGGTGCAGGCAGTGGGAGAGGACAGAAACCTGGCCCACGTCCCTTGGCTGTGCCGTCTGCCCTGACCACTGGGCACAGCTTGCGCTGTCAGAAAGGGCCAGTAGAAAGATGGGCGTGGTGGCACACGCTTATGATCCCAGCACTCCTGAGGCTGAGGCAGGAGGATTGCCGTGAGTCCAAGGCCAGCCTGGGCTACAGAGCGAGACCCTGTCTACACCAGCAGGACTGTCTTGTGCATGTCTCAAAAAAGAACAGTCCAGTCGTTTGTCCCAGCTGAAAGCTGGAGAGAGCCCAGGATTGTGGCCAGGTGGGTCCCAGGCTCTGCTGCTGAGGACCAGTAGGGGCAGGCCAGCAAGGGGCCCAGGGCCGCCATTCGTGATGTGCGCTTTTCTCACGTTCAAGCTTTCACGCTTTGCTGAGGATGTAAATAGCATTTGGAAATAGAAAAAGGAAGCGTGTGCCTGGGCGACAGGTGAGGCATGCCCTGACTTGCCAAGCTGGTCCCAGGGAGGCCTGTGGAGGCAGATCGTCCTGGTTGTCTGTAACAAAGGAACGTGGGTCCTGTCAGTTCCCTCCTGTCTCCCGTGTCCCTGCCGGCCCAGAGGGACATTGGGACTTTGTAGGTTGAGCTGACTGGGCAGGGCCCCCAGAGGGGCATAGTGCTTTCCTCTGTCGTGTCCCTTGGAAGGAGGATGTTTGCCGGCTCTTCTCAGGCCCCTGTTACTTTTCCCGGTGGGCCCACAGGTCCGGAGGGTGCAGCAGCCTCCGAAGTGGTTCCTTTTGTGTTGTTCAGGTAAATTTGAGCCACCACTCTTCCACCCGAATGTGTACCCCTCGGGCACAGTGTGCCTGTCCATCCTGGAGGAGGACAAGGACTGGAGGCCGGCCATCACGATCAAACAGGTACCGTGGCACTCCTGCCCACAGTCGGGCCTGACCCCTTTAGGGGCTTACGCTACCCACTGCCCACTCTTGCTGCCTGAGTCACGCTGTGTCTCTTTCTTTTACAGATCCTACTAGGAATACAGGAACTCCTAAATGAACCAAATATCCAAGACCCCGCTCAAGCAGAGGCCTACACGATCTACTGGTTAGTATGACCCTGGCCTGCTGGCCACACCCCATTCTCGGAGGTACCGTCCAGAAGGGGCCCAGCCTAAGCACAGGGTCCCCCAGGGTGGCAGACAGGGTAAGTATCCTAGGGAAACACCTGGAGCAGCCAGCGCCACATCCAGCAGAGCCGTGTGGGTGAAGGACCTGTCGTGAGCTGTAGCGTAGTCAGGTGGCCTGCAGGCCCTTTGTCCCTGGTGGGCAGTGGCCAGCTCAGGGAAGGCCCTGGATATGGGACCTCCTGCCTCTGTCTACCTGTCACAGTGTCTCTGGAAGGCCCAAGGTTGGAGTGCTAGTTGTGACTTGGCTGGGGTATGAGTGGTGGCGAAGCCCACACAAAGGCCCTACACCCTGGTGTCCTGCCCTATGGCCAGCCTTTCGGGCTCGTCCTGTGGGGCAGTTAGGGGGCCAGACCCCTTGCTTCCTAGCAGTTCTCAGGCATGTGATCCCTTTGGTGGGGGGACGCAGGAAGCCAGGGTAAGGTATGCACTGCCTGGTCCAGGCATGGCTGAGGGTGGCGTGGAGGCAGCGGGTGGAGAGGTAGCGTTCTTGGAGCATGGCTCCATTGCTGTGCTGCTGTGGCTGCAGCCTTCTGGGGGCAGAGCTCCGTGCTGCCCAGGGTCCTCCGAGTGGCGGGAGTAGCCACGGGCTGTGTCACTTGGGGCATTGAGTGCGCCTGCACTCTCCCCTCGCTAGGCTTTAGTCCTCTGCCCACCACCTCCAAGCCTGCAGGTCTCAGGCGGGGTGACTCATCGCCCAGGTGTGCATAATGCCCTTGGGTTTATTGATTGGGTTGGTTGGTTTGATCGCACTGGGCACTGAACCCAGGGCTTGGCTTTGAGCTACGTCCTAGTCCTTTATTTTTGAGACAGGATCTTGGTAAGTTCCCAGGCGTCGCCCAGGCGGGCCCACACTTGTGATCTTCCTGCCTCGGCTTCCTCGAGGGCCGGGTTGATAAGCCTACACCACCAGGACTGGCTTGTGCGCGTCTTCCCCGAACGGTCATTTTTTTTCCCTCTGACAAACACGTCCTGGAGAATCCCCTTCTCCTGTATGTTAGACCTGCCCCTGAGTAGGGGTCGAGCTGGGGTGACTGGCTGATAGGCTGGGCCATCTGCCTGTTCTGCCCATTCTGCCCTCCTCCTTGGGCACCAGGCCCTGCAAGTTGTCCCTGGCACAGAAGCCCCTTTTGTTCCTCAGCCTCTGGGGTGTCTGGGAGTCCCAGTGCCCAAGTAACAGCAGCCTGGATGGGGCATACTCAGGCCAAGGGCTTGGCCTGGAGGACAGCGGGCATTCATGCACTCAGACCAGCTGCGTCTGGCTAGCAGCATCACCTGCACACCCAGACCTGGGACCACTACCCCAAGGAGCCCAGCGCTGTTCACGTCATGGTGTTCCCACCGTCTCAAGGTCATGCTGTCGCCAGATGTAGCCCAGGCTGGCAAGTGTGCCTGTGGGCTGGCCCGTGCCCTGCACACTCACTGTGAGGCCAAGCCTCCCAGCAAGGTCCCCCCAGATAAGATTCTGGTTTTGAAAATGAGCAAAAACTAGTACGGCAGTTACGTGTGGTAGCGTGTATCTTTCCTCCTCAGCACACAGGAGGCTGAGGCAGAAGGATCCCAAGTTGAGGCCTAGCCTGTCTCCAAAGCGTACAGAGTTACAGAGGACAGACTGCTTGGTAGCTCTGGTTTTTAATTGTTTTGTAAGGGGCTTAGATACGTCTTACTTCACAGCCCGGGGTGGTCTCAGACTTCGGATCCTCCTGCCTCAACCTCCCAATGATGCCGCCTAGAGCCTTGTCACTGAGCAACACCCCCAGCCCATCCTTAATTTGGGTTTTGAGACAGGGTCTGCCCAGGTTGCCCAGGTTGGCTTGAACTTGCCTTGGCCTCCCTCAGTGCACTCAGTGCACCCAGCTCTACAGTTCTTGCCATTGCCTGGACAATGCCTGGTTCAGACGGGGCCTGCCAGGCACAGGGCAGCACGTGCTGCCCTAGCACTCCGGAGGCCGCGGCAGGGAGATCGCTTGAGTGCAGGGGCTCGGGCTGTGCTGATCCGGTGTCTGCACTGAGTTGCGCATCAGTATGGTGCCCTTCCCGGAACCAGAGCCACCGCTGCACTGCAGGATGGGCTGGAGGCCAGACCCGGCTCTGCAAGAAAAAGTCCAGGAATGGCACACATGGCTGTGTTACGGGCAGCCCCAGCCTTCTCACTGTGTGGTGAACCTGCTGTCCTCCCAGGGCTCTGGCCACTACTTCCCTGCCTCTAAGCCTGCTCGCCCGCACAGCAAGCTCCCAGCAGCCTCCCTGCCTCCGAGCCGGCTTGCCAGGCGGAGCAGGCGCCGAGCAGCCGCTGCGTGTTCCCGTGGCCCTTTCTAATGAGTCTTTTCTCAACCTCTGCAGCCAAAACAGAGTGGAATACGAGAAAAGGGTCCGAGCACAAGCCAAGAAGTTTGCGCCCTCATAAGCAGCGACCCTGTGGCCCCGCAGAAAGGAAGGGATCAGTTTGGCAAGAACTCGTTTACACCTTTGCAGTCTAGAGTCACTCGTGGGTCACTGGTCTGGGAGGGCGGGGGCCCATCTCCACCCCGCTGCGTGGCATCGGTTCTCATTGCCCCGTTCACACAGGGTCTCTTCCTTCAGTCTTTTGTATTTTTGATTGTTATGTAAAACTTGCTTTTATTTTAATATTGATGTCAGTATTTCAACTGCTGTAAAATTATAAACTTTTATACTTGGGTGAGTTCCCTTGGAGCCAGTCCTCCACTCTTGGAGGCCAGCCCGCTGCCCGCCCGCTGCTCAGTGCCGCCCGCAGCCCCCTGGCCGCGCCTGCCCCTGCCCCGTGTCCTGCTCCTCCGAACCTGGGCTGTGTCGCTTACGAGCCTCGGATCCAAAGTCGCTAGTGTCTCGATTCTGCATCACTTCCTTTGTGTTTATATGGCGTTCGTCTGTGTTGCTGTTTAGAGTAAATAAACTGTTTATATAAAGGTTTTTGTTGCATTATTGTCTTGGAAGAGTGAGGGGCTGCCTGGATGTGCCCAGCTTTGGCCAGGGGTCCAGGACCAGCGGCTCCAAGCGCGTCTCCGGTACCCTGGACCCCACATGCTTCTGTCCTGTTCAGTTTTTGTAAATAGGACTGTGTACAGAAGAAGGTGTCGCTCACCCACCCTGGGTTCCTGGGCGGAGTGCAGACCTGACCCAGTCGTGGCTGGTGTCGACCTCTGCAGCGTGCAGGTCAGGAGCGGGCACCCGTGCCCCGCCGCCACTAGAGCAGACCCTGACCCCGTTCCAGTCAGGGCTGAGGGGAGCGGAGGGCTGTGGACACCACGGCAGGTATCTCCCTTGGGGCCTCCAGCCACCTGCCTGCCTGGGGAGGTGACTGCCTTGCTGTCTCCTGCACGTCAAGGGGGCAGCCTGGACACTCCCTTGGCATACAGCAGGCACTTTGCTGCCTGCCCACCCCTCCCTGCCTGTTGTAGCCTCACCCCGTGACCCATGGACCGGCCCCGTGACCAAGGGGCTTCTGCCAGGGTATCATCTGGGCGCAGGCACCCTGAGGTGCCCTCTCTGTGCTCTACCCTGCATGCCCAGTCTGCTCTGCAGGTAGAGCTGCCCGCTGGTGGCCTGGCTCGAGCTGCTGCTGGCCATCGGCACCAGGCTGTGGGGCAGAGACTCCTCTGAATGGAGGCCCTGCTGTGGGAACTGGTGGACCATGGCTTGACTGTGCAGACCTAGGGGCCAGGGCTGGCACAGCTGGGGACTTGGGGCAGTACTGTCCTCCCTAAGGTTGGAGGGCAGCTCTGAGGTGCCGGGGCATTCTCCCCACGGTGTCCTGTGTTGCAGATGTGGCCGGGTCCTGGGACAATGGTGAAACTTACTGGCCACGGAGGGCCTTCTGTGGGGAGTCGGCTGCCGTGTGCATCTGTTGCCTGCTCCTAGTGTGTCTTATTTTGTAATGACTGACTACATTTAGGAATAGTTAACACATGTATATGATTAATATGTGGAAATCCGATATATTTTATAGTTAAAGTACTTGAAAGTAACCGATGTTGCTAGCAAATTGTAGTGATGCCAGCTATGAACTGTTCTTCTGTACCGCTGTCCTGGGCTTAGCAAAGACTGAACCCTGTATCCTGAGGCTGTGAGCTATGAAATCCTTGCGTGACCTGCTGGAGGGCCGTCCCAGCATGAGGCCGCCTTAGGAGGAATGTGGGCAACACATGAACCGCTGTATCTGAGAACCCTCACATTAAAGCATTTCCACAAACTGCAGCCCTGGCTGGTGTCCTTTCCCGTCCTGTTTCCTCATCCCTGCACTGGAGGGTGGACAGCCCGCTCGAGGCACCCCTGGGATGCCACTGGCCGCCAGGGCTGAGCGGGTCCCGCTGTGCCTGCCTGGGGGAAGCCCCACAGCCTCCGGCACCTGGCAGCCCCAGTGGCTAGTGGGAGTGATGTGCATGCGAGCCAAAGTGGGATGCCTGTCTCCAGGCTTTGGCAGCCAGGACTCAGGGCTGTGCCCAGGATACTAAGGTACACAGGAGGCGCTTGGGTCAAGTCCTGAAGGGGCTCCCGGGATGCAGGGTTGGCTGTGCTTGACTGCTGGAAAGCCTCTAAGTTTTGCAAAGAGGCACCTGTTCCTCAGAGGCAGCCTGTTTATCTCTTGGCCTCTGGGCTTTGGGGCCAAGCCAAGGGGCCAAGAAGAGCTGCCCCCAGGACAGAGACTGTCAGCCCAGAGGGACTAGAGCCCACAGTTGTCCTCTCCGTCAACTCCCCGGCCCAGGGTCCCAGAGAACCCCCTGCGGAGCCCGCCATCTTGTCTGGATCTGCTGAGAGGGGGAGCCTTGGGCTTGAGGTTGCCATGGTAACACATTGCCAGGTTGGCGGGCCAGGCACTGACTTGGACCTGCTAGAACCGGTCTGAGCCAGCTCCAGCAGGGAGGGGGGCTGTCTCCAGTGACCCTGATACCCAGCTGGGGTGGGGGGCTTCCCCCTCCACTGGAGGCCTGGAACAGTATCCAGGAACAGCCACAGGTTACCAGCTTCAGGCCATGGGTGGGAAGGGCAGGTGTCCCATCATCCAGGCTATCCCGTGGACTGGTTAGAAGACTCCTGTGGTCGGGCTTGGGCCACTGCGGAGAGGTTGGAGCAACTGCCCAGCAAGCATGAGGCCCTGAGTTCATTTGATTCTTCAGCACCGTGTAAACCAGGTGTGGTGGCACATGCCTGTAATCCCAGCACTAGGAAAGCTGAGGCAGGAGGACTGCCGTGAATTCAAGGCCAGCTTGGACTAGAGAGTGAGACGCTGATTCTAAATAAATAACCGAAAAAGAGACTCCTGCACTTGCCCTGGACTGCTGTCACGTCCAAAAGGAGACCTCGGTGCGTGGGGCCTGCCAGCCACGCCGTTGTTCCCCACCACGTTACCTCCGCTGGAAGACAGGCAGGCCCAGAGACGGAGGTGCACAGTCCATGTCCCTCTCTGTCCCGGTGGAACCCTGGTCTTCCCCAGCAGACCCA
Organism: Ctenodactylus gundi; assembly: GCA_004027205.1. Classification (NCBI taxonomy): domain Eukaryota; kingdom Metazoa; phylum Chordata; class Mammalia; order Rodentia; family Ctenodactylidae; genus Ctenodactylus; species Ctenodactylus gundi. The sequence continues at coordinate 92,348 of PVKB01001906.1, read as the reverse complement.
AACTTCAGCTGAGCACCGGGACAACTAGGCCGGGAAGAGGCTGGCAAACCACTGGGGACAGACAGCGTGTGCCTGTGCCCCACACGCCCTTCGCTCCCGGGGACTTGCAGTGGGCTTGTCCCCACCATGGCTGCTCTCCTGCCTTTGCAGGGCCTGCCCTGCGCCTGCCCTCTGGAACAAACCACAGATGCACTGTGTCCACCCCAAATTGCAGAAGTAGACTTGGGTGGCACCAGATCAGGAGCCAGCATCTCAGGCAGAAAGAAGGCCAGCACTGGGTCTCCCACGGTCCAGTCCCATGGTCCACAGTCTGCAGGGTCCCCCAGCCCCAGGACAGGCACGTCCTGGCCCTTGTCCTCAGTGCCCGCTCTCCCTGCCTTTAGCAGGGGAAAAAGACTGATACCAGGGACTGTGCCTGCAGTTCCACAGGCTGCTGCTGGAGTGGGGGCAGTGGGAACGTCGGGCAGGCCACCTGGTTGTCCCCAGAGTGGCCTCACCTCTCCACCTGGAGCGTGGTGCTCAAGAAGGATCAGCCACGCTCCCTTCCAGCCCGAGCCCTGACAGCACAGCAGGCCTGAAGGGTGCCATTTCTCCATGTACGAGGGCCCTGCTCTCCCCTCGCACCCAAGTGCTGACCTTACCCAGGTAGGCACAGACAGGGAGGACTCAGTGGCTGCAGACTAGATACAGCCTAGACCAGTCCACTGAGGTCCCGAAATAGACCCGGAGGTGCCACTGTCACTGCCCTTTACAGCTCAGGGGAACTGAGGCACCAGGCAGGGAGGAATGAGGCGGGGCAGGGTGGTCCGGGCCCAGCTCAGAGCCCGCCCTCCAGGAGGGAGCTGTCGTCAGTCCTTTGACATCCCCGCTACACACCCGTGGGGGTGGGAGGAAGCCCTGGGGATGAGCCTGGGAAGGTGAGGCCCCAGGCTGTGTTTAGCTCCCAGCCCGTGGCTGTAACACGGGCCCCTTCCTGTTTTCGGGCCTCAGTGAGAGAGTGGAGAGGGTCTCCAGACCAGGGAGCCAGCCGTAAGTTCGGAGTATCAGTAGTAGGGGCTGAAGCCCCCCCACCCCCAACAGCCCGGCAGCTGCCCCCCCAACTTCCTGTTTACAGGAGCTTCAGACTCATCCCGTCACCCCAAAGCCAGTGCGATCGCCATGGCAACCAGGCCACATTTGCTTCCAACAGGTTGCCAGACTTGACAATTCAGCAGGGTTGGGGCATCACTCCGACTGGGGCCGGGGATCCACTGCACCGCCCCAACGCCCATCCCAGGAGAGGGGCAGGGCTTTGCCCCCCCCCCCACCCCTGTCCCGGAAGGACGTGTTTCTGAGCTCTCCCCACGGGCAGCAGAAGCCCCCTGTTTTCCTGGAGGGCTGAGTCCTGGGGAACACGCCCCGCCCCACCCCTCCCTCACCCTGCTCCGCTGCGCTGTCCCCTGGGCACGGAAGTGAGCTGGAATCCAGCAGTCTAGACAGGTGACAGGGTCACCGCGTCCTAGTGCAAGGGAGAAGCCACCTGGGGTCGCTCCCAGGCTCCCCCACCCCAGCTGAAGGAAAGGACCAGGGCACGGGACAGAAAGCTGCGCACTGACGGCCCCTGCCGCCCGCCCGGGGGGCGCAGTCCTTGCGTGGCCCCTGAGCTGCAGGGTGGCCAGCCTGGCCTGCCTCTGCTGCTCACGCTGGCTGCGGTGCCACTGTTGGGAACTGGCCCCGTGGGGGTAAGCTGAGCAGGGTCCCAGCTCGGCCGGGGCCCCTCGCTGTGGCCCTCCAACAGGCGGCCTGGGATAATGTGGCGACTCGGTCCCGACCAGAGGGCGCGGACGCAGACGGGCCCAGCAGGTGCTGACTGCCCCAGTGCCGCTCGCGAGGTCGGAATCGTCGCGGTGGCTGGAGCTGGAGGGACGAGGTGCAGCCAGGGCCGCCGGCACGGGACAACCGGGGCCTCGGCCCTCGAGGGAGACGCGGCTGCCGTGGGGTGCCCGCGTTGGTGCCTAACGCTGCCCCCGATCCCGCCGGCGCTACCGAGAGCGCTCAGGCCGGGCGTGCGGGCCCCCAGCCGCGGCCCGGCCGTGCCGGCGGCGCACCTCGCGGGGGCGCTCTGCGGGGCGGCCGGGCGTCACGCGGCGCGTCGGGCCCCCTGGAGCCCGGGGGCGGAGACCCCGCCGCGGCCCCAGCGGGAGGCGGGGCGCCGAGCCCCCGGGCTGATTGGCAGCCCCGCCCTCGCCGCGGGCCCGCCCACCCGTGCGGGGCGGGGCGGGGCTCAGTCTCCGGCGCGCGCAGCGGCGAGCGGTCGTCGTGCCGCCCCGCGTCCGGTGCGCGCGACAGAGGCGCCGCAGCCGCCCTCGCCGCGCTCCGCCGGTGAGTGAGTGCCGTGGGCTCCCGCCGTCGGGGCTCGGCCGCCCCGGGTCCCAGCCCGCGTCTGAGCTGCGGAGACTCGCCCGCGCTCCTGGGGAAACTGAGGCCGGCCGCCTCCGAGGGGCGGAGTCGCGGACACGGGTTCCCCGGCACGCGCGGGACCCACGCCGCGGGCGGGAGCCGAGAGGGGCGACCGCGGTCCCGCGTGGCCCCGCACAGGGAGCCGCAGGTGGGAGCGGGACCGAGGGTCCCCGAGACGCTCCCGGCGGCCGCTGCTCCGCGCCCGCCCCTGCCTTGACGCGGTGGTGGTCTGGGGGCCGAGTTGGAAGGCACCCCGGGGCCGTCCCCGTCCCCTCGAAGTGCCCCTTCCCGTGGGAGCGAGGCCCAGTTCGGGACCAAGCGCCCGCAGGAAGGGGTGGCGAGCGAGGGTCGTGTTGGCGGCGGCAGGCGCAGCATCCAGGTAAGGGGGCCGCTGAGGCAGGCGCAGGGGAGCGCCTGCAGTCAGCCCCACCCCTGGGGTCGCCCGCAGCCCCGCTGTGGCCCTGGCCCCGGGTAGGCCGGGCTCAGACCCCCAGGGGAGCTGTATTGGGTCCACAGAGTCCAGGGGATCTCAGGAGGGAAGGGAGAAAGGGGGAACCCGGGGAGAGAGGACTGCGGGGTCCTGGAGAGCCCCTGGGGGGGGACATCCTGTCCCACCGTGCCCCAGTCTGAGGGACCCAGATGTACTAAGAAATCTGTGACCTCGCCTCGGGGCTCTGGGGTGTTCGTGATTCCGCACGAAGCGGAAGACCTCAGCTCTCTTGATCAGCCGCCCCCAAGCCCATCTGCCGGGGTGACACAGGCCCAAAATGTGACAGCACTCAGTTCAAGTTGCCCAGGCCTGGGGAGTGAGATGGGCCAGGGCCACGGCGTTGCAGCCAGGGTCAGGGTGGCCGCGAGGCTCAGCTCGGCCCCAGGGTCAGGGTGGCCACGAGGCTCAGCTCGGCTCCAGGGCTGGGGTGGCGAAGCCCTTGGCCAGCCCTGCTTCTGGCTCCAGTGCCCATGGTCAGGCGTGCGCAGGCATGTACCATGCACGCCCTGCTCTGCGCTGCTGTCCAGGCCTGGGAGGAGCGGGGGGAGGGGCTCTCACAGGTGGGCACAGCAGGCTGCCGGCGGGTTCCTGCACAGGCTCACTCCTGCCCCGAAGGGCTGAGGTTTCCCAGCAGCCTGTTGTCATGGGTGTCAGCAAATATGTCGGTGGCAGTCACATGCCTGCGGGTCGTGGCAGGGGATGAGGGCCCTAGGTGGGGCACAGTCAGGGCGTCTTTGCTGGTGACTTCCGGGACCCCCGCAGGGTGCACCAGCAGGGCTATCGGGTCAGCCACCAGGCTGTCCCGGGGTTTCCAGGGGCCCAGTGCCGGCTGAGGGAGGGGCAGTTCCCCTAGGCCCCTCCTCACACTGAGGTCCTGCTCATAGCCAGTGCTGTGTGCTGGTAGCAAGGGAGGGGAGGGGGGAGCTGCCCCCACCTTGGGGTATCTCAGCCTGACGCTGGGCACCTCTGTCCCATGTCGCCACCTGCTGGCCAGGTGACCTGGGGCCCTTCCTAAGGCCTGTCTCTGCCTCAGAGTGCTCCTTGGAGACCAGGGGCCAGAGCACCCCCTCAGGCCGAGGACAGGGTGACAGGTGAGATGCTGAGGGGACCCTGCTGCCTCAGGACGTCTGTCCCCCTTCCCATGAGATCCCCAGCCCGGCCGCTCAGGCCGCTGAGCTCCTGCGTCATATTTGTCTCTGGGACCCAGAACCCCCATGGCCCATCACACACATGCAGCTGGCGGTTACCCTGGCAACAGCTCAAGCAGTGGCTGCTAGTCTGGCTTGGGGCACAGGGGGAGCAGCCCATCAGCTCAGCTAGGAAGGAGGGGCCTGTGACTCAGCCCCAGGGGATCTTGGGGCTGGTGGTGGGAACAAGAGTCTTGTTTCTGAAACATCGTCTCACGCTGTAGTCCTGGCTAAAGGTTCCGAACTCAGCCGTGTAGCCCAGGCTGGTCAAGCCCTCAAGGTGTGGTGGCGTGCTTCAGGACTCCCAGCACTTGGGAGGCCGAGGCAGAGGATTGCCAAGAATCTGTGGCCAGCCTGGGCTCCATAGTGAGTTCAGGACCAGCCTGGGCCACAGGTCCTGTATCAAACAAACAAACAAAAAAATCTCAAGGCATTCCTGCCTCACCCTCCTAAGTGCTCCCGGCTTTTGTTTTGTTCTGGTACAGGGCCTGCATGTGGTGCTGCACCCTGCCCAGTCTGCTGGCGCCCTACATGTGGGGGAAGGGTGCCAGGGGGCATGAAGAGATCAGAAGGCAGTGAGGCCTCATTTGTGGCCCCTTCCTGTCCTCAGCTTTTGGGTTCCTCTGGTTATAGCCTTCTGGGTCCCCTGACCCCAGGTAGAATGCCAGGGAACAGGATGAGGGTTAGGATCTAGAGGTGCCGCCCTAGGCAGGCTCAGCAGCCGTTAGAGCTGACCTGCTGCTGTGCGCACCCCCCGGGTGCCAGGCGTGCCTGCTGAGCGTTCCTGGCTGAGTTCATGGCTCTGACGTGGAGGCAGCAGCAGCTGGTGGGCAGAGCTTGAGGTTCTGGACCGGGTCTAGAATCCACAGCCCCCCCCCCCCGCCCCGTGCAATTACTGTCCTGTTGCCTTGGCAGCCAAGCTAGGATGGACTGGGAGGGAGGCTATGGCTGCCAGCACGGCCCTTCCCTGTGGGGCCCACTTTCACTTTCATTGACTGGGGAGGGGTCTATACACTGAGGGTGTCCCTCCTGGGGCTCTGACCAGCCCCAGGGCCCCGGGGTGGGGTGCAGCTTCCCCTGGGCAGACAGCTACGTGAACAGCTGCACACTGGACTTGGAGATACGAGGCCCAGGCCATAGTTTCTCTGGGCACTCTGTGGCACTGGGTGGCATCTGGCCTCCTACAGAAAAGGCCCAGGGGGGCGTAGGGCCAGGGGGCAGTGGGCACTGGTGCCCGACGCCCTGGTCCACCTGGCAGAGATGCCATGGGAAACACAGGTGCTGTCCTTGGTGCCCTAGGATTGGGAATGTTAGAACTGTCCCTCCCCTGCGAGATCTCAGCAGCTCTGCGTGAAGCTTTGTGCTAAGGACCCCGTGATGGCATCTGCCACTGTGTTCCCAAAGCCTCCCTTCAGGGGACACGGATCCTAATGGCTCCCCTGATAGGTGTGTTGGCAGAAGTCCATGAAGACCTAGGAGGCCTGGCACAGTCAAGTGTTTGACAAGCTCTCTGGTCACTGCTGTGCCCTCTGCCCCTGCTAGCTGTCGTCTTCTGTGGCATGACCCGAGGCCGGCGTGTGCTCTGCTGCAGGTCGCCGCCATGTCTGCCTTGCTGGAGATCAAGAGCAGCGTGCTCAGACAGGTGCAGGTGTGCCCGTCCTTCCGCCGCAGGACAGAGCCAGAACCCGCGAGCCCCAGCGCTGTTCCCCAGGAGCCCCCCACCGGCGCCTGGTGGGTCACTGGGGAGGAGAAAGGGAGCCCCCCTCCCACGCGTGGGCCCTGGTGCAGTGGACTGAGCAGTAATCAACTGGCCTTTCTCCAGGAGACCTGGGGATGGCGTGGAGTTCTTTGCCCACATGCGGCTCATCCTGAAGAAAGGGGACAGCAGGCAGGGCCTGCCCTGCCCGGAGGTGAGCTGCCACCTCCTCCACCACTGCCCTCCCCTCCCTCGACGTGCACCTGCCTCCCCAGAGCACCGTCTGCCCTCCAGCCACAGGGGCCCTCACGCAGCACCTCTCCCAGGTCCTCCTGCGAAGTGGTTCACCAGCCCCAGCAGAACCTGTGGATCCCAGCCGCGACCTGAGGTCCCTGACCCAGGAGGAGGTAAGGGGGGGTGGCAGGGGCCCAAAGACAGGTGGACAGCCAGAGCCGGCCGGATGGGTGAGTGGGGTCAGCAGGTGGGAGGCCCTGGGCAGTGCTGCGGCCAGCAGGGGGCTTCGGGCTGTCCCTGCAGGTTGGCATGCTATATGAGGAGGCCTTGTACACCGTGCTCCACCGGGCAGGCGCCATGAGCCCTGACCAGGTAGATGATGAGGATGTGCTTCTGGGTTACCTGCGGCAGGTGAGTCAGTGCCCGGCCTGCCCCACTCTGTGGTTGACAGAGGCTTGCCCCCAGTCCTGACAACCACCCCGTCCCGATGATGTCACGGGCATCCTACCAGCACACAAATGTGTACACAGCCAGGCCTAGTAGGGCATGTCTGTCGTCCCAGCGCTCTGGGAGGATGAGGCAGGAAGATGGCAAGTTTGAACCCAGCCTGGGCAACTTAGTGAGACCCTGCCCTTTTCGAAATCAAAAATAACGAACAGGTTGAGAGTGTAGCTCCATGCAGAAACCCTGGTCTCCATCCCCAGCACCACACAAAAAAAGAACGTGTGCACAGTACGCATGCACAGAGAGACATGAACAGACACAGGCGTGTCCAGGCGGCCGCACAGGCTGCCAGAGCAGAAGGGCGGAGAGGTGGGTAGGCTGTGGGCGCGTGCGCAGACGGACGCAGAGGCTGGAGCGGACAGGTGGATGGGAACCCTTCCCTCCCCTGCGGCCCTGACCCGGGACCCCACTGCTGCCACGTCTCCCCCGGGGCGTGCTGGCATCACGGGGGTGCTCATGCCGGGGCGGTGCCCAGGCCCTTCTTCCTGGGATACAGAAGGTGGGTCCCCCCATCCTGCACTTCTCTGAGGTTTGAGGTGGGTCTTTCCGGAATGGATTGGCCCAGGCCTGGACAGTGGCTCACACGGGCCGCTCCCCTCACCTGCAGGTGTTCAGCACCGGCGCCAAAGAGCATACTGAGGCCATTGAGCGTGTGAGGAAGGCCAAGGTAAGGCCACTGCCCGCCTGGCAGGAGCTGACCAGCATGGTACAGGTGGGGATGCAGGGTAGCCAGGGGTGGGAGCTGTCACGGACACCGTGATGCTGCCCAGTGCCCGCTGCCCGCAGGCCCCCTTGTACGCCCTGAAAGTCTGTGTTGTGCGTGCCAAGAACCTTCTGGCCAAGGACTCCAACGGTAAGTGGGTCCTTCTAGCAGCCTTGGAGGGCAGGGCCGTCGGTCAGGGCTGAGACGCTGTCCTGTCTCAGGCTTCAGCGATCCGTACTGCATGCTGGGAATCCTGCCAGCCTCAGGTGCGCCTCAGGGGCAGAGCGGGCAGAAGGAGCCGCGCTTCGGCTTCCGAAAGGGCAGCAAGCGCAGCAGCCCCCTGCCCGCCAAGTGCATCCAGGTCACGGAGGTCAAGAGCAGCACCCTGAACCCTGTCTGGAAGGAACACTTCCTGTTGTAAGGCCCTGCCCCGTGGCTGGGCAAGTGCCCGAGGGGCCCAGCTCTCAGGCTTCCGTTGCTGTCCCGGGAACTCGGGGGAGGGGTGGTGGCACATCCCATCTCCAGGGAGGGTCCTGTGTCCCCAAGGCCACACCGCTGGCACAAGGTGGCAGAGTCCGGACTCAACCACCCCTAGCCTGTCAGGGCAGCCACAGTTCGCAGCCACATTCACTGCCGCGACCCGGGGCTGGAGCTCACGCAGGACCCTCACAGAGCCTCTGTCTTCCCGTAGTGAGATCGAGGATGTGGGCACGGACCAGCTGCACCTGGACATCTGGTACTGGGCCCTAGGGGGGTGGGCACCTCTGGCCTGGGAAGGGGTAGGCGGTGCCGCAAGGTTGGTGGGGAGCTCTGGACAAGCTGCCTCCCACCAGGGACCACGATGATGACGTGACCCTGGCAGAAGCTTGCCGGAAGCTGAATGAAGTCATTGGCCTGAAGGGCATGGGCAGGTACTGGCAGCAGTGGTGGCCCGCGGTGGTGGCCCTGCCCGGGGACCGCCGGCTTGAGGCCACCCTGCTGGCTTGCAGGTACTTCAAGCAGATCGTTAAGTCGGCCCGTGCCAATGGGACAGCAGGGCCCAGCGAGGACCACACGGATGACTTCCTGGGGTGCCTCAACATTCCTATCAGGGTTCGTGGAGTCAGGAAGAAGAGGGTGACCAAGCTTGGGGGGTACCGGCTGTGTGTACAGTGACTCAGCTGTCCTGAGACATTGGCTGCTGCCCTGTCCTGGTGTCTCTGAGAGACGTTCACCTCCCTGGCTGTGGAGAGAGGCGCTGCTCCTCTCCAGCCCCTCTCTCTGTGGGCCTTCCCTGTGTCCCCCCCAGGGTCCCTGGGAGCTGTGCTGCAGGCAGAGCAGGACGTGCTTGGGTCTGACCCTCACCTTCCACCCCAGGAGGTGCCTGTGGCTGGGGCTGACCGTTGGTTCAAGCTAGAGCCACGCTCCAGCGCCTCCCGTGTGCAGGGAGACTGCCAACTGGTCCTCAAGCTGATCACCACGCAGGTGGGCACCCCTGTCCTGTGCCCCAAGTCCCAACCAGTGCAGCAGAGCTGATGTAGACCCCGTTTTCCAGAGGGACACAGCCATGAGCCAGCACGGCCGGTCTGGCTTCCAGTCCTACCTGCTGCTGCTGAGCCTTGTGCTGCGGCTGGAGCACCCAGCCGAGCAGGTAGGAACCCTGGGGGTTGGAGCAAGGGGTACGGGCGGTGGGCCACCGAGGAGACTCTGTGCGCCCACTCCCAGCCCTCTCCCCAGCCAAACTCCAGCAGCTGGCGTGGCGAGCTCAGTGGACCTGCGTCCACGATTCTCTGCTTGCATGGCGGCCAGTGCAACCTGTCTCCCTTGCAGCTAGCTGTGCTGTGAGTAGGTGGGGTGAACTGTGGGCGGGCATTACTTTATGAAGGGCAGGGAGATGCGTGGGGCACCACTGGGTGGCCAGGGCACAGCGAGTGATGAGGGTGTGGTCCTGCCGGGGGTGGGGGTTGAGGTGGGATTTCACCATGTGGGTGGGGTGATAATATGGCCAGGACAGTATCATGGACAGGGCATCACAGAGGTGAGGCAGCAGGGTGCTATGGACAGAATAACGGTCAGGTGCCCCCTAACTGTCAGCCGGCCCCACAGACACTGGCAGGTCAGCAGCCGTCACCATCAGATGTGCACGATGGACTACGGCTACCTGCTGGGGCTGCTGGAGGACTTGCAGATGCACTGGGAGGAGGCGGCCTCGCTGCCCCAGGACCAGGTGGGCGCCTGCCTGGACACGGCCGGCCTGGTGTTGGCCAAGAGTGTACCGAGGCCGGCCCTGCTCTGCCAGCGCATGGGGTCCCCGGGAACACAGACCAAGCCCGTGCTGTGCAGTGAGGAGGTGGGGCTTGGTGTGGGTGGGAAGGAGGCTGGACCTCAGAGTGGGCAGTGGGGAAAGCGCGACGCTGGGAGGGTCTGAGCGCCAGGGCGGGACCTGAGCCTTGGCTGGGTGGGTAGTGGGACAGCAGGGCAGGGGCCTAGAGGCTCATAGGTGCAGGGGTGCTGGGACAGACAAGCAGGCTCCCAGGGAAGGACCCACGAAGAGGGTCTTCCTCAGGACAGAGCCAGGGGCGCTGGGCTGGCGGAGATGGCCTTGGACTTGAGGCCCTGTCCCTACCTACAGGAGGAGGGCCTGGCTGACAGCTTCTCGGCCTTCTCTGAGTTCGGGCTGCAGCTGCTGCGCCAGCTCCGCCATTACTTTCCTGCCGCCAACAGTACGGCCGTCTACCGTCTGGAGCTGCTGCTCAAGTGGGTGCAGCACGGGCCGGGCGTGGCAGAGCTGGCCCGGCCAGCCGCGAGGGGGCTCTGCGGGGCGGAGGCCCTGCCGTGACCGCACCCCTGTCCTCCAGGTGCCTGGACAAGCTGCAGCTCTTCCAACCATCCTTTGAGATCTGCCCCTTTGAGACGGAGCTGAGCATGGACATCGCTGCTGCCCTAAAGGTGTGGCCACACCCAGGGGCCTGCTTGACCTGTGTCCCGTGACTCCTGGCTTGTCTCTTCCTCCTCCCTTCCCCCTTCCCGGCTGCCCGCTCATCTCCATTGCAGAGAGGCAACCGCGAGTGGTACGACAGGCTGCTCAATGCTCGGAGTCCCCGAGAGCAGGTGGGGCCTGGTGAGGCTTGGCTGTGGTGGGCAGCGGGGACCCAGGGATAGATCCAAGCCAGGCCTCCCTTGCAGCCGGGGCCGCAGCGCCTGGCCGGGCTCCTGGAGCTGGCTGACGCCATCTATGAGGACCTGCAAGCCTGCTACAGCGTCTATGCCAACCTTTTCTATGGGTAGGTCGCTGCCCGTGCCAGTGGGCCGGGGTGGGCAGGATCTGCCAGTGGGGAGCGGCTGACTGGGCTTGTCCTTCACAGCATCCTGAAGGTGGACGTGTTCACCCTCACCTTCCGGCAGCTGGAACGTCTGGTGAGGGGGGTCCTGACCAGGGGGCCTGCAGGAGGTCGAGAGCTGGGAGAGGCCGACGGCTGGGAGTCCCTAGTTCTTTAATGGTGGTGGCTTGACCCCACTGTCTGGACAGGTAGCTGAGGAGGCATGGGTGCTGACTGAGGAGCTGAGCCCAAGGATGACCCTCCAGGTGGCATCAGGGCTCTTTGAGCTCTACCTGACCCTGGCTGACATCCAGCGTTTCTGGAGCTGCATTCCCGGCCGGTGGGTGCCCTGTCCTCTGCTTCTCCAGATAGGCTTTGGGTACAGAGCCCCATGGGCAGGACTTAACTCTAACTGTGTTCCTGTTGCAGGGACGGCCGCTCTCTGGCCCTGGCTGGCATCCACACCCCGTTCCTGCCTGCCATGAAGCTCTGGCTGCAGGTGCTGCGGGACCAGACCAGGTGGCGCTTGCAGGGAGCTGTGGATGTGGACACGGTGAGTACCCACTGGCCCAAGAATGCCTGGGCTTGTCCAGTGCTCCCTCCCGAGGGTGGTGTCCTCCTCTTTGCAGCTGGAACCTGTGGATGCCTCCTCCAAGCACAGCAGCTCTGCGGCCACTGCCAGCCTCTGCTTCAGCCACATCCAAGAGCTCTGGGCCCGCCTGGCATGGCCGGACCCAGCCCAGGCACAGGAGCTGGGAATGCAGCTCAGCCAGGTACAGCGACCAGGGCGTACGGGGGTCAGGCCAGGAGGACCCCAGGGTCTGGGAGGGAGCCCACGCTCCTGGCCCCCGTCTGCCCTGCCCCTAGGACATGTGTGAGGCAGTCCTCTTCTACACGGAGTTGCTGCGCAGGAAGGGGGATACCCAGCCTGGGGCTGCCAGCGAGGCAGTGAGCGAGCCGGTGAGTGACTGGCCAGATGGGCAGGGCTGCAGGTGGCTGGGCACGGCTGCCCCCACTGTACCCACCTGCCTCTGGCCACCCTTCCCCAGCTCTGTGTGGTGCTCAACAATATAGAGCTGGTACGCGGGGCTGTGGGGCAGGCACTGCGGGGCCTGGCCTGGCAGGAGGGTGCCGGGGGGCTGGAGGCCACCCTTCCCCGCCCCCTGCTCAGCTGCACACAGACCCTGGAGGAGGACCTGCAGCGAGAGGCCCGCACGGTGACCGCACACCTGACTTCCAAGGTGGGCAGAGGCCAGAGCCTGGTGGGAGTCCTCTGGTGCTCCTGCCCGCCCGCCCGCGCTGAGCGCTGTCCTCCTCAGATGGTGGCTGACATCAGGAAGTATGTGCAGCACATCAGCCTCTCCCCGGATTCCATTCAGAAGGATGAGGTGCGTGTGTGCGGTGTGCCCCGGGCCGGCTGGGCTCCAGGGTCGGGCAGCCCTGAGGACTCTTTCCCGCAGGCAGTGGCCCCGCTCATGAAGTACCTGGATGAGAAGCTGGCCCTTTTGAACACCTCACTGGTGAAGGAGAACCTGAACAGGTACAGGTTGGGCAGGTGGGGGGGTGGGACAGGCCAGCCGGTGGTTACCCACGCCCTCGCTGCAGGGTGCTGGAGGCCCTCTGGGAGCTGCTTCTGCAGGCCATTCTGCAGGCACTGGGTGCCAACAGCGACGTCTCAGCTGACTTCTACGGGCGCTTCCATTTCACGCTGGAGGTAGGCAGCGCAGAGCTCTGGAGCCCTCTCCTGTGGCCCTGCCAGCGGCCTCTGGGCTCCGGTGGCCAGTGCTTATTCCCACAGACCCGTGCACTCGGCCGCCTGGCCCAGAGCTGGCTGGCCACGTTTCCCCAGGCTCTCTGGGGGCTCGTGCTCCCGGGTACACGTGAGCCCTGCTGCCGCTCAGCTCCCTGGCCTACTCCCTCCTTCCCTTGTACAGGCTCTGGTCAGCTTTTTCCATGCCGAGGGCCAGGGCCTGCCCCTGGAGAGCCTCAGGGATGGCAGCTACAAGGTGAGGCCCGGGTGCCTGAGGGCTGGTGGCCCGCGGTGGGGTGCACTCTGCCGTCAGTGTCACTGCCCCTTCTGTGCAGAGGCTGGCGGAGGAGCTGCGGCTGCACAGATGCTCCACCCGCGAGTGCATCGAGCAGTTTTATCTGGACAAGCTGAAGCAGGTGGGGCAGCCACATCCACTGCCCGGGGCCTGCTACCCCCCCACGTGGGGCGCCGCTCACCGGCTTTTCCCACAGCGGTCCCTGGAGCAGAACCGGTTCGGTCGCCTGAGCGTGCGCTGCCATTATGAGGCGGCAGAGCAGCGGCTGGCTGTTGAGGTGCTGCACGCGGCGGACCTGCTGCCCCTGGATGCCAATGGTGAGGTTCGGTGGTGTCCAGCAGGTGGGGGGCTGGTGACAGCTTGCTCACGGCTGCACCCTCCCAGGCCTGAGCGACCCCTTCGTGATTGTGGAGCTGGGCCCGCCGCATCTCTTCCCGCTGGTGCGCAGCCAGAGGACCCAGGTCAAGGCTCGGACCCTGCACCCGGTGTACGATGAGCTCTTTCATTTGTGAGTGCCTGGGCCAGCCCCTGCCCACCCCTCAGGGCCACGCCCGGCTCCCTGCGCATGGCCCCACACCGCCCTCCGGTTCACAGTTCGGTGCCCGCAGAGGCCTGCCGCCGCCCAGGGGCCTGCCTGCTCTTCACAGTCATGGACCACGACTGGCTATCCGCTAACGACTTCGCAGGGGAAGCGGCCCTGGGCCTGGGTGCGGTCAGCGGCATCGCCAGGCCCCAGGTGGGCGGAGGCACCAGGGCCGGGCAGCCAGTCATCCTGCAGCTGCGCAGGCCCAGAGCCCAGGGTGAGTGAGGTGGGGTGAATGGGACCTGCCCGGGACCCGCCCAGGACCTGCCCGGCCCGCCTGCCCACCGGCCCCCTCCGCCCACCACAGTGAGGTCGGCCCTGAGGATGCTGGAAGGTCGCGCCAACAAGGAGGCACAGGAATTCGTAAAGAGACTCAAGGAGCTGGAGAGGTGCATGGAGGACGACCCGTGAGCCGCGGCCCAGCGCAGCCCACCGCCCCGTGTTCTGCTGTGCCGCCAGCGTGCCCAGGCCCCTGCTTGCCCTCCCGCCTGCCTGCCGCCGTGTTTGGACCCTGTGGCCTCCGCTGCCTCGGCCTTGTCCCTGTGTGTGTGTGTGAAGCCCGTGTTCTCTGAACAAGCCCCATCCCGAATAGGGGTGGCAGGATCCGGCCAGCAGCAGTGCCTGGACTCAGGGAAGTGCAGGGTGGCGCACAGCTGGCGTGCAGCTGGTCTCGGTGGACTCCTGCTCCCGGGGCCTGGGAGTGCCGGCAGATTCTTAGTGGTCACAATGGGCTGGGAAGGTACCAGAGTGGGGGCCAGAATGCAGCTCGTCACCCTCAACTGCCGCCACTGGTCCCCACCCAAGGATGGCCGTGTCAGTGGTGAGCAGGACCTCCGTGGAGAACCTTTTCTCTAGGGGACTCCTGAGTGTCCCAGGAGTCAGGAAGGCGGGGCTCAGGTGGAGGGGTCCCTAGGCCCGGAGAAGAGCAGCGCCGGGCCCCAGGAAGCTGGCACGGGCAGGCACGTGTGTGCAGCTCGGCCTCCTGCTCCCGGCTCCGGGTCCTACCAGCAGCAGATGAGCAAGGGGGGCACTGTGAGGTTGGGAACACGGCCCAGGGCTGGAGATGAGGGAGAGGGCTCTGCACCAGCCAGGCAGCTGTCCTGTGCACCCGTGACCTTGCTCCACAGCCCACACCCACCCAGCAGATCCCAAACCCTCAGGCCATGTGTAATGATGCTACTGGGCGCCGTCTCTTGCCCACAGCTTTGCTTTACTGCGAGGGCCCCAATGCTGTCCAGGGCTGAGAGGAACCCAGGCCCCCACAGCTGCAGCTGCCAGGCGTGTCTGTCCCTGCGTGCCCCACAGTGTCTCTCGATTTCTCTCCACGCTGCTTCAACACTGTGTCTGTACAACTCGGTCTCTGCCGTGTCTTGATTCCTTGCCCTGCGTCGGGTGGGGTGCTGGCTGTGGCTTCCGGCTCCAAACTCTCCTCTTCGTCAGGGCTGCTGCTGCTTCCTCCATCATCACCGGGCCCTCGTTCCTCAGACTCGTCACTGTCACTGGTGTCCACGGGGAGCCTGAGAGGGCTATGTTTCCTCAGTGGCTGGGACCAGCCACCCTCCCCATGGCCGTACCCCACACCAGACTGCAAGCTGAGCACGTCCCCCATTCCCTGTTCAGCTGAATCCTCCCTAGGGGACGTCTGCAGGCAGGCATCGCCCGGGACACGCTCACGCAGAGGCGCTGCGGCCAGGAAGCTAGGGAAGCCATGACCTACCTGGGGGCAGCCACAGGCCTGTTGAGGTTTGCAAACTCTCGTCCGGAATCCACATCAAAGGGGTCTGAGCCAAGGAGGTTGGGGGAAGAAAGGATGGTGAGCCCCTGGGGCCCAGGGCACAGCCAACCCCTCACCCCAGGCTTTTCAGAAGGTGCAGGCGGAGGGACATCCATCCGTGGGAGCCTCACCAATCTCCTCCTCCTCGGGGCTCTCCTTGGAGCTGGTCAAGAACGCTTGCTCGGCCTGCAGCACCTCCTCAGGCCCACTGCAGGTGGCATACTTGTCCAGGAGCTGGCGGTTCAGGTCCAGGAAGCCTCTGCCCCACTTAAACTTCTTCAGCAGGAGGACAGCAAGATCTGAAAATCCTGATGGCAAGGAGAAACCAAAGATCTCAGCGGTCCCTCTAGAGACAGTGTTCTCACAACCCTGCTGCTGGGTGCAGGGCGGTGGAGGTCCCACCAGAAACCACCCTCCGGCCGCCCTCCTCTCAGAGGAACAGTTATTTCCAGCAACCCTGTTCCCTCTCCTTGAATCCCAAATTCCCTGAGAACGCTCAGGAAAGGATGCTCAGCTAAGCGCTGCCTGCTAAGGCAGCTGTCCCATTAGCCTGTGCCACATCCCACAAGGCCAAGAATCTACATAGGAGTGGGTACGGACGGGGGGCACCGCGAGCATGCTCACCTACGATACATAAGGCCGCGGCAAACGCTTCCACGCAGGACAGCCTGCGGGGCCGGCCGTAGTTCACGGGGTTGGCAGCCACCAGGTAGGGCAGCAGCCGCAGGTGGCTCCCTCGCATCTTCCCAAAGGGCGTCTCCTCCAGTCTGGCCCAGGAACAGTCTATGACAGCGACCCCAGCCTGTGCCGCCACCTGCCTGCCGGGGCCAGGGTAGAGGAGTTCTGGAGGCCAGAAGCACTCACGCCCGAAGTGACACGTGTCCCTGGAGACACTCACTAGGGGTCCAGGACATCATTTGCCTTTATCCCCCAACACCTCCAAAGGACCGCGAGGGCAGCTGCTGGCTGCACTGGAAGGACGTTTATTCACCCAGCATTCATTCTGAGCGCAGCCCTAGGCAAAGGGACAGACCGCACAGCCGCGCCTCAGCCTCCGAGGGGGCATGCACGGAAGAACCGCACGTGAGCACACAGGAGAGCCCCGAACCTTAACCCGAGTGGCTCACTGAGCGGAAAGCGCCCACGCCTACCTGTCCGCCGGGGACACGTACTGGGCGGCCGCGGGACTTAGCACCAGGCCCCCGAACCTGTGGCCAAGGCGCAGGCAGCGCACCAGGCCCAGGCGGGCCAGCTTGCGGCCCGTGCAGCGCCGAGGGTCGCAGTGGCCCAGTTCCCACATGGCCAGCGTGCAGGGCAGCGCCGCCGCGCCCGAACCGCCCTCGGCTGCCTCTGGCTCCACAGACGCTGCACGGGGAAAGACAAGCGTCCCGGCCTCAAGGCGAGCTCCCGGGCGTCGTCCCAAGCCCGGCGGCCCTCTCGACCACTCCCCACGCACCCCACGACGCGACTCCCGCCTCCTCGGCGCAAGTCTCCAGCGAGCGGCCCAGGGGGCGCCGGGCGCGGCCGCCCTCCGCCCCCGGCCCCCGCGCTGCCCTCCGGCGGCCCATGGCAGGCAGCGGGCGCCCCGAGGCCCGGATCGCGACGCAGCCTCCGTACCGCAGCTTGGCGGGGGCAGAGGACATGCGCTCACGCTACTTCCGGATCGCGGCGCTCTGGTGACGCCACTTCCGGCGCCGGCCTCACGTGACGACGGGCCATGGCGGCGCGGCCGGCGCTGGGGTGGCTGCGGCTCTGGCTCGCCGTGTGCGGTGAGTGCCTCCGCCGCCCCGCGGCCGGCGCTTCGGCCTCCCCGCGCCTCCCCGCGCCTCCTCACCGCCCCGCTCCCCGCAGGGCCCGTGCTGGCAGGCGCCGCGAAGATGAAGGTGGTGGAAGAGCCGAATGCTTTCGGGTGAGCGCCTCGCGGGCCGCCGGCCGGTCGGAGCCCGGGCACCGGGCGGCCCTGACCTGCTGTGTGCCCCTAGGCTGAACAACCCGTTCCTGCCGCAGACCAGTCGCCTGCAGCCCAAAAGGGAGCCTTCGCCCTTGACAGGTGAGTGCCGGCCGGGCGCAGGCTCGCGAGCCCTTCGCCCGCGGGGCCGCGCGACGGGAGGCGCGTGCGCCGCCAGCTGCGAGCGATTAGCAGTTACGGGGCCGGGGCGGCTGCGCGCCCGGCTGCGCGGTCGGCCCGCTGCAGGTGTTCCTCCATCCACTGCCTCTCACCTGGGGGAGCGTCTTCGGCGGTCGCCTCGCTCAGGTAAGGGGTCGCACGTGCCCGTCTTGTCCTGCACCTCACGGGCGTTTGGATCGCTCCGCGGGCATTTCTGTGGTTCCCATTCTTAGGCGGTTTGCTTGGCCGTGCCCTGTGGGGACAGGTCGTGTCTTTCCTTGGCTGGGCACCTCTTCCGCAGGCACGAGTGTGCCAGGCTCTGCCGGAGGTTCCCGTAAAGTTGGGGCTCCCTCGTGAGGCACACTGCTGTTTATTTTCTAAGAGCCAAGGTCGGGCTGTGCTGTAGCCCAAGCTGGCCTCCAACTCTCAGCCGTCCTCCTGCCTCAGCCTTCTTTCTTAGTGCTGGGGGTTACAGACTTGGGCCACCGCACCCAGCTAATTTTTATGTGCTCCTAGGGGATGGAACCCAGCGACTTTGCATATGCTCCCAGACTGGCCCACTGCCCCACTGCCTTTTTTTTTTTTTTTAAATTCCAATTCCTTTATGATGTCCAGCCGCTGCCATCCCTTCTCTATCCTGACGCTCACGTCAGAGGACAGGTGTTTCAGTTTGGCCATCTTGGTACACGCTGCACTTGATCTGAGGCAGCAGCTACAGGTTAGGAATCTCAGTACAGTCCCTGGGCAGCTGCTGCCCTTGTATACCCAGGTGCACTCCGGCGGTCCCTCTAGGAGGGCCCGTCTCCTGTCAGTTGACGAGGCTTCTCATGGCGTTAATATCGTGATTACTTTATTTATTTTTGAGACAGGGTCTCGCTCTGTGGTCCAGGCTGGTTCTGAATTCACTTCAGAGCCCAGGCTGGCCTTGGACTTACGGCAGTCCTCCTGCCTCAGCCTCCCGAGTGCTGGGATTACAGGCGTGCGCCACCACGCCCAGCTTATGTGGTGCTGGGGAATGGGGTACTTCGCGTTTGGCTTAGCGCTTGCTCAAGTGCTTTAACCGCTGAGCCATTCCGCCAGCCCCGTGATTTACTTTAATAGTACATGTAGCTCAGCTGTAACACGCTGCTGCCAAGGTGGACACTGTGGCCCATGCCTGCAATCCCAACACCTGGGGAGGCTGAGGCAGGAAGACACAGGTTGGAGCTCAGCCCCAGCACCTTAATAACTGAGACCCTGTCTCACAGTGAAGAGCTGAGAATGCAGCTCAGTGTGATGGCCCCGGGTTCAATCCCTAGGACGAGGGGAGAAAGTGGCGCTGCTTTAAACTTTGGGAAAGTGTTTTTGTTTTTTGGTGGTATTTGGAATTCAACTCAGGGCCTTTGGATTACACGTGTGTGCCACTGCACCCAGCTCCACGCTTGAGTCAGTCACGATGTCTTCTGCCCTGGTGACACTGTTGTCTGTGGCAATGGGCTCCAACCTTTTTGACACCAGGAACTGGTGACCACCCTCCCCAGGAGGGAGGAGAAGCTCCGCCTCCCGTCAGATCAGCAGGGGCTGTTGACTCTAACAGTGCCCTGACCCTGAGGGCTCCTCTGTCCTTGTCCCTGCGGGCCGCCGGCCCAAGGCTGCCGACTGGTACCCAGGTGTACAGGGAGATGCGCTGGTTTTGCTTTGTGCTCATAGAGTTACTTCGCCCTTCTTACTTTACTACTTAACACAGGATTATTACCGTGATTCACACTTCAGTGGGACCCTGGTTACTCCGTGATTGAGCTTTCTGGTGTTTTCTTTTGCAAATGTGAGAAAATAAAAAATTTCTCTCACTACTCTCAGACCTTTGTCCTGAGCCTCATCCCAGCTTTTAGTTTTCACGGACACGCAATAACGACTAGATTACGAAACGGCGGTATTTCCGTAAGGCATCGTGCTCATTTTTACTTCCTTCCCCACCTCTCCCCCACACCCCCTTGTCTTCCTTTCCACAAAGCCTGTCACCTTACTTTCCCGATCTCTCCTTTAGTGTTTTATGGTTTTCTCGTGTTAGAGAAATCATATGATATTTAAACTTCTGTGTTTGATTCATACTGCCAAGCATAATGGTTTCAAGATGTATCCATTTTCTTACAGATGATTCATTATTTTTTGAGACAGTCTCGCTCTAGCCAGGCTGTCCTCCAGCTCCTAGCAGTCCTCCTGCCTCAGCCTCCTGAGTGCTGGGATTTACAGGTGTGCACCACCATACCCAGATTATGTGGTGCTGGGGAATCAAACTAGGGGCCTTGTCCTTGCTAAGTAAGAGCTTTAACCACTGAACTAAGCCTCTACCTTCTCCTCCTCTCTCCCCTACCCCCCTTCCCCCCTTTTTGAGACATAGTCTCTCTCTGCAGCCGAAGCTAGTCCTGAACTCACTACGTACCCCAGGCTGGTCTTGAACTCCTGCCTCAGCCTCTCCCAAGTATCCAAGTATTGGGACTGCAGGTGTGAGCCAACGTGCCTGGTTATGTGGTATTTGGAGACTGAACTAAGGGCCTTGTGTTTGCTAGACAAGTGCTGATTGCTGTGCCATCCCTCCAGTCCAGTACGGGTGTCATGACTGTGCTGGTTTCGCCTATCCAGGAAGAGGGGACGTCTTTTCCTTTTCGAATGTTCTCTTAAATTTCTTTTTTCACAATACTATAGTTACCAGTACAGAGGTCCTTCACTTCCTTAGTTAGGTTGGTTTCTAAGTATTTAAACTACTATGAATGGGATTGTTTTTCTGATTTCTTTCTCTGTGTTTTCATTATTTCTACAGAAGAATGCTATTGATTTTTATATCTTAACCTGGCTGACAGGCATGTGGATTGGATTTATTATTTCTAAGATGGAGTTCTTGGGGCCTTTTGGTGGAGTTTCTGGGGTCCTCTACATAAAGGGTCATGTCATCTGCAAATAAAGGAGAGTCTGACTTGGTTTCCTATGCACATTCCCTTTAGTCCATTCTCTTGCCTAATCGCTCTGGATAAGTTTTTCTTTTCTTTTTTTGCAGGGTCTCGCTCTGTAGCCCAGGCCGGTCCTGAACTCAATATGTAGCCCAGGCTGGCCTTGGACTCACAGCAATCCTCCTGCCTCAGCCTCCCGAGTGCTGGGAATATAGGCATGTGCCACCACGGCCAGCTAATGTGGTGCTGGAGAGTTGAACTCAGGGCCTTGTGCTTGTTAGGCAAGTGTTTAAACCACTGTGCCATCCCTCCAGCCCCTGGACAAGGTTTTAAGCACTGCGTTGAATAGGAGTGGCGGGAGTGAACATTCTTGTCCTGCTTCCGATTTAAGAGGAAATGCTTTCAGTTTTTCCCCATTTTTTTGTTTCTGTTTTGTTTTGAGGCGGGGTCTTGCTCTGTAGGCCAGGCTGGCCTTGAACTCAGGGCAATCCTCTTGCCTCAGCCTCCGGAGTTCTGGGATTACAGTCGTGTGCCACCACTTGCAGCTTATGTCATTCTGGGACGTGGAACTTGGCCTTGTGCTTGCTAGGCAGGTGCTTTAACTGCAGTGCTATTTCTCCAGCCCTCAGTTTTTTCCTCATTTAAAAGGATGCTGTTGGCAGTAGAACTGTCATAAATTGGTTTTACCAGTTTGAGGTAAAGTCCTTCTGTACCTGTTTTTTATCAGGAAGGAATATTGTATTTTGTCAAAAGCTTTTTCTGCATCTATTAAGATCATGTGATCTTTGTTACTGCTTTGGTTAATGTGGTAATATTCCATTAATTGGTTTATGGATGCTGAATCAGCCTCTTACCCTAGGATGAAGCCAATGTGGTCATGGTCTTCATAATTTTCTGTATCTGTTCATTGAGAAGCGCTGCTGCTAATTCTTCCTTGAGGTTCCGGCAGAATACTGTGCTGAATCCATTGGGTCCAGGGCTTTTCTTTGTTGGAAACCCTTTATTACTGCCTGAATTTCATCCCTCATTATTGTTGCGCTCTTCAGGGTTTTCTCATTCATGTCTGGGAATTTATGTGTTCTCAGTTCTTGAATTTATCAGTATTGCGGTATGGATCTGGAATGTCCCAAAAGACTCATGTCTTTGGATGGTATGGATTATCTATGGGACTGTGTGCTGCCTGGAGGGATGGATGGGTGTGCAGTGGAAAACAGGCGTGTGGACTGGATTACAGGCGTGTGGTGGGGGCTTAGACCTGGAAAGATAAATGCACCGTTTGCCCGTCCTCTCTGACTGGACTTGTCTGTCTGCAGCATCCTGGAGAGGTGCCTCCACTGCAGCCAACCACCTAAGAAGGGACTGCGGCCAAAGTGTCGTCCTGTAGTCCAGGCTGGCCTCAAACACAGAGTAACCCTCCTGTCTCAGCCTCCTGTGTGTTGGATTTACAAATGTGTCCCACTATGCCAGGCTTAGTGGGGCTGGGCAATGAAACTCGAGCAGCGCAGCAGTTATGCTGGTCCCTCCTGCTTCTGGACACTATTGTGTCCTGGCACGGTGATGCTTCCCGAGGTCTCATGCAGGGGGACGGCGCTACCTGTCACTAACTTCACTGCAGACTGCCACGGTGGGGGGTCTTAGGACCAACTGCCATCCCCGGGTGTCCGAATGCAGCTGCTTTTGCTGGAGACACTGCTCACCACGGGCTCATGGCACCCTCCCCTCCCAGGTGTGGGTGGTTGTGCACGCGGCACCAGGTGCATTTCTCCCTGCCGGGCTCTTGTTCTGTCCAGTTGCACGTCGGAGGCGTACGTACGTGAGCGACCCCGCCACCGTGTCTGGGTGCCAGTCACGCCGTTGCTCCTAGTTGATCGTCTTGTGGTGTGTGGTGGCTTTCCCCAGACCCAGCGGCTCTGAGCTGTGCTGCTGGCGTGTGCCTGCCTCGGTTGCGGTGCTCTGACCTGCCATTCTTCTGGGGTATCAGGTGACATGCTGCTGACCCACACAGGTGCATCCTGCACAAGGGGCACACGGGGCAAGGGGCATAATCGAGCCTGAGGGGGAAGAGGTGTGGTGCCCCAAGCTGACCCCAGCCAGGAGCTGTGAGCATAATTCTTGTGCCCCAGCAACGGGAGTAGGCAGGAGGTGTTAAGGGGGGGTACGTGTCCAGGGAGTGTGGGTGTCACTGCCTGTCCTCTAGGCACCCAGGAGGCTGCCTGCGTGGTGGGGCAGGGTCTGGCCTGGGTCTGAGACAGGGCAGGACAAGGTGAGCAGGTGGCTCCCATTGGACCTCTGTAACGGGCTTGGGCGGGAGGACCTTGTTCCCGCTGTGACAGTGGGACGTGGGGCTCCCCGGGCAGTTCCCAAGCAGGGGCCTAGTGCTAGGCTGGGTATAAGCAGCCGGATGACTGGCCTGGAGCACTGGAGGCTCTGCTCTGTGATGCAGAGGCAGAGGGGGAGGTGAGGATGTGCCGCTCCCATCCTGGCCCTTAACCGTGGCGTGTCGCAGGTGAAGCGCGTCTGTGCTTTTAACTGTGATGTGCCTGAGACAGCGGCTCTGCCTGCTGGCTGGTTCCGTTGTTCTCTGCTGCGAAGTGTGGGTCTGTTCTGGCATCGTGTGTGGTATCACCACTGTCACTGGGGGAAGCCGCCTGCGGGTCCCATGCCAGGCCCCCTCCGCCTGGCGCGCTTACGCTGCTGACTTGGCTGCGTGCGCCTCTCCACGGAAAATCCCCAGAGGGCCCTCACCAGGAAGCAAGTTCCCCAGCCACGGGCGGGCCAGAGGTCACAGTCCCCTCCCCAGCCACACAGAAAGAGCGCCGAGGGCAAATCCTGCCGTCCCTGCCCCCGGAAACGGGAGGCTGTACGGCTATACGGGACAGCCGCCATCGCTTCGCCATCCGGCTGAAGTGCGGTCACCATACACAGCGAGCCCTTGGACTGCGCCAGGGACCTTGGCACAATCGGTGTTTGTGGTGTCGTGTCTGGAACTGGGTGCCTCCAGGGCCCCTCCACGTTTCTGCAGGTGTCAGAGCCACCCTGCTTCACCCAGCTTCGTGTCCACTTGTCTGCGCGTGCTGTGCACCTCTCTGTTCAGTTTGGGAGCAGACGCGTGTGCCGGGAGAACTGAGCAGCCTTGGGAGGAGCCGCTCGCGCTCTGGCCGTGCTGGTCCTCGGCTTCTGGAGGTGCCAGTGCGGTTTCCCTAGGGATGGCCCGTGGTCAGTTCCTCTCCCTGGCCACGGGGCTGTGCAGCTTCGTTACAGAAACGCTCGTTCACTTCTTGGCCTGTTTTAAACTGTCGCGCTTTGTACAGCCTGCATACTTATTAATCCCTTTGCAGCTGTGGCTTGCGTGCGTTTCCTCCCATGAGTGGCCTTTCAGGGGGTCCACTTGGGCACAATCTGGTTGGTCGGGTTTTGCCCCCGTGGCCTGTCCTTTGGGTGTCAAACCTCTGTCACGTTCGGTGCTGGGCTGCCCGCCCCCAGCTTTCTCTAGAGTGTCAGCTGTGCTGGCCATGACGGTCTGGGTGGCGGGAGGTTGGGCCTGGCTTTCCCAGCACTGAGGAGCCTCCTCTCCAGCACCCTGGCTGTCTTTGTGCCAGTCCCATCCTGTGTGTCTCCCCTGTGTTGTTTTGTTGAGATGGGGCCTCAGTCTGTAGCCCAGGTTAGCCTCAGATTCACGGCAAGCCTTCTGTCTCAGCCTTTCCAAGTGCTGAGATTACAGGAGTTGCCGTGCCTGGCTAATTTTTACATGGTGCTGGGTCATGAAACCCAGGACTTCAGGTATGATACGCCACTGACCTATGCCCCGACCCATGTTCTTCATCTGGGGCCTTTGAGATTCAGTATTAATTTTAGAGGGGGTATTTCTGTCCTTGCAAACAACACCAGAGATTGTACTGACTGACTGCTTTCGAGTACTGTCTTCTTAAAAGTACTGTTTAAACATAGGTGTTTTCCCACATACAAGTTGTCTGCCTCTATGGTTAAGTTCCTTCCTTTTTGGTGCTTTTTTTCCTTCTTCCCCCAGGCTAGTCCAGAAGTCAATGTTATAGCCCAGGCTGCCTCAAAGGTGAGTTCAGAATCAGCCTAAACTAGAGAGTGAGGCCCTGTCTCAACCAAAAAAGAAAAAAAAGTCAAACCTCTTTTGGTCAGGATATAATCCTTTTATTTTGAGATGGGGTCTTGCTCTGTAGTCCTGGCTGGTCTTGAACTCACTATGGAGCCCAGGCTGACTGTGGACTCAAGATGATATGCCTGCTTCAGCCTCCCAAGTGCTGGGATTACAGGCGTGCGCCACCACATTAAGTTTTATGTGGTGCTGGGGAATCGAACTTGGGGCTAACTCCTTTGCCATTCCTCCAGCCCAGCATATAATCCTTTTAAACACAGAATTCAAGTTCATTTAGTTTTGTGATGCCAGGCAGCAAACCCAACGCCTAAAGTACACACTTCACCATTGTGCTATGCTACACCAACCTTTTTAAAGTCAGGGTCTTTTATCCGTAGTCAGGCTGGTTCTAGCAAAACGCGAAGCAACCCTGCTTCAGCCTCCTAAGTGCTGTAGAGGTGTGTGCCACCACATCTGGCTAATTTTTTACAAATGTGCCAGGTATCCAACGCAGAGCTTTCTCATGCTAATAAGCAAGTGCTTCAACCGCTGAGGTATGCCCCCAGCCCCCTTCGCTTATTTAAGAGACAGGGTTTTGCTCTATTGTCCAGGCTGGCCTTGACCTCTGGGGTACAAAGACTTCTCCTGCCTCAGCCACTTGTGTAAGTGGCACTCACACCCAGGTAGTCTGGTGGCATTCTGCTGATAGCCTAGCGTCTGTGTGGCATCTCGGTGAGGCTGGCCACAGACTGTACCCTGCTTTTTATCAGGTAGCTGTCTAGACTTTTGAGACAGGGTCTCACTCACTCTGTAGCCCAGGATGGTCCTGAACTACTGTGTAGTCCAGGTTGGCCTTGGCAGTCCTCCTGCCTCAGCCTCCCCCCCAGTGGTGGGACTACAGGCGTGCACCACCATGCCCAGCTTTACACAGTGCGGGGAATCAAGCTCAGGGCCTGTGCTTGCAACAAGCACTTTAACTGCTGTGCCACTCCTCCAGTACCACAGACTGTTTGACTTTTTTTTTTTTCCCGAGATAAGTCTGTTCACTCCGTAGTCAAGGCTGGGCCTCAATTTTCTGCACGTAGCCTCTTGCTTTCAGCCTCCCAAGTGCTGGGGTGACAAACGTGCATCACCAGACCTGGCTTCTTTGGGGCTGGAGAATTGAACCCAGGCCCTTGTACACGCCAGGCAAGTGCCCTAGCTGCTGAGCTACTCCTTCCGTCCATGGCGAGCTGTTTCGTAGCCGCTTGGCCCGCCTGCGTCCCTGGGTGGTTGGCGTATACTTGGCCACACCGCCCTCTTACTCTGGTTCCTGTAGGATTGGTAGGTACAGCCTGGCTTTCATTTCCGGCTCAGATGGCAGGAGTCCTTGCTTCCCGCCGGTCTGCGCCTCTTTTCAAGGAGCTCATCTTTGGCTTCTCTTTTCCCAGCTTTAACCTGCTGTGTCCAGGTACTAACTAGTTCTCATTGGCCCAACCTAAACGCGGGCCTGTTCCCGCATTCGTGACTTAGCCCTTTCCGTCCTGCTCTACAGCCCGTTCCTTCTGCCTTCGAGTCGCAGTCCCTGGTCACAGGATGGCAACTGTGCAGGGCTTCAGTCTCTCACCTTACCTCTCAGTTCTGAGAAGCAACACTTGCCGCTGCTGGGCAGTGCTAGCATGTGACTGTCCAGCCCGACGGGACCCCTTTTTTTTGAGACAGGGTCTCGCTCTGCAGCCCAGGCTGGACCTGAATTCACTACGGAGCCCAGGCGGCCTTGGACTCAGACCAATCCTCCTGCCTCAGCCTCCCAAGTGCTGGGATGACATGTGTGCGCCACCACGCCCAGTTTACCTGATGCTGGGGACTCGAACTTGGGTACTTAGTGCTTGCTAGGGAAGTGCTTTAACCGCTGAGCCATGGTCCTCCTGCCCTCTGCCAAGGTCTGCCTTGCACTGCTGCCTGTCTCCAGGGCTTGGCACATGATAGGCAAATCTCACTGCAGAGCAACACCCCAGCCCCTACAATAAGTTTTCAAGCATTTGATGGCAGTGCCATCTGATGTTTTCATTTGCTCATCTGTGTGTGAGGGCCTCTCCCTGGTCTCGGCTCCACGTGGCTTTCTGCAGAAGCCATCTCCCATGCTCGGTTTCTCTTGTGGTGCTGGGGGCGCTGAAATGGATGCTAAACTTGGGTGTCTTGTGGCTGCGCCTGAGACCCACTTGAGCTCCAAGGACAAACAGATTGAAAGGGAAGTGATGAACGACACGCCCGAAACACTGGGGTGGAGGTACAGACAGCAGATGGATAAACTGAGTCGCGGACTCCATTCACCAAGATGTCAGGGTAGTCGCACAGCCCTCCCCGGGCCGTCCCTGCCCCCTTCCTTGAGTACTGGGTGATTTTGTTGAATGTTGGTCTTTTAAAGAAACAGATGGGGCAGGTGGGGTTATAGGGCTTTCTTAGCAGGCACGAGGCGCCGAGTTCGATTCTCAAGCACTCAGTAGTAGCCTGATGAGGCGGCACACACCTGTAATGATCTCACCACGCTAGAGGGCTGAAGCAGGAATGAGCTCTAAGCCAGCCGGGGTTCTGTGAGTGAGCTCAGGACTAGCCTAGACCACAGAGCGGGACCCTGTCTCCGCTCCCTGCTCCCCCAAAAGGCAACTCATTCTGTGCTTTGAGCTCCAGGTCAGCCTGAGCCCTGTCCCCACACATGGTGGCCTTTGTCCCCAAATCCCAGCCTTGCTGGGAGTTCTCATCCCCTGCAGAGAGCTAAAGTGGGTGTGCTTAGGGTGGCAGGATGGCCCGAGGGAGATTCTAGAGCTGAGGTTCCCCCTGAAGCTGCAGGTACGAAGCAGAGCGGGTCCCGGGGGTCCCGTATCCTGGGAGGTGGTCTCAGCACTGCCTGCCTGGCTGCGGCTAGCCCCGATGGTGTGGGGTGTGGCGCTCACCAGCACTCTTTCCTCAGGGCCTGCGCATCTCTTCAGACTGTCAGGAAAATGCTTCAGTCTGGTGGAGTCCACGTGAGTGCAGTGGGGTGGGGACCCTTCTAAGTCCCTGAGCCCCCTAAGAGCCTTGTGCCTACCCCGCTCCCGCCCTGTGCCTCCAGGTACAAGTACGAGTTCTGCCCGTTCCACAATGTGACCCAGCATGAGCAGACCTTCCGCTGGAATGCCTACAGTGGGGTCCTTGGGTGAGCGAGGCAGGGCCCTACGTGGGTGGGTGGCAGGTACCCCTCCCTGACCCCACTCACAGGCGCTGCTCCCCAGCATCTGGCATGAGTGGGAAATCAACAACAACACCTTCACAGCCATGTGGATGAGAGATGGCGACTCCTGCCGC
Organism: Ctenodactylus gundi; assembly: GCA_004027205.1. Taxonomy (NCBI): domain Eukaryota; kingdom Metazoa; phylum Chordata; class Mammalia; order Rodentia; family Ctenodactylidae; genus Ctenodactylus; species Ctenodactylus gundi. The sequence goes on along the minus strand of PVKB01001906.1, from coordinate 64,928 downwards.
TCCCACAGCCGGCAAAGCAAGGTGAGGCCCTGAGAGGGGGCTGGACCAGGAGATGAGATCCAGGCCCCCATGTGCCCATGACCTGCCCCTGCCCCCAGGTGGAACTGACCTGTGGGAAGAGTAACCGGCTGGCCCAGGTATCAGAGCCGAGCACCTGCATGTACGCACTGACATTCGAAACCCCGCTTGTCTGCCACCCCCACTCCCTGCTAGGTAGGACTCAGGGTTGGGGTGGGGTACAGAGAGGGGTGAAGTCTCACTGATCCCTGGTCCTTTGGGGTCTCAGTGTACCCAGCCCTGCCCGAGGCCCTGCAGCTGCGCTGGGACCAGGTGGAGCAGGACCTGGCTGATGAGCTCATCACCCACCAGGTAAGTGTGCTGCTGAGAGTGGGCAAGAGGCAGACCCTGTGACCCTGCCCCCGCCTCACCTTTGGGCCCCTGTACCTGCAGGGCTATGAGAAGCTGCTGAGGGCAGTTTTTGAGGATGCTGGTTATTTAAAGGCCCCAGGAGAAAGCGAACCTTCCCAGCAGGATGGAGCCACTGGGGCCCTAGGGGCAGAGACCCTGGAGAGCTGTAGCAAGGTAGCAGACATCTTAGGGCCTGGCCTTTTGCACAGAAGTCCCTGGACCAGAGCTCCAGGACCTGACCTGTTTTGGGGTCTCCTGTTGTAGGCACGGGCGGAGCTGTCAAAGGAGGTGCAGAGGCTTACCCGGCTGCTGAGCCAGCACAACATCCTCCACGAGAGGCCCACAGGTGGGTGTGCCCTGTGCCTGGCAGCACCTACTGCCTGGGGCCAAGGCCTGAGTGCCACCTGGTGTCCTTGCAGAAACCTCCCACAGTGAGCGCCTGGGCCAGAGGTCCCCCCCAGCCAGGACCACAGAGCAGCTGCACGGGAACGTCTTGTGACTGCATGGAACACCTGGCCAGACCTGTGGCAGGAGGTGAGAGGGTAGCGGGGATGCAGGTGCTGCCCTGCCAGGCCAGGCAGGACATGGTAGAGCTGCTCACCTGTGTTCATCCAGTTTGTACACAGACAGATTAAAGGTTCAAAGTTTTAATTAACTCCTGTACTGATAAAAAATAATTCCATGAATTCTGTAAACCATTGCATAAATGCTATAGTGTAAAAAAAAATTGTTAACAATTTTAAACAGCTTGCTACAAGTAAATGGTTAAGCATTATAAATAGGACCTTCTGGGTTAAGAAAATTCCATTTACGTAACATTCTCATCTAAATGTTCAAAATAAACACAGGGGCTTCCATAAATTAATCCACATCAAGTGTCCACACTGGCGAAGGTGTCCTGTCAGCCACAGTGACGGGCAAAGTCGCAGCACTACTGCTAGTAGTAACACTAGAAGTCCAACGACATTGGGCAACGTGGACAGCAGCATTATTGGTCACCATGGGCGAGTAGCCCCTCCCGGTGGGGCCTTCTCCCTTACCCAGAGCTGAGGACTCGCCTCTCCTAAGATGGGAGGACCCCATGTCAGCCAGAACAGGTGGGGAAGGGCCCAGGGTGACCAGCTTCCTGTGGCCTGGGCAGTTCTTTGGTCTCCCTCTGTGCACCCATCTTAATCCCAGAAGGACAGGTCACCACTATGGGACCCTCCATTTCAGAGCACTGGCCAGATTCCAGAGGGAGGCCTGACCAGAGTAGCTTATAACAGACTAAAGCTCAGTGGTCCCTGTTAATAATCTGAAAATGTCTAGGCCAGATATTACAACACTGTCCTGTTGCCCAGCAAGACCGAAGGCCAGTGGGAACAAGTGCATAATAAATATTAATAAAAATAATCTTAAACAGGGTAACAGCACAAAAGATACATGATTTCTAGGTACTGAGCTAATAAATCATTATCACTGTAATTAAAAACAAAAGATTCACTAAAGCCAAGTCAGTAGGTGCCATTAGTAGCGCACTAGCCACAGAATGTTTAGACCCACTGCATTAAAGTGACAGAATGTTTCTATCAGCTTGTTATATTAAAAAATGCTTTTAAATCTTCTATATTAAATACATTCTAATTTGGTCATTGATAAAAATGTTTACCTAGTCACTCTGCACTTAAAAAAATGGTATTAAAGTCTTTGGCAAAGCCCCAAGGGAGGAGACAAGACAGCCCCTCCTAGGTTGGGGCGGCTACCTGCCTCCCACGAGCACACCCCACAGCCACCCAGCTTGCTGGCCAAGGGTGCGGTCTGCGAGGTCTACAGGCCTCTTTCCCTTCTCCCCAGGTTCCCAGGGATAGTCCAGGACAGAGGGGACACCTATCCGCACTGGACCTGCTCTGAGGCCAGCCGTCAGGGACCTCCTGTGGTCCCAGGAGCTGATGGGCCAGCTGACTGTCATGGAGCCAGGGCTCCAGGCCACTGGGGTGCCTTACCTGGTAACACAGATGGACTCTCATGTAGAGTCACATGCCTGCCTAAGGCTGGCATCTCCCAAGGCGGCAAAGTGGCAGAAATGACGGGTAGGCAGAGGGAAGGCCTCTGGCCCAGTCTCAGCTCACCAGCTCACCCAGGCCACCTGGATGTCTGAGTGGCTATACAGCACCAATGCCCGTGACAGAACCGAGCAGTCAGAACACAGACTCTTCCGAAGAGAACTTAAAAATCCTCCAGTGTCTGCTGCCTTCTGTAGCATTTTTCATTAGTGTCAGGTCTTTCAAGCGCAAAAACAAATGGACCACTCGCATCCACGTGTGCAGGCATAGGCACTTAGCCAGAGTGGCCGCAGGTCACGGCCCGTGCAGAGCTCCCACACCATTTCATGATCCTGGGATAGAAAGCTCCACCACGGGCGTTCACACATCCAGGAAAGTTAGTCCCTTGTAAAACTCAGTAATCTCAGTGCGTGTCTTCCAGTAATCGCTCTTATAATTACTATTTGTCTGCATTTGTTTTGAAAATGTAAAAACTCCAATGTCTTCCTTATTGAATACTCATTTCCTAAGAAGTCCTCATGGTAAACAGAAGGGAACCTTCAAGTTCACAGCACAAACATAAAGCTTCGTATCACCGCATATTAAAAACATGAACCTAGAAAGCAGCTTATACAATTGAAAATGTCTAACTACATCCTCAGCTGACAAAGTGCTTTGATGAAACCCCACCCCCCAGTGGCCTGGCACCTTGGCACCAATCATGCTCTGCCCGGGCCCAGTGCCCCTATGGGCGGGCGGGCAGGCAGGCAGGCTCTGGTGCAGCTAAGGTTTTTAAGAATACCTTGAAACCATCAATGGGACGCAGCAGGTAAAAACCACGAAAGGCCATCAGGTAGACAACGGGCACAAACTCACGTCCTGATGTTTGTGGCACCAGGAGCACAGACACTGCCGTGGCAGGTGTCACTGCAGCCTTGGGACCGATGCTCAGTGGGAAGGTGGACACTGGCCCTGTCACCATGGAAGGGGCTGGCCCTGGCAGTAGGTGCACTTGGGTGCGCTAGCTGCACACGGCTCACACAGGACACGGTGCTGGCAGGGCTGCAGGACAGGGCCACAGGCACGCTCCCGACAGACCACACACCGCTTGGCACGGAGCTGGAAGATCACCTGTGAAGGAGAGGGCGCTGGCATGGGCAGCAAGTGCTTAGGCCTGCCCAGGGCTGAGAACCTTGGAGGATAGCTGCCAGCCAAAACAGAGGGGCACCACAGGACAGAGGGTTGCAGCTGGCTGGGCATACTTTGCCTCAAGGCCCTGAGGCTGAGGGCTCTCTCCTGGAGTCAGGGCTGACCCAGCTATAATGGGGCCACTAGACTGGGCTAGGCTGAGGGCCATGGCAGAGGGACAGCCAGGATGTTAGCTGGTGGGCCCTCCAGCTGACACTAGCCAGGGCTCAGGAGACCACCGGAGGCAAACTGTGGGAGGTGGGTGGTGTATGTGGGAAGCAGGACCTTGGGCCCTCCAGATCCCCACTGAGACAGCCTGCAGCCAAAGAAGTCTGTCCCAGGTGCAGAAGGTTTTGTACTGCACCCAAGATCGGAGGCTGTATCTGCAAAGTGCCCCAGACCCAGCTTTGGCGGCTACTGCAGAGGCAGGGCCTTCCTCCATTTAAGGCACAGCTTTATGTTGCCTGGCACCAGGGAGAGAGGATGGGAGCCAGCTCACGGGAGAGGAAATGCCCAGGGGCAGAGCCAGAGGGCCGCACTGAGGGGCTGAGGCTAAGGCAGCAGGGCGGATGGTCTCAGCCCCTCTCAGGGGACAGTTCCCAAGCTGCCAAGACTTACCTCGTCCACAGCCTCCAGGTCCAGGCGCAGCTGGCTTTGCAGGGAATGCAGCTGAGAAAGAGGGATGGTGCCAAGGTCACCACAGCGCCGCAGCCCGGGCAGCAAGGCCGCCAGGCCCAGGCCCTCGAGCTCTTCCTGCAGCTGCTTCACCTGGGCCTCCACCTCCTCCTTCCTCTGTAGGGCCAGCTGCCGGTCACTGTCCGCCGCCCGGGCTCGCTCTTTGGCCTCCTGGGCCTCTCGCTGCCACGCATCACAGGCCTGGAACCCACGGGAAAATAAATGCAGGAACCGCCAGGGTAGTCTCCCCGCATGCCACCCACCTGTCTCCCCCCCTCCGGCGCTCACCCCTCCCTGTACTCACCTGCTTCACCTGCTGCCAGGACTCCTCCCACTGCCGGATCCTCCGCTTGGCCTCGTCCAGCTGCCGCCTAACGCGTGCCAGCTCAGTGCCATTCGGACTTGCACCTGAGGAGGCCACGGGGCCTGTGTTCAAGACGGGGGACGGGCTGGGGGAAAAGCTGCCAGAGACGAAGTCCCAGATGCTCCCAGGGACACCATTCAGACCTGAGTGGAGAAACGGGGTGACTGGCCAGTGGGATCAGAAGTGTGCTCTGTATCCCCCTGTCCCTAACTGCAGGGGTCCCAGTACTGGTTGACAGTGATAGCGCCCGGGCCCTTCCCTAGGTCCCTAATCCCTCAGGAAGTTTAGACAGAAAAGGGGTCAGACCCAGAGTCCCCAAGGTGACACGTGGGGGGCAGCACTTCTGACACTAGCAGACCCAAGGCCTCAAGCTCGGTTCCCGAGCGGTGGCTGCTGTCCCTGAGGTCTTAAAAACATGGTCCTCCTTTAGGACCCAAAAGTCCTCTCAGGCAAGGCCCTTACTTCACAGAGGAGCAAGGGCAGGGGACATCAGTGCTGTCTCCAGGGTGGCCCAACCTTCTGCAGGGCACCGCAGGACCGCCTGCTGGGGTGGCAGCGAGGCCAGAGGAGGACCCCACGCAGGGCCACGATAGGCCAGGTGCACAGTGGCCACACAGCAGTGCAGCCCTGTGGGGATGGAGTCCTGCACACTGACTGTCCTATGGGGAGGGCCCCTCGCCCTGGGCCTGGACTCACCTAAGGAGCTGTAGGATGAGGCTGTGGAGCCCAGGGTGGCCGGCTCTGAGCGCAGGGGTGGTGGCTGCTGGGGGGGCGTCATGGCCGAGGCAGCAAGCGGCCCCGACAGGGACTGGGACAGTGAGCTGAGCGGGGAGGTAGACAGGGACGAGGAGGAGTGCAGGGACGGCGAACGCCGCAGCGAGCCCGGGATGGCCATGGGTGCTGAGCCAGCCAGCGAGCGGGGGCCTGCACGGAGGAAGGCGGGCAGGTGAGGGGACGCCGGGGGTGGGGCTGCTGGGAGTGGAGGGACAAGCACCCCACGGGGCCTGCGGGAGGGCAAGTGCCCCAGGCCAGACGCCCGGGGGCAGGGCGCACCCAGGACCTCTCGGCCCTACGTGGCTCAATTTCACTTAAACTCAGGGAGATGATGGGCTTTCAGAATGAGGTAGTCTGGTACGTAACACCTCCCTCTTCTGGCCCTCTGGTCAGGAGTGGCCTGCCTGTCCCTAGGGGGGCACTTGGCTAAGCGGGACGGAAACCTAGGAAGTGCTGGGGTAGCCTTCCAGGTAGCAGGGCCCTGTGGGTAACCATCAGGCTTGCACCTCGGGGCCACCTTACCTGTCGGCCCAAGCTCACGGGCCTCCTGCTCTTGCAGGACCTTGTCTAAGGATGCGATGTTTATGTCACTGAGACGAAGGTCCAAGGCAGAACCTGGAAAAACAGCCCCAGGTTATCCGCAGAGCCCGTGACCCCACCCCATGACCCCGAGGCCTCTGCCCCGTTTGGGGTGAGGTGCCATCCCCCTGGCCTCTGGCAGCCCGGCCACCTGGCTTGGCCCCATGCAGGACCTGCTGCTACTCCAATTTTCCATCACATTTGGAAGGGGTGGGAAGGGTGCACGCACTGGCCCTGGGTTCCGTCCCTACTGTGGTGCCAAAATGAACTATTTCACCAAGTCAGTGTATGGAGCATGTGGGAAGGGGGCTCCAAGTGTGCCCCAGGACCTCGCCATGCAGCCCAGGAGCCACAGAGGCTGCTCTCTGCCCCACCAGCCTCCAGGCTTGATGCTACTACCCTGCACAGTACCTCAGGTCCTGCCAGGATATGCCCACCTGCCAGCGCCGTCACGGGAGGCCTCCGTAGGCTGCTGTGTTCCCAACCAACATCTCACTCAAAGCCCTGCCCGTCCTGGTCGCAGGCCAGGACTTCAGGCCTCTTTCCAGGTCCAGAATTGATCAGGGGCTGAGACCAGTGAGGTGCCGGGCCAATCCCAAACCCTGGGGCCGCAGTACGGTAGTCAGTTCAGGGACGGTGTGATGAGAGCACCCTTAGGTGTGGCAGCCCATGCTGCTACCTTGGCAGGGCCGCACACAGCGCAGGCACCAGCACACCTCCAAGCCCTCCTGGCTCCGGGTCCCTGTGCACTGGGTGTCTCCTGGTGACTGTGCCTCCTCGGTCACCAAGAACACACTCCCAAGGAAGGTACCTCTCAATGAGCTGTGAGCCGCCCCACCTACTGCCCAGCCCCTCACTCCTTGCCCAGGTCTGGACAGCTGGTTTCTGCAGTTTAGTGACAACCTGGGGATGCTCAGGAGGCCTTGGTGGAGTCCGCCTGTGGCTCCCAGAGCCTCCAGCTCTGCCTCGCACGGCATCTCCCACGTCTCCTGGGCCAGTGTAGCAGGGACACCTCATGGAGTCAGTCAGCTGTGCCTACGGCGTCGGTCTGTCCCAGCACGGGGCAGATGAGCCTGACATGGCAGAAACTTGTACAGCAAGCATGCCACCTGCGAACAGCTGGCGGCCCATATGGCGCAGTGTGCGGCCAAGGCTGCGGTCCACTGGGCCTAGGACTGTTGGAAATACTGGACTAACTCAGAGAAACCGGTGGAGCTAAGCTCCGTGCTGCACACCTCTCATTACAGCTATGCAGGAGGCCAAGGCAGGCGGTAGACTGGACACATCCCACCACACAGCGTAGGAACGGAGCTGTGCTGGAGCAGGGCCACTGCCCTCCGGAAGGCTGGGACTAGCAGGCATGGGGGTGGGCACACAGTCACAGGAAGGCCAGCTGAGGGACATGAACAGGACCCTAGAAAGTGTCACCCAGGACAAGCAAGATACCACACTGAAGGGCAAGAGGTGAGGGGTGAGTGGACAGTGGAAAAGCAGCCCAAGTCCTGCCCATGGCCGTGTCCACTCCATTTACCAGCTGGGAGGAGAGCAAGAACTCTGCATCCAGCAGGACCAGGGTCCCGAGTCTCCAGATACCCAACGGCTTCCTCAGGGGACCCACCCACAGAACTGGCCTGCTACGGTCTGGATCTGGAACACCCCCAAGCCTCACACACTCGGATGCAGTGGGGGAGGCAGCCCACGGGCGGCTCGGACGAATTAAAGAAGCCCTGTTTCGGCTTCTTTCGGGGAAAGCTCTAGCCTTGCCTGGGTCTCTGGACATCGGCCCCCCCCGCCTCCGCCTGGGCTGTGTGCAATGCCGTGGGCAGCTCTCCAGCCTCTGCGGTGTCTCCGCTGCTGCCAGCTGCCTTGGAAGGGACTGCACGAGACCTCTTGGAACTCAGCTAAATCAATCCTTCCTCCTTAAGTTGAGGATGCCAGATACTTCGCCATAGCAAGGAGAAAGTGACTAAGACACCCAGTGACCTCAAGCTACAGGGAAGGACAAGCACCAAAGCTGTGACTGACTGCAGAGGTGAAGGGGTGCAGAGAAACCGGGAAACAGGGTCCCTGGAGGCCCAACCATGGGGCGCCAGGTGCCAGGGGCGAGGTGGAGGCAGCTCCGGGTGCCTGGGTCCTGCCTGCCTCCCTGGGCTCGGCAGCCTTCTCGGTGAGCTTCTGATCCTACACTGAGTCCCTCTGCTCCATGTCATGTCTTGGTCACAGGGTCACTAGACCACGCCTCCAGGGCACGCAGCTAGGAGGGCCACGCGTGGGAGTTTAACCACCCACACGATGGAGACCTCAAGTCCAGAGTCAAGGTGGCTGCTGAGCTCACAGCAGTCCTCTTCCCTGCCTCCAGGGCCACAGGCCTGTGCTGGGCATGTGTCCACACTTCTCCCTCTTGTAAAGGCACTGTCACTGGCTCCGGGCCCACTCAAATGGCCTCATCTGACAACATCCACCGAAACTTCCTTTCAAAATAAGGTCTCGTTCACAGCCCTGGGGCCGAGAACTGAGAGAGACCTCTTGGCCTTGCTGCTGCTTCTCACCTGACCACCCATCACCACTCCCCACCTCACTGGGATTTGTGTCTGACTTTTTTTCTTTTTCTTTTCTTATTTTTTTGGTTTAAGACAGGCTCTCACTCTGTATTCCAGGCTGGTCCTGAACTATGTAGCACAGAGACTGCAGGTACGCACCACCATGCCCAGCGTTCTCGTTCTGTCTGTCTGTCTCTCTCTCTCCCCCTTCCCTTCCCCCCCCCTCTCTCTCTCTCTCTCTCTCTCTCTCTCTCTCTCTGGTCTAAGTCACTGTGCAGCCCAGACTAGCTCCAAACTCAATCCTGCTGCCTTACCTGAGTGCTGGGATTGCAGATGCTTCTCCAGGCCCAGCTTCAACTCTGTCTTTGCGCTGCTGCCCAAGCTTGCTTTCTAGCCCTGCCTACCTCGGGCCAGAGTACCTTCCTTCCTCCGAGGCCAACTCCTGCACGCTCACCCCCACCCTGCTTCCAGCCCTGGTCCCCCAGGACAGGCCGCAACCCTCCCTCCAGGGCTTGGCTACATGCTGGGCAGGGCCCTGGCGGGCATCCCAAGCGGCGCTCCTTCCAGCCCAAGCTCTCCTCCACTGCTTTCCCACCAGGACTTGTCACATCTGTGGCTGTCCTGGGCTTGTGGCATGCAGAGGTCACTTGTGGGTCTTCATGTCCCAACAAGAAGGAAACCCTGACCCCTGAGCATGCTGATCACGGCTTCCCAAGTGCCCTCTGCCTCAGCAGTTTTCCACCCACCTTCCACTCAGCGGTAACAGCCACTCGAGCCTCAAAGCTTGGATCAGACCATGGGGTCCGGGTCAGCACCTGAGCAGCGCTGGCCCAAGGCAGCAAGCTGAGGACAAGCCCCGACCGCCTGTGCCCCAGGCCTGACGCAGGCGCTCACCAGGGGCCCTGCCTCACGGTGCCTTGCCTGGCAGTCCCACACACTACTGAGGAGTAAGGCACAACCAAGGAGCGAAGGGGGAGAAGCTTGCTTCTGGCAAGCGACTCACTGGGACCAGCGAAGGAACGCTGTGACCGGGCGAAGGGTGCTCCCGGTGCTGGCCTGGCCCAGCCCAGCACAGTGCCCGCAAAGGACCCACCAGGGGCAGGCAGGCCCAGGCCCAGCCGGCCCAGGGAGAGAGCCACCACAGAGGATACCCAAGGGCCCACTAAGGGCAAGAAGGTCAACTAGGGCCATGCGGGGCGCTCCTGAGCCCTGGTCTGCCACCTCGTCCCCTCACCTCGCTGCCGTCAAAACCGGACCCGGATCTCCCGTACCAGTCTCGGAGGAGGAACCCCCTCCCCCCGGCAGCACAGGGAGTCTCGATGAGCCCCCACGAACCATGCAAGGCTGTGCCCGCCCGCCCATCAGCCACCTGGATGTCATGGAAATCAGCGAAGCTGCCCGCGCCGGCACAGCTGCCACCGCTGGTCCCAACGTGACAAAAAACCACATTCACCATGGTCTGCGGGCCCTGGGGTCGGAAACAACGGGGGACAAGCCCCCTTCAGCTCAAGGGACCCACCCTGGTTACGCGCAGGCGGGGCGCGCCCTGTCTCCGCCCATAAGGAAGGAGCACCCGACAGCCGCGCGCAGCTCAGAGGTGAGCGGGACGCGATCAAGAACGAGGGAGGGCAGGGCAGGGCCCGCACAGATGCCCTCTGCAAGGGGCACCCGGCCAGAGGCTCCTAGCCGGCACCGTGTGGTCACCGCGCCCCGGTACCGACCTCACTCGGGGACGTGGGCTCCACAAGGCACACCGGTGAATGCGCTTAATCAAGATCGCAAGCGCCCGGGGAAGGAGAGGGACGCCCGCAGCGGGAGCAGGGAGGGAGCCTGGGAAGGGCCCCGCGCCCGGGGCGCACCTGGAGTAGGGAGTCCGCACGCCTGGCGGGGCGCCAGCGGCCCGCTCCACCGCGTCCGCTCCGTCAGTCCTGCAGCCCGGGCGATGCTGACTCACGGTCCGCGCCACCGACACGACCGCCGCCGCCGATTCAAACGCGAGCCGCGGCCCCGCCCCCAGACGAGACCCCGCCCCGGCAGCGCCCGAAGGCCAGCTGCGCCTGCGCAGACTTCCCGGCACCGCTTCCGCTGAGCCACTCCGCCCGCCCCGCCGCGCTCTGCTAATTCTGGCCCTCTGCGTGCAGTGGGTGGCCCACGAGAGATACTGCGGTGTCTTGTCCTCATGATCTCCTGCATACTAGCTGGCCTCTGAAGAAAACAACACGAGGAAGTGACCAGCCCGCACCTTACGCTGACCCTCTAAATCAGCCCACAAAAGGCGCACGCGGGCGTGGTGGGCTCCGGGCGCAGCTCAGCAGTCAGAGCACGTGTCTAGCAGGCCCACGGCCTTGGGTGTGACTCCGCAGCACCACATACGCCAGTGGGGTGATGTACCCCTGGAATGCCAGCACTTGGGCGACTGAGGCGGGAGAGCTGCGTGCCAGGCCAGCCTGTGGGGTCCCAGCTCGCTAGGAGCTAGGGCAGGAGGGAGACAAGCTGGGACCCACCCAGGGCAATTCAGTGAGACACTGTCTCAAAAGAAAGGAGACAGGGCTGGGGTACATGCCGCTCCGTGCCAGGGGCCCTGGGTTCATTCTCCAGCGGCGGGTGTGGAGGGTGAAGCCCCCACGAGAGCAGAGTGAGGTCCAGGTGCACAGGCAGCCAGGTGGCCACACACTCCAGGTCGGCGTGGTGGGGGTGGGTGGGCAGGATGCCCGGCCTGGGGGCCTCCCGGACTCTGGCAGTCAGAGGGAACAGGGAGGCAGGTGGCACCAGCCACTCACAGCTCGCCACGGCACACCCTCCTGCCCGCCAGGTCCCTGGCTCACAAGTACTTGTGCTGACGACGAGCGGCACTACAGGAGCCCAGGACTGGCCTAGCACAGGCCTAGCTCAGTGGGGGCTACCGCCTCAGGTTGGATAATGAAGATGGACCCAGGGCCTTGGCACTGAGCTGCATACACAGCCTCTGGCCCTCCCCTGCAATGTCATTTTGAAACAGGATCTCACCAAAGCACTAAGCTGCCTAGACGGGTGTGGAACCTGCCGTCCTCCTGCCCCAGTTCCCAAGTAGCCAGAATTACAGGTGAGTATCTGAGATCTCAGGTGTGTGCCACACAAGCCTGGTTTTACTTTGCTACTGTACATGGCGCCTGTATCTTTCACACAGACAAGCAGATTCCAGTGCAGCTTCACTTGCCAGGAGGTTTGCTTTTCTTAAATACATTTCTGTTATGCTTAACATCTGCCACTACTACTTTTATACAGGAGGACTTAAAGTTTTACTTGAATAATTTGCATCTGTAAAAGAAAAAAAAAACCTACACTGGGCCTGACAGAGGCCCGTAATCTAAGCACTCAGAGATGCTAAGGCAGGAGGACCACATGCGTAAGACCAGTCTGGGCAACGTAGTGAATAAGAAACCCTGTCTCAAAGTCAAACGTAAAAATGGGCTGTGGTTATAGCTGGGGATGAACTTGGGCTCAACCCCAATACCACAGAAAGAAAGGAAGAAAGAAGGAGACAGTCAGTCAGTCAGTCCTAACATGCAGCCCTCACGCCAGGGGCCTTCCAGCTCCAAGCTGGGAAGCAAGCTGAATCCTGGCGCCTGCATCCCCCCCACCCCCTCCTCGGCTCCCAAGCGCCAGAGGCACACACTGAGCCAGTGGTCTCTAGGAGTGTGGCACAGGACTAGCCACCCAGAACGGGCTCTTGAATAACCACCCAGCCCCGTGCAGGATGAGGACCTGATGGGAGGCAGGGCCCTCAGAAGGGGCACAGGCCACCACTTGGAAGCTTCTGGCCCCCATAGACTCTGCTAGCCTGACCTCCTGTCTCACGCCTCGTCTCTGACCTCCAGGTTCCAACGGGGCTTGGTACCGGAGGGTGAGGCTTTGCAGGATGCTGGGACTGAGGCTATTAATGACTGGGGTTTTGTGCCGAAACTGATTGTGTCCAATTTAGATGCCGAGGATCCAAGGGAACAGCATGCTGGCTCCTATTGGAGGTCACACAGAACATGAGGCGTGGCTTGTGTAACAGAGAACATGCCCGCCCCGCCACCATGCAGTGCAGTGAGAGCCGAGAGCCACGCTTTTTCTTTTTTTAATTTGAGACAGGGTCTCGCTCTGTAGCCCAGGCTGGCCTTGGACTCACTGCAATCCACCTGTCTCAGCCTCCCAAGTGATGGGATGACAGGCCCGCGCCACCACGCCCGGCTTATGTGGTGCTGGGTACTTAGCTCTTGCAAGCACTTTAACCACTAAGCCATCCCTCCAGTCCCAAGGGTGATCCTCCTGACTCAGCCTCAGAGGGCTGGGATTACAGACCCGCGTCACCACGCCTGGCTTATGTGGTGCTGGGGAACTGAACTTGGGTACTTAGCACACGACTTAGTGCTTGTTAACCACGGAGCCATTCCTCCAGCCCCGAGAGCCACTGTCTACCAAGCAGTCGCACAGCCAGGGCGGGAGGACCTGGCACCTGCCCACGGGGGACTGTGTCCTCTCAGGCAGCTCAGTTCACGGCTCTGAAGCTGAGGGCAGCAAACACTCCCAACACAGGACCAGGACGGCATCCAGGCCCCCTGCAGTCATTCCAGGCGCAGCAGGCTGCCTAGTGGCCGGGCCGTGGGCCGAGGGCCACCCTCCCGCCGACCTTGCAGCAGGGAGAGCCTGGCTCCCCAAAGGTTCCTGCTGCCTGCGGCCTCGTGGGGCCAGGAGGCTCCCTGAAGGCTAGAGGCTCTGGGCTGATGAGACCGCCCCTTGGTGGCGCACCAGGGCTGCCAGGCACACGTGCAGCCACAGGAGGATTGGTGATCTAGAAAGGGCGCTCTGGGACGCTGAGGACCGGAGTCGACCCCACACACGCAGCAAGTCCACAGGCCGCAGGCTGCCAAGCCAGGCGCCTGGGGTGGCGTTGTACACACAGGGCTACAGGGCCTGGGCCGCACACTGCCAGCTCCCGGGCACCTGTGGTCATGACTCAGAACAGACTCTGATGGCCCTCTGCAGTCCGCCGCTAAGACGTGAGGACACTGCCTCTACCCCGAGTCCCAGTGGGGCTGTGGAGGGGCCTGGGAGGCTGCATGCAACAGCAGCCTCACAGGATGGGGGTGTCACGCCTCCGCCCCCACACGCTGCCACGTGGCTGTTCCTAAATCCACAGGGGGCTGACACAGCACAGCCCTGCCAGCATGTGGCATGCCACACTCAAGGCTCGGTGTCTCCCTAGCCCCATGCCACTCCCCCCGAGACCAAAGGGGTATGACGTGAGAGGGGAAGGCTGTGGTCCCGGAGCCCCCAGGAGAGGACTGACTGGACCACACCAGAACTGTCCAGAAACAGAACTCCTTGTTTTGTTAAAACAGGGTCATGCTCTATAGTTCAGGCTCACTAGGGAGCCCAGACTGGCCTTGAACTCATAGCAATCCTCCCACCTCAGCTTCCCAAGTGCTGCAATTACATGTGCATGACAGCACGCCCAGCTTGTGGGGAATCACTGTCAGGGCCTTGTGCTTGCTAGAAAGTGCTAACCCCTGTGCTATGCCTCCAGCTCCAACACAGGACTCTTGAGGTCACCATGATGGCAAGCCTTCCATGGCCTTCCTTGTCAGAACAGAGAACAGGCTTGAGTCAGCTAGGGACTGTTCCCCATGGATGCAGGTGAGTGCCCCACCTGTTACCCAAGACCCTGTGGCCAGGTGTGGAGACCCACAACTTTGATTCCAGTTACTCTGAGGGTAAAAGAAGGAAGGCTGAAAATTTAAGGCCAAGCAAAGCAATTTAGTGACATCTACCTCAAAACTTACTTCCCAGATGCAGCAGGTCCGCTACGCATCCTGGACCTGTTCAAACTCCTGTGCAGTCCCAGGCTCCGGGCTCATCGCTTAGCCCGTCCCTGCCACACCGAGCCAATGGTCTCCAAACCCTCAAGGTCTCTGGCAATTGTATCCACCGGCTCCAGGCCTCTGCCACCTACCCTACAGCTATAGCTCCATTCTTGTTAGCCCGTTCCCCACGGGCCCTGAGCAGCCTGGCTTCACGTCCTCTGTGCCCAGTGCACTCAGGGCCTCAGATGGTACAGCCAAAGCAACAGGGACCAAAACTGCACACAGAACGTTTCCAGAGAGACGCCCTCCAGACCCCACGTGGGGGGAGGACACGGGACTTACCTAGCACGGCCTCCACGGTGGTCCCTGCGGGGTCGCGTGGCAGGGCGCGGGCGGGGAGGGCGGGCGGCGCGGTGGGGGAGGAGCTACCTGAGCCAGCGCTGGACGCCAGGCTGGACGCCACACTGGAGCTCGCGCTGGGGGCCAGCGGGGGAACCACTGTGAACACAGCGAGGTGGTTCTGTTCAAAAACACACAAAGAGTGTGAGCATGGGCCCCACCTGGGATGGCAACATGACACCACACAGTGACCACAGGAGGGGCTGGCCACTTCCCCTGGGCAGCATGTCCTGAGAGCCAGCCTGGCCGCGGGGCATTGCCGGGGGATGAGGACAGAGTAGGCGGCTGCACTGGCTGCAGCGCTTCAACAACTGCCGAGTTCTGCTCAGGACGTGACGCTCTGACGTGGACATCCTCGGACCAGAGGACTCTCCCAAGTGTGGTGCCAACCACCCGCCCTCCCTGACAGCCCAAGTGTCCTGGGGACACGAGAGGAGGTCACAGAGTCATTTCCTGGGAGTCCTCACCCCAGAGTGAAAAACAGGGTGACTCACATTGCCTCTCGCTCACAAAGAATAGGTAAGAAGCAGTGGCACAAGACGGACAAGAGTGCCAGCAGCAGGGCACAGCAGTCCCCAAACCTATGGTCTCCAGGGACCAATTCTACAGAAGAACAGTACTGCCATGGAGTGAGGGTGGGGTACGGCAGTTGGCAGTGGTGCACCTGCCTGAGCTCCACCTGAGACCACAGGCATAATAATGACCTCATAAGGAGCAGGTGCCCTCTCCCCTCGCATGTGCAAGGGAGAGGTAATAGGTTTGTGGTCCTATGAAAATCTAACCCTGCAGCTGATGTGGCAGGAGGCGGAGCCTAGGTGGCTATGTGAGGGCTGGGGAGCTGCTGGAAATACCTGACGCAGCTTCACACACTGACCCACTGCCCACCACCTGCTGTGTGGCCCTGTTCCTAACAGGCCGCACACCTGAACTGGTCTCCAGCCTGGGAACCAGACAGCCTGACATGGAAACGCTGCAAGATAAGAAACCCAATGGGTGGGCAAGCGTGGCACCTCCCACAGCAGCCGTGGGCACACTGGCCAGTCACAGGCCTCAGGTGCATCGGCACAGGCTGGTGGAGGCGCACACCTGCAACCCCAGCACAGACAGGCTGCAGCAGGAATGCTGCAAGTGCTTTACGCCTGCCCCGGACAGCTCAGTGAGACCCTGTCTCAAAAACGAATAAGGGGGCCGCTGGAGGAATGGTACATACAGCAGTTAGAGTGCTTGCTGGCAAGTGTAAGGCCCTGAGTTCAATTCCCCATCACCATGTAAGCCAGATGTGGTAGCGCGCACACACACGCACACACACACACACAATTTTAAACCCTATTAAAAAGGCTTAGGGACTTAGGACCAGGGTTCAAGCCCCAACAACCCCCTCCCGCAAAAAAAAAAAAAAAACTAAATGAGTTTCACGCTGTAATGATCTGACGTTGGGATTTGTTTAGAAATGGAGGAAAAGTTACCTACCCTTGGCTAACTTGGGAAGGAGGGGTATTAGATACAAGTGAGTACTTACATTGATTTGTGTTAATCAAAACCATCCACAACTAAAAAAAAAAAAAAACAGCTGGAGGAATGGCACAGTGGTTAGAGGGCTTTCCTAGCAAGTACAAGGCCAGGGTAATCCCAACACTTAGGAGGCTGAGGCAGGACTGCTGTGTCCAAGGCCACCCTTTGCTGCATAGTGAGTTCAGGATCAGTCTGGAATACAGAGCAAAACCCTGTCTCAAAAAAAAAAAAAAAAACAGAAAACCTCCATGTCTACTGCAAAGGGACAGAGCCCAGCACAGAGCAGCCTCTGGGACCCTCCCTGCCCAGGCTTCTTGGGGGCATGGCACTCCTCTCCTCTCCACAGCCCTGGACCTCTCCAGCCCAGAAAAATCAGCTCAAATCACTTATGGAAGACGGGCCAACCAGTACAGCCAGGGCACAGACCTGGGGTGAGCTCCTGGGTTCTGGTGAAACCACTATGGCCTCAAGGGAACGGCTCAGGGAGGGCAGGAGCTCCTATGCCAGTCCAGGGCACCCACCTCAAGCCCATGCGCTGAGCTCCTTGTGAGGACTGTGGGAACCAATGATTCCAGAGAAAGAAGCCCAGAACACTGTGTGTGTGTGTGTGGGGGGGGGTATGGTACCCCAGGGACTGGTGAGGGCCTCCTTCCAAGGAAGGCAGCTCCCCACTCCTTCAGGCGCCGGGGACACCACATCCAGGAAGGACGTAGGCACCTGGGGCTCCCTCACCTAGATCGGGGGGAAAACAGGTCTCCTGACAACAAAGGATGCTGCAACTGGGCCACAGGCTGAGGACAGGGCCACCAGCCCGGGTGAATCAACTACAGTAACCAGCCAGCCCTTGGCACCATAGCTAGGACACCGTAACACATTTCTAGGTTTCCTCGTAGCAGGCCTGGCCCATGGTCCACAGAAAGAGCTGACTCCACCAGCGCAGGGTGTCCTGAGCTCCAATCCTGACACTGGGAAGCTCCCCCGGCCACGATGTTCTGCTCTACCTCCCAGGGGTCTTGGCACCTCTTCCCAAATGGGGGAGCTATCATCGTCAAAGGGCTCACCACTCCTGGTCTAACAGCACAGGCCCCAGGCCCCCCATGACTGTGTGTTCACACCAGAGTCCAAGGATGCAGAGACGCAGGGCACAACAACAGTCAGGGCAGTGCCCAACCCAGACGGAGCTCAGCCCCAGCCAGTGCACACAGCAGACTGACAAGCCGTGGCTCCAGCTGGGCCCCGGGCACCACACCCCTTCCCACACTTATGTCCACTAGCCTACAAATGTGCTCTGCTCCACCTCCCTACACTGAGGCCCTGCTGCCTCTGCACACGCTGGGCCCCACCTCCCCACCCCCTGGGCATGCCAGGCAATGCTCCACGCTGATCCCCAGTCCCTCCCCCCCCAGCCCTTCCCACCACTGATCACAACACAGGGGACCAAGAAGGGACCCCAGAGCTGCACATGGATCCCAGCTTGGAGCAGTAGGGCCCAGGCACACATGGTGAGCTCCCACCAGAGTACAGCCCCTCTTGCCCATCACACCACCCTCAAGATCACCAACAACATCCACCTCAGGCCTGTGCTCCTAGCCACAGGCCAGGATGGCAGCAGACGTGCCACCACAGTGGGTCTGGCATGAAGGTCCCATCACGGGAGAGTCAGCCAGAGCAGGCAGGGGCCAGACCAGAGCCACTGTGGGGATCCCACCTCTTGCCGTGTGGCGCATGCAGACTGCTGAAGTCTGCCCTTTCGTTGTCCAGGCCACTGGACCGCCCCAGCATCTCCGCAGCCCTGCACAGACGCCCCACCTGCACGGGAGCCCCGCCCCTCGCCAGCACCACTGCTACTTGGTTTCCAGTGGGGCGACACACCGGGGCCCTCAGCAAAGTAGAACCCTATGGAGTGTTCATTTATTTATTTTGTGGTCCAGTCGATTGAACTCAGCACCACACTGAGGTACACCATCCCCCAAGACCTTTTATTATTTTTATATTTTGAGGCAGCGCCTCACTAAGTCATGGTGCTGCCCGAGGCTGAGCTAAAACTTGTGATCCTCCTGCCTCAGCCTACTAAAGTGCTGAGAATTCTAGGTACACAGCACTATGGCCACGTGGCATGTCTTTTTGTGACCGGCTTGTCACTTGGCATGACACCCTTATCATGGACTGAAGAGTCCCTCCAGTTCCAACCCCAGGGGGAGACAGGCCTCGGTCATTTGGGGGCCCAACTGACTGCCATCCTAGGGGAGGAAGAGACACGTGGTGTGTGCACAGAGGGACAGCCCGTGGCATGTGGGGAGAAGATGGAGCCTGCGAGTCCAGACAAGGGAAGGAGAAGCCAGCCTGCGCCAGCCCCAGAGCCCTAGGGAGCAAGTGCATTGGGGGTGTAAGGACTGCCTGCTGACTGGCACAGGCATCACGGCCGACCTGCACGGCAGCATGTGTTGGGGATGGGGACGTCCTTCCCTTTGAAGGCAGAATAATGTTCTACTGTTAAACTCTCAGTGGACCCTGGAGCCGCGTACTCATTTTAGTGAGTGACTAGGGCTACCGTGAATGAGTCTGAGGTCTTGGCTCTCTGGAGACAGGCCCGTAAGGAAAACCGCCGGCCTCTACAGCGCCTCCATCTACGACTGCCCCACATGACACCCTCCTACTGCACTAGCGCTGGCTCCCCACCCGACCTCCTTGTCGGCACCTGGTGCCATCTGTCTTTGTTTTAGGGTTTGAACCCTGGGCCTTCATGCCGAACTGCATTCCCAACCCTTTCAATTTTTACTTTGACACAGGTCTCAGTAAGCAGCCCGGGCTGGGCTCAAACCTGAGACCTTCCTACTTCAGCCTCTCAAAGAACTAGGAACACAGGTATGTACCAGCAGGCCCGGCTCCATCTTCTGGACCGCAGCCAT
This sequence comes from Ctenodactylus gundi, assembly GCA_004027205.1. NCBI lineage: Eukaryota > Metazoa > Chordata > Mammalia > Rodentia > Ctenodactylidae > Ctenodactylus > Ctenodactylus gundi. The sequence goes on along the minus strand of PVKB01001906.1, from coordinate 45,731 downwards.
GTGTGTGGCTGTGTGGGGGACCTCAGTGTGGCTACTGGCCATCCCCCTGGGCAGGGACCGCTGGCATACCTTCCCCAGAGAAGCGTCTCCTGGGCTCACTGTGCTGCAGCTACAGGAATCCCCTGTGCACCGTGGACAGCACTGTTGGAGCAAGGACGCACAACACTCCCAGGAGTAAAGCGGACGCACCAAGGACCCTAGGAGTTCGATGAAGTCCAGGTCGCCCTCAGCTGCCTGGGCTGCTGGCGTCACAGCCAGGGTCATGGGGGAACCTCGTCAGGAAGTGGCTCCATCTGCCTCTGCTGTCTCTCTGCTAGATCAGAAACAGTTGCAACGTGGGGATGCATGGGCATGGGGACCTGGCAGCCTCTTAATTACTATCTGGAAACCCTGGGCCTGACGGTGGCAGCGGCCATCATGAGTGCCACCCATGCACATGGAAGATGGCGGCACATTCCAGCAGTCCTCAGAGGCACTGATCCTGCCACCAGAAGACGGGCTGACCCACAGCCTGGGGCACAAGGAAGGGTCCTCACTGGGCCCACCAGCCTGAGAGCCACCTCACTCCCAACCTCTGCCTCCAGGAGGGCCCTGAGAGCAGGCAGAGTGGGAGCTCCAACGGAGGTAGCAGGTGCCCTGGGAGTAGATGACCACAGTGACTGGGGAGTGGTTGAGTGAGCAGGGGGCTGACACGGACACAGGACACCGGACCCATCCCCAAAAAGATGGCCGAGGTCTGGGAGCAAGAAAGCCACTGCAGGGCAGGGGCATGAGAACCCACAGGCCACACAGGACACAGTCATGTTGGGGCAGAGTCGAGGGCATGTGCCCAGGCAAGGCAGGCTCCAGAGAACAACAGTCCCTGTGTCGCTCACCTGTAAGAGTCTCTGGAGACCAGGATGTGCAGGACTCACTATGCTGGCCTGGCTCCTGGCCAGCCTCTGCATCCTCCCCTGAGTACAGGGACAGAGATCAGCTCTACGTGTGGGTGAGAACTGGTGTACGGACCAATGTGGCCCAAAAGGCCCAGAGCCCAGGTGAGCCTCCTGGTAGTCAGAGAGCAGGAAGGCCTGCTGCAGGACAGCAAGGGCACAACACAGCCCACCCCACAGCTTCGGGAACGGCAGTTGCTTCTGCTTCAGGGCACGAGTACACAGCGATCGAGGCAGTCCGCTGTCTCAGGCAGTGGGGCCATCCCACCTGACACCACGCCACTCTGCCCACAGCCCTGACTCTGCAGTGCCAGCCTGGGGGATGCGTTTACAGCTAACATTTCATTTTCACGTTTTAATACTACACTGACTATAATCTATTTTTCTAATCTGCTTTTTAAACTTGCTGAGTAGCCAAGGTTGACTTCAAACTCTTAATTCTCCTGCCTCAGCCTCCAGAATGCTGGGACTTATGTACCACCATATATACCTAGCCTATCTCTTTGGAAAAAAAAAAAAAAAAAAGGCTGGAAGAATAGTACAGCATTTAGATCACTTGCTTAGCAAGCCCAAGGACCTGAGTTCAATTCCCCAGCACCATATAAGCCAGCACAGCACGACAGCAGACACCAGTAATCCCAGCACTCAGGAGGCTGAGGAAGGAGGACTGCCACGAGTCCAGGACCAGCCTGGACCACCAAGGGAGACGCTCCTTCAAAAATAAATAAAGTTGTATTTTTGCTTTCTTTCTGTGGGGCAGTACAGGGGACTGAACCAAGGGTCTGCCTGAGCTACATCTCCAGTCTTATATTTATCTAATTATTGTGGTACTGGGGACCAAGCCCAGGCCCTTCACATTGAAATATATCCCCAGCTCATATTTAATTTTCATCTCAAGACAGGGTCTCAATAAACTGGCTCAGCTGGGCCTTTGACCCTACAATCCTCCTGTTTCTGCATGCCAGAGTGTGCTGGAATTACAGTCCAACTTTACTAGGCCTGGCTTTTTTGTTTTGCTTTGTTTTTTGGTACAATACACCACTCTGTAGCCCAGGCTGGTTCCATGCTCACTTTGTGGTTCAGGCTGGCCTCTTAATTATCAGTATGTCCATGTGATACGTAAGAATAGCTGTCAGTTTTTAAAAGGGCATACTCACAGATCCCACCCTGGCCATTTTCACTTCCCTGAACACACAGCAATCCTGCCTCAGCATCCCACGTGCTGGTATTACAGGTGTGAGCTATCATGCCCCGCTTAGTGGTGCTGGGGAATCTAATCCAGGGCCTTGTGCTTGCCAGGCAGGTACTCTTAACTGCTGAGCTATGTCTCCAGTCTCAGCTTTTAACTTTGAGACAGGATCTTAGTATGTCATTAAGTTGTCCAGGCTGGCCTGGAACTCAGGATTCTCCTGCCTCAGCTTCCCAGAGTGCCAGGAATGCAGGCACATGGCACCATGTCAGTCTTGACATACACGTGTGTGTGTGTGTGTGAAGTGGGGAAGGAACCGGAAGCCACACAGGCTAGGCAAGTGCCTCACTACTGAGCTACATCCACAGTTTTTTTTCTTTGCTGTATTTACGTATCACATCTTGATCACTTCTACTCCCCTTTCTCCTTCCCATTCCCTTGACCCCCCCGCCCGCATCCCCTTTCCCTCTCTATATAACCTACCTTCTTACTTCCTTCCATCCCCTCCCCCCTTTTTTTCCTCATTTTGTCATTAAACTTTGCTTTAATGGGTCTCAAAATTCTGAGACAGATTTTTGGTTAAGTTTCTTCCATTAAATAATTTGATTCTAAAAACAAATAACTTAAGGGCTGGAGGAATGGCTCAGCGGTTAAAGTGCTTGCTTAGCAAACACTCAGCCAAGCGTTAAGTACTCGAGTTCGATTCCCCAGCAACACATAAGCCGGGCATGCTGGTGCACTCCTGTAATCCCAATACTTGGGACGCTGAGGCAGGAGGATTGTTGTGAGTCCAAGGCCAGCCTGGGCTCCATAGTGAGTTCAGGACCAGCGTGGGCTGCAGAGAGAGACCCTGTCTCAAAAGAACTAAACAAAACAAACCGTGATAACTTAAAACTACCGCACACATAAAAAAACAAATGGCCCACAAAACACTCCCCTTCCCTTCTGAAGGCTTTGCGATGCACTGTTGTCACCAACCAGTCCTTCACTATTAAACTGAAAGGGCCAATTGTGACAAACCCGAGGCTGTCCTTCCACCACAGGTTCAGAGTGGGGTGGCAGGTGTTGGGGGTCACATCCACTTAGCCTTCTGAGCCTTCTGGGCAGACTTGGTGACCTGGCCAGCTCCAGCAGTCTTCCTGTGCACGGCTTTGATGACACCCACACCCACTGTCTGTCGCATATCATGAACAACAAAACAACCATAGGAGGACAGTTGGAGAAGCTCTCAATGCGCATGGGCTGCCTGGAACCAACCGTGGCATCACCAGAGCTCAAGAACTTCGGGCCACCGTCCGGCTGCATGCCAGCCCGCCGATCGGTCTTTTCCTTCAGCTCAGTAAACTTGCAAGCTACGTGAGCCGTGTGGCAGCCCAGTACAGGGGCACAGCCAGCACTGACGTGGCCTGGGTGGTCAGGATAATCACCTAAGCACCGAAACCCGCTGCTGCCAGTGGCGGGTCATCTCTGCCACCACCAGCCACACCGCCACTATGTAGTCTCAGGCTCTCGGCATCGAAGCTCACGAAGAGCTTCACTCACCGCGTCACGATGCCTCTCTCTTCTTTTGAGGCGGGGTCTCGCTCCGTGGCCCAGGCCGGCCCTGAGCTCACTATGGCGCCCAGGTGCCTTGGACTCAGGGCAGTCCTGCCTCAGCCTCCTAAGTACTGAAATTACAGGCGTGCACCTCCATGCCTGGCTTATGTGGTGCTGGAGAACTGAACTCGGGTACTCAGCGCTTGTTAGGCGAGCACTTTAACTGCTGAGCCGTTCCTCCAGACCCTTCACGATGCCTTTCAACAGACCCAACTTCACTGGTGACATCGACCGGAGCAACGGTGCCCACCATGCCAGGCTTAAGAACACCAGTCTCAACTCAGCCCACAGGAACAGTGCCAATACCACCAATCTTGTAGACGTCCTGGAGAGGCAGAGGAGGGTAGTTAGAGTTGGTGGGAGGATGCAATCCAAAGCTTCAGGCAGTGCAGCTCCACCAGCACCACCATCTTTACAGGTAACTTTCCATCCCCTGAACCAAAGCTTATATGCACTTGGCTCCAGGATACTGTCAACCTTCCAACCAGAAACTGGCACAAATGCTACTGTGTCAGGATCGTAGCCAATTTTCTTACGATAGGTGCTGACTTCCTTAACAATTTCCTGGTATCCCTTCTGGATGCGGGTGGTTCCGTAAAATCCATTTTGTTCACACCAGCAATTATTCGCTTCACACCCAGTGTGTAAGCCACAAGAGGACGCTCACAGGTGTGCCCAAGTTCGAGACACCAGCTTCGAATCCACAGACACCAGCAGCAACCCTGAGGAAGCACAGTCAGCCCAAGATGCGCCTGTAACCATGGTGTCCCTGTGTCCTGGGCACCCATGACAGTCACGTCCTACGCGCTGGTCTCAAACCTGCACTGGCAGATGTCAGTGGTGACACCACGCTCACGCTCCGCAGTACTTCGATCATGATTCACTGAATCTGTGTGTCAGTTTTGGATGCATAGCCATTTTGCCAATACTGACGCTGCCTATCCAGGAGCAGGGGATGTCTTCCCACTCTGTAACGTTCTCGCCCATTTCTTTTTTCACAGTACTACAGTTTTCAGCTTAGAGGCTCTTCCCTTCCTTAGTTAGGCCGGCTCATAGGTGTTTACCTTTGAGGCTACCGTGAACACAACTTTTTAAAAAATCACCTTCTCTATGTCTCCACTGTTGCTGTAGAGGAATGCTGTTGATTTCTGTGCACTAATTTTATACGCCGCTACTTGGCTTAATTACTATTTCTGAGAGTAGTGGAGTTTTGGGGTCCTCTACGTAAAGGACCACGTCCTCTGCAAGTAAGGACAGGGCGACTTCTTCCTTTCCTCTGCATATTCCCTTTATTCCATTCTCCGGCCTGATGAATCTGGCTAAGGTTTTGAGCACTATGTTCAACAGGTGTGGTGAGAGTGGACGCCCTTGTCTGGTTCCTAATTTAAGGGAAATGCTTTCATTTTTCACCTTTTAGGGTGATACTGGCAGTACGACTGCCACGAATTCTTCTAACAGCTTGAAGTAAAATCTTCCGGTACTTATCCTCATCCGAGTTTTATCAAGATGGGATGCTCTATTTGGTCAAAGGCTTTTTCTGCATCTATGGAGATCATGTGATATTTGTTATTGCTTATGTTAACTGGTGTATCACACTAACTGATTCAGGTGTGCAGAACCAACCTCTTGCATCCCCAGGATGAAGCTAACTTGATCACAGTGTATGATCTTTTCAATAATTTGTTGCATTCTGTTTGCAAGTACCTTGTCAAGGACTTCTGCCTCTATATTAAGAAACTGGCCTGTGGTTTTCATTCTTTGTTGGGGCTTTACCTGGTTTTGGGATCAAACTTTCGGCAAGGAGTTTGGCAGTGCTCCTTCTAATTTCACTGAAGAGGTTAAGAAGCATCGGCGTTAACTCTTCCTCGAAGATCTGGCAGAATCCTGGGGTGAACACATCAAGTTCTGGGCTCCTCTCTGATGGCAGACCTTTATGACTGCATCAATTTCATTCCTGCTTACTGGTCTATTCACTGTTTTTATATCTTCTTGGATCAATTCTAGTGTATCATATGTATCATAGGAATTTATCCATTTCTTCTGGGTTCTTAAATTTATTGGGATATAAATTTTCAAAATAGTTTCTTAATCAGGATTTCAACACTGTTGTGATTTCATCAACTTTTTCATTTCTAATTGCACTGATACAAATTTTTCCTTCTTTTAGTGAGCTGTGTTGGAGAGTTATCTATCTTTTTTTAGGTTTATCAATCTTACTTATCCTTTTAAAGAACCAACTCTCTGACTCATCATGTTTTTTTAGTTTCAATTTCATTAAAATTTGACAGTTGCCTTCCTTCTACTATTTCTGGATTTGAGTTGCTCATCTTTCTCCAGGTCTTTGAGCTGCACCCTATAGGTTACTTGACACTGACTGCTCTGTTGTTTTCAGTATGTGCATTCATGGCTATAAATTTCCCCCTTAGTAGGGCTTTCACTGTGTCCCCGAGATTCAGATATCAGGGACTTCCACTCTCATTTATTTTTAGGAAATTTTCAGTATCTTTCCTTTTTTCTTCTTTGATCCATCACTTGTTCAGTAGTGCGTTACTTCATCTCCATGTATCTGTACAGGTTCTGTAGTTCCTTTTGCCTTTTAATTCTAGTTTACTTCTACTATCATCTACAGGTATGTAAGGAACAATTTCAATTCTTTTGTGTTTATTTAAACATGTCTTACTGCCAAGGATATAGTCTATTTTGGAAAAAGTCCCACGTGCTGCCAAGAAAAAGGTGTATTCTTATGAAATTGGGTAAAAACCACTGTGCTAAATCAATTTGTTCCACAGTGTGCTTTAACTCTGATATTTATTTATTTATTCCCTTTGGTCTGGTTGACAGGGTCTTGCTCTGTAGCACAAGCTGGCCTTGGACTCATGGCAATCCTCCTGCCTCAGCCTCCTACGTGCTGGGATTCCCAGCAAGCACCACCATGCCTGGCTTATGTGGTACTGGGGAATCGAGTTCAGGTACTTAGCAACTGACACAACACTTGACAGGCAAGCACTTTAACCACTGAGACAATTCCTCTAGCATGCCCCTCATTTTTTTTTTTTTAAGACAGGGTCTCACTCTGTAACCCATGCTGGTCCTGAACTCACTATGTAAACCGGGCTAGCCTTGGGCTTGGCAATCCTCTTGCCTCAGCCTCCCAAGTGCTAGAATTATGAGCATGTGCCACCATGCCCTGCTTCTGTGGCACTGGGGAATCAAGCTCAGGGCTGTGTGCTTGCTAGGCAAATACTTTAACCCACTGTACCATTCCTCTGGTCCACCTGCCAATTTGTGGAAATGAGATTTCAAAATTTCCTGGTATGACGGTTGTCATAGCTACTTTTTTGTCACTGGGACTCAACACCCAACATCCCGAACTTCAGGGAGAAAAGACTTATTTTAGCTTACGGTTTCAGAAAGTCACAGTCTGTTTGCAGGTGTGGGCTGGAAAATGGTGGAATCGCATGGTGGGGCTGCAGACAGAGCCAGAGTTGGAGCCAGTGCTCCAGGGACAGCGATCCTCACGGCAGCCTGGCAGAATTGACAGAAGCCGGGGGAGAGGGTGGAACCAGAGCTCACCCCTCCACGCCAGACTCCAAGCATCCGCCCCTTCTGGCCAGGCCCCACCTCCTAACCACACACAGTACCCACAGGAGCGCGAGGCTTCTGGGGGACACTCCTGATCCAAACCATGACGATGGTATTGGGTCTACTTGGTCCTTCATGTGCAGCAGTGTCTGTCGCATGTAACTGGGGGCACCTTCACTGGGAGTACGTAAAACCGTGCGATCTTCCTGTGGATCGCTCCTTTAACCACACATAGTTAGTGTCCATGAGTTCCAGGCTGGCCTTAGTGTCACAAGCTCAGGACCACCCTGAATACAAAGCAGAACGCTGTCTCATTAAAAAAAAAAAAAAAAAAAAAGGCTGGGCCACAGCTCGGAGGTTAAAGCACTTGCCTAGCCAAGCACAGGGCCCTGAGCTTGATTCTCCTGCACCAAACGAGCCACGTGTGGTGGAGCACACCTGAAACCCCAGCACTTGGAAGGCTGAGGCAGGAGGATCACAGTGAGTTCAAGGCCAATGTGCATTATAAAATTAAACCGTCTCAAAACAAAAATAGTAGATAGTATCCATCTTGGTCTCTTCTGATCTGTTTTGGTATGAAATCTGATAGTATCATCACTCCTGCTCGTTCCCAGGCGCCAGGACCATGGAGTAGTAGTTTCCATCCTTCCGGCTTCAGTCTGTGTGCTTCCCTGCAGGTCAAGTGTCCCTTGCAGACAACCCACGCTCGGGTTTTGGCTCCTGATCCACTCTGCCAGCCTGTGTCTTTCGATTGGTAAGTTAAGACCATTGGCACGGAGATGAATATTTTTACTGAATGCTGTCCCTGTCTGGGTCTTCTGGTGCTGGTTCATTCTTTATTCCTATGCTTCCCCTTTTGACATTTGCTTCCCTCTGTGTTCTTTGGTGCTGCTCTTCTTCTGTCTCTAAAGATTCCTTCAAATATTTTCTGCGATGTTGGGCTAGTGTTCACAAATTTCACTAGAGTTTCTTGTAAAAAATGTTTACTTCTTAAATTTCCAGGGACAATTTTGCTGGATATAACCACCTTGGTTGACACCTGCTTTCTTTTAAAGCTTGAAAGATTTTGTTCCAGCCTCTCCTGCCCTTCAACTTGTGCACTGAGAAATCTGCAGTAATTTGGATGGGCCTGCCTCGGTAGAATGATGTGTTTTTTCTCTTACTGCTTTTAATTTCCTCTCTCTGTGCTCAATTTTTTTCTTTTTCTTTTCTATCTTTTGAGACAGTACTGCTCTGTAGTCCAGGCTGGTCCTGAACGCACTACATGGCCCAGGTTGGCCTCGAACTTGTGGCAACCCTCCTGCCTCGGCCTCCTAAGGGCTGTGATTAAAGGCAAGCACAACCAAATTGGGCTTATGTGGTGCCCAGGAACTGACTCCAGGGCCTTGAGCTTGGTATGTAAGTATTCTAATCACTGGGCCGTGCCCCGGCCCTCCTTCTATTCAATTCTTGAGGCTTTTGCTTATGATGTGTCATGGCTAGGTTCTTTTCTGGTCAGGGTTATTTGGTGTTCCTTAAGTTTCCTACACCTGAGTATTAATTTCTTTTCCTAGATTCAGAAAATATTGTCAATATTTCAGCGAATATATTTTTCTACCTTTTGTGCTGTCTTCTGCTTTCTCCCATAATCCTGAGGCTGGCTCTCTGTGAGTCATCCAGAAGCTGTTGGGTCCTGCCACCCCGCTCACTTCTTGTTTTGGTGTCCTGCCTGATTACGGTGTCAAATTCAATAGCCTTGTCTTCAGAGGTTCAAGTCCTCCCAGCATTCCAGCTGGCTTCCCTTGCTTTCAAATGAACTTTTCAGATCCTGAAACTCAACTATATTTCAGATTTTTCATTTCTCTCCCAAGATGTTCCTTAATGTCTTGCACTGCCTTATCTACCTCAGCCAGCTTTTTGTGTCTTACATATGCTCAATGAGGTTCGTATGCATTAGCATCGTTACTTACTTAGTAAATTATTCTTTAAGCTTGTTAACCGTTACCTGCATATATTTAAGTATGTCTTGTTTGAACTGACTGCTCACACAAACCAATAGGCCCATTTGGTTTTCGACTTCCTTGCCTGGAAGCTGCCTGACCGCAGGAAGCCTGTCATTAGCTTCTGTTGCGTCAGGCACTTCTGGATGAGCGCAAAAAACCTGCGGCTGCTGGGCGTGGTAGCACATGCCTATAATCCCAACATCCGGGAGGCTGAGGCAGTTGGACCGCTGAGAGCTCGAGGCCGGCCTGGGCCACAGCAAGCTCAGGACCAGCCTGGACCACAGAGCAAGACCGTCTCAGAAAAAGACAAAAAACTGAAACACAAGCAAAAAAGCCCTGCAGCTGCCCAAAAGAAGTTACCGGAGAAGAGCGCCAGCAGCTCGCAGGAGGTGACACGCATTCCAAGCCCCTGCCTGCTGGGGCTGTCCGGGGACAGACCTCCTGACTCACCTACAGGCTGCGTGACTCCTCCCCACTGCTCCTGCCCAGTAAGAAACCCTAATGAGCTCACTGGTTCACACAACTGAATGCCGGGGCAACTGTCACTTTGGAGCACCTGCAGTGTCCTTTCTGGGGCGAGCAGACAGCGCTGTCCAGGCCCCCAGGACAAGCGTTCATAAGACAGATGCCCTCAAGCAGTACCAAGGAAACCGAAGGGAGAAGGGGGGAACGCCCATTAAATGCAAAGGTCAGGGCAGCAGTGGATGTGCCCAGGATCCGTTCAAAGCTCTCACTGCTTTTTCACAGAGAACACCTGAACTCCCCAGAGTCCTTAGGTAAACATGTCAAGAAAGAACCTGCTTCTAACGGGGCCTAGAGGTACAGGCCTATAATCCCAGCACCCTGAGAGGGTGAAGCAGGAAAATTGCAAGTTTGAATCCAGCCTGGGCAACTTAATGAGGCCATCTCAAAATAAAAATTAAAAACGAGCTGGGGATATAGCTCAATGTGAAGGCTCTGGGCTCGATCCGTAACACCACAAAAAAGAAGAGAGTTTATTTACCCAAACAAGCAACCTGGTTTAATCCAACATGCAGAAGTCTGGTTATGTGGGGAGAAGCCACGTCACGTGGGACCGAGCATGAGAAGCGTCCCACAGCCCCGAGGAGGTGATGTGGACCCGAACCTTAACGAAGATGTACCAGAGACTCCCACTGGAAATGTGGGAGACCAAGCCAGGCTTAAGAGGACATGGGCGGGGTGGGTGGTAGCTCCAAATTCATCTAAGAGCTCTAACCCCCGGGACCAAAGAACGTGACCTTATCTGTTAATGGGACTTTTTAGACATGACTAGGTTAAGAGGAAGTCACTGGGAAGAAGGGGGTGCCCTAATCCAGTCAGGCTGGTGACTTGGTAAGACAAGGATATGAAAACACAGACCCACTCTAGAGACAAACCTGGAAGGCCACGGGGAAAGACGACATCTATGAGCCTAGGACAGAGGTCTCCAGAGGAGAAGCCCTCCTGTTTCCATCTCAGCCCCAATTCCTGGTATCCCGCAGGCTACGCCATGCTCCTTCCTGTGTGTGCAGCTAGCACAGCAGCTGACGGCGCAAGCGGGCCACAGAGCGCTCTCTACCCGTCACAGACAGTATCGGCTGAGTTTCAAGACACAGTATACATATTTTCAAACCATAAAGTAAGAGATATATGGAAACAAGCTAAACGACAACCACAGAGCAAGAGCTCATGAGCCAGAGCGAGAGCGCCAAGCGTGAAAGTGGACCGGTATGCGGAAAGCCCCGCCTCCGGGGACGTACCTGTCTGCCGTCGGGCTCACTGGGTCTCTGGCTGCTGTCAGCAGGTGAGTCCCTTCGCTTTGCCTATGACAGAAAAAACACTTGTGTTGGCAAAAGCAATATGGAAGCACCGACTAAAAATAGACCCAGGCCTGCACTTCATGCGTAACCTAGAAAATGCTAACTCTTCAAGATCTGTGGTACAGAAAGGACTGTCAGGCTCCACCTGCTCCGTTGGCTAAAGCATCCTACCTCCGCCTGGCATGGGCCTGACAGCTGGGCTAGGCTGAGAGGCAGGGTATAGCACCATGAAACCTGAACTAACAGTGTCAGTCTACCCCCGGCAGGGCCACCAAGCAAAGCCAGGGCTCAGCCCAAAACTGTGAGAAAGTTGGGTATTGCAGCATACACCTGTAACTCCAGCACTCTGGGAGGCTGAGGCAAGAGGATCACTAGTTTGAGCTAAGCTGGGTAACTTTCTTACCAAGAGCTTGTCTCAAAATCAAAAATAAAAAGGACTTGGAAAACAGTAGGTGAAAGACCCCTTGGTTCAGTCCCCAGTACTGGGGGAAAAAAATGGCACATGCCTATAACCTCAGTTTGAGAGGCTGAGATAGGAGAATTAGAAGTGCAGGCCCTCCCCCAAAAGAAAGGAAAAGAGAAGCAGCTCAGGCCCAGGACTGGAGAAGGACGCAGGGTTAGACGGCTTGCCTGGCAAGAGCAAGGCTCTGAGGTCGATTCCCCAGCATCACAGAAGCTGGTGTGGTGGCAAATGCCTGAAACCCCAGCAGTCAGGAGGCTGAGGATCAGCACGCGTTCAAGACCAGCCTGGGTTACATAGTGAGTGGGTTCGGGTCCAGCCTCGACTAAAGAGCAAGACCCGTAAGCTATGGATGTTGAGTATATTGTCACTAGAAAATAACTAAAACAAGCTGGAGGAATAGCTCAGCGATTAAAGCACTTGATTAACAAGCGCTAAATGCCAGAGTTCGATTCCCCAGTACAACATAAACTGCACACGGGTGACCTCCACACACACCCAGGATTCTGCACAGATAGGTGACACTGGCTCACACACTGGCCAAGCTCCTGCTCCGGCCCTCGTAGGAACATGGCCAGAATTCTTCCAGAGTCTTCTAAAAGAACTGCCAATTGTCCCTAATCTCATCCCCCAGATGTTACACACAACTATTCCCACCAGCAACATCCACTTACAGTTCCAGGCTGGCTGCCATGGGCCACGGTGCTGCTGGTGGAGCTGAGATCACGGCTGCCCCAGTCGCCGCCTGTCCCAAGGGTCTCTGCCAAGAAAGGAGGGCAGCAGGTACTGAAGGACTGCTGGTGACGCACAAAGGCCTGGGGGCTGCGGGTACGCAGGACCTCCTAGCAGGATCCCTCCTGAGGAGAGGCGGAGGACATCCTCTCTACACAGACAGGGCGCGGTGGGTGGGACAAGCAGGCAGGGGGCACATTTGGTAGGGGGTGGCCCCGCCTAGCATGCCTGAACCTGGCCCTGGGGCTCTGGGTGCCTCCAGGCTCCAACCCCCTAAGCTGTGGCAGGGCACAAGGACGGGGCTGTCACTCAGGGGCCCAGTCTCATGCGGCACTGACCCTTGCCAACCCTGAGATCTAAAGGGGCACCTGGTCACCTGGCCCCTGGGCCTCTATCAGAACCTATGGAGTGTGATGCTGTTGTTTTTAAGAGAGGGTCTCACTGTGCAGTCCAGGGTAGTGCTGCCTCAATATGTAGGTTAGGCTGGCCTTTAACACACAGCAGCCTCTAGAGTGCTAGCATGACAGGCACACGCCACCACACCCAGCTTATGTGGTCCGGGGGGACTGAACCTAGATCCTTGCACTTGCGAGGCAAGCCTCTAAGCACCGAGCCATTCCTCCAGCCCCAGAGTCTGTGGCATCACTGGAGGTGACCTCCGTGCCGGGGCCCCAGTGACTGTCAGGGTGGCTACTCACTCTCTGTGTGTGCGAAGGCGCAGAAAGGACCCCGAGGGCAGTAGCCAGTTTGGCGCATGTCGTTGCATTTAGTAGATTTGTAGATCTAAGAAGTAAAGAAAAAGTAAATCACTGAGCCTGCCTGGGCAGAGTGGTACACACCTGGAACTCCAGCGCTCTGCGAGGCTGAGGCAGCATGAATACGAACGCAAGGCCAGCTTGACTACGTAGCAAGACCACGGCTTGGAAAAAAAAAAATATCAGGCTTGGCTGGACTAGTTGTGGTGGCCCGGCGCTGACTGTCACAATGCTGACAAATGGGGGTGAGGACACCACCTATCTGGATATGCAGTGTCCCCCACGGCCCCTGTGGCAGAGGCCTGTCTCTAGCCCAGCTCTATGAGGCTGGTGGGATCCTTAGGACAAGCTTTTATGTCCCCAGGCCACAGGCCACTTGTGGCTAGAATGGCTTTGAATGCAGCTCAACAAGTGTCTGCAAAGTTTCTTAAAGTATTTTCTCCTGTGTCACCTTGTAACCCGAGTGTACTAACTACACCCAGACACACACGGTGCCCGCCCTCTCCCTGAGGGCAGAGGGGCTCCTGTTCTCCACCACAGTTTCTCCCTTGTATTTATCCCAATAAAGTTACTTTCTACTTCCCTTTAAAAACACACACATATTCTTTCTTTCTCTCTCTCTCTCTCTCTCTCTCTCCCCCCTTCTCACTGTCCTGGGGATGGACCCCAGGGCCTTCACATGAGCTACATCCCCAGCATGTTTTCATTTGTCAGTTTGAGACAGGGGTCCCACTGAGTCATGCCATTGCCTAGGCTGGACTCAGACCTGCGATCCTCTCACCTCAGCCTCCCAGAGCGCCGGGGATTATGGGTGTGCACCATCATGCCCACATTATGTATTTTATATGACACCCAAACAAATCCTCCACTCAATGCGATCTAAGCACACCAACAGCGAAGCCAGGCACCATGCTCTACGGTGCGGGCCGTGAGGGACTAAGGGCCCTGGATGCCCTTCCCCTTGGTTCCCGTGGGCTGACAGGCAGTAAGGCGAGCACTCTGCTCTCAGGGCTTCCACGTTCTTTTCGGTTTTGTTTCTCAAAATTATCTGTTAGTGCGCATGTGTGGCACACGTTACATTCGACGTGAGGAGCCGGTGCACCCACACAGCGCACCTTCACTATTTTTACTTCCCTTTCCCCTGCCCACTCACGTACATCCCCCCTACACCTCTCTCCCCATCTCCTACCGTCTCTCTTATTCAGCTCTTTGACTAATTTATTTTTTTGTATATTTTTAAATTCACATGCCACCTCCCTTTCTCCTACTTTTACTAATTTATACTTCGGGTTCTCATATTAGAGAAACCATGTGCTATTTAAGCTCTGTGGCTGATGCATTTCACTAAGCATCATGGTCTCAGGTCACCCCAGGCTCCAGGCTGATGCCCTACCAAGCCGTGGGCCAAGTGACTGCAGACAGGCCCCCGTGTACTATGAGCCACCACACTGCTCCTCTGGGAGGCCGGGGTCCGCTGAGATGCTGATCCCGCTCAGGGGACCCGGCAGACGTCACCACTCCACACCCGCCTCCCCCACCTACCTCAGGGTGAAACTGCTGCTCCGTGCGGGAGTGGCAGTACTGGCAGTTGTCCCCAACATCGCAGCGCGAGGGCTCGCCCCACTCATCTCCGTGCTTCACGCTGGGGCAGGGGGTGGACCTGGGCAAGGACAAGCACAGGGGTGCCTGAGGGCGCGTCTCTCTGTGCGTCCTGAGCTCTCGGAATGTGACCACTGCAGGCCGAGAATATGAGGCCCTGGCATGAGCACTTGTCTTCTAAGGGACAGGAGTGAACACGGAGTAAGTGAACAGCTGGAGCCAGCAGAGGGCCAGGAGCGTAAGGGATCCATCGGGCTGCCTGTGCTCACGCCTGCAGGCCCGGCGGGGAGGGCAGGGCACGTGGGGCTCTGAGCTCAGACTTTGGGCTTGAACGTAAGATTCATAAATCCTTAAGGAAACCTTCAGTTACCTAGATCACTACTGTCTGTCGTTTCCCCCCAGTATTGGTGATTGCCCAGGACCTTTCTACTGTGTATTTTTTTTTGAGACACTGTATAGGCCAGGCTGGCTGCAAACCCATGGCAATCTCCCGGCCTCGGCCTCCGAGTGCTGGGATTGCAGAAAGTGCCACCATACCCAGTTTATGTGGTGCTGAGAAGTCAACCCAAGGCCTCGCGCTTAACTAGGCAAGCACTCTAGCCACTAAGCAACACTTCCAGCATGAACCCAGGGCCCTGTGCTCACTAGGCGAGCAGTCTGACTGCTGAGCTGGGTCCCTAGCCGGAAGCCAGGGCCCAGCACTCAGCAGGCAGTCACTCTACCCACTCAGCTCCACCCCCGCCTGGACTCAGGGTCTTCTCAAGGAGCTACACCCCAGTTCCGTTTTATTTTTTATCTTCAGCAGGCTTTCACTAATTCACTATGTTCCCAGACTGGGTTCAACTTGCCCCCCTCCTGCCTCAGCCTTCGGGAGTGCTGGGATCACGGGCAGGCCACACCACCAGCCTGGCTGGAGCCCTGTCCTGGCCATCTTACCATCACTGCCTACAGGCATTTACAACTGTTACCGGAACCTCCCAGGCCTGGTCAGGCGGGCATGCACGCCAAGTCACATTAGCAGTTACTCAGAACGCTATTGCAGGTCCCCCTCACTCGCTGGCACAGGACCTCAATTTCCCTCAAACCGTCTCCCCGAAGGCTCCCCCAGAGGTCGAGCGCTGCCACACTTCGCCTGCCCGCCACTTTCCACGAGCTTCCTGGCAACTTCCCTGTCATGTGAGTTTGTGAGGCGCTGTCCTTCCCTCTCTCCACGGACTCCTGGTCTATGGGAAGGACGCTGTCCCCACCTGCAGGGAGGGGCGTCAAGCCACCAGAGAGAGAAGCAGCCAGTACAAAGGTCACGCCTGCAGCCCAGCTACCCCCAGGCTCGAGACCGGCCTGGACAGCTCGGTGAGATGGTCTCAAAAAATAATAGCCCAAGAGAGCCGGGGTGGCACAGCAGCTCAACAGTGCCATCCTCCCCACACAGGCGAGGCCTTGGCTTCCGCCCAGTAATGCAAAGCGAAAAAGGAAAAAATGAAAAATGAAAAAAGAAGGCGGGAAGGAAGCACCGCTCTCCAAGGGAGAAAAGAGGAGAAGGCAGAAGCTGCTGCCAGGCTGTAAGGAAGTGGGGCCTGGGCAGACTGCAAACCCACTGTGTGGAACTGGGCAGAAACCAGCGGCCTAACCCAGAACAGGGCCCTCTCAGGAACCCAGCAATGGGCCACCAGCCACCCGGGTACGGCCAGGGACGCCCGATGCTGGGTAAGCCAGAAGACCACAGGACCTCCAGCCTGGGGTCACCACCCTCATCAGTGGTGACACACACACACACACACATGCACGCACGCACGCACGCGTGCGCGTGCCAGTCCCAGCCAGGCCCCCAGCAGGGACGTGTCCCTACTGGGAACCATGCCCGGCTCCGGCTCCCACCTGTCCCCACACAGCTGCTTGGGCCCCACCATTTGGCCATCTTCCCTCCCCCTGCGAAGGCGCTCCCAGCAGCACCAGGACAACAGGCTTCGCAGACAGGCACACACAGCGGGAGCCCAGGGCACGGGCCCAGCTCACCTGTATGGGAACCGCCTGGGGTCCCGCCGGCGGTCCCTGCCATTGTGGTAGTGCGGGCAAGCATAGCCCTGGCGGCACAGGCGTGGAGGCTTCGGGCACTGCTCAGTCTTGTAGCTGCCCAGCACGAAGTTGGTGTCTGAAAAACAGGCACCCAGCAACTGCCCCATGTGCTCGTACCAATGCCACCCACCAGCCGAATGCACTGCCCCTTACAAGGAGAGGGACAAACGCGGTCTCTCTGCCTGATGGAACACCACGCAGCCCTGCGAAGGGAGGTGGACACTCAGGCCCACCAGGCGCGAAGCCATTCGCGTGGGGCAGGTGTGACCCCAGCTGAGCGGTGTGCAGGACAGGGCCATCTGGGCCCAGAAGTGGAGCAGAGGTAGGGAATGCAGGTGCAGTTAACAAGAGCACCCCGGCTGCCCGGAAACGAGGGCCACGCCCACAAGCATCAGACCCACAGACGGCCACTCTCCACGGGCTGATCCGACCCAGCACAGCCAGTGGGGCCTGCAGCAGACACTTGTTGCAGGTGGGGCCAGGGGCAGGCCAGGGACATGTGGGACAGGGCCCTGGAGATTCCATGAAGTTTTCCTGTGAATCTAAAATGACTCTAAAAGTATTTTCTTGGGCTGGGGGAGTAGCTCAGTGGTTAAAATTCTTGCCTATCATGCACAAGGCCCCAGGTCTGCTTCCCCGGCAGCACACAAGAATTATCTGGGCACAGTGCACACCCCTGTAATCCCAGCACTTGTGAGGCTGAGGCAGGAAGACTGCTATGAGACTAAGGCCAGCATAAGCCATATATACAGGAATTTCAGGATGAGCCTCTACTACAGAAAAACCTTATCTCAATAATAAAAAAATACAATAAAATTGTTTTTAGTTTTTGCAGTACTAGGGCTTGAACCCAGGTTCCATGAAACCATGTTCCCAGGTGTTTTTTTGTTTATTTTATTTATTTTTGTAGTTTTAAGAAACGGCTTGCTAAATTGCCCAGACTGGGCTCAAATGAGTACTCCTTCACCTCATCCTCCTGAGTAGCTAGGCTTAAAGGTGTGTGCCGCTGTGCCCACTATAACATCTAACCGCCCCCTCCCCGAGATGGGCTGGTCCTGAACTGACTATGTAGCTCAGGCTGGGCTCAGACTCCTGGAAATACTCCTGCCTCAGCTTCCCGAGCTAGGACTGCAGGCGTACGGCCACCTTGCCTGGCTTACGACATCTAACTTTTAAAAAATGCTTTAGCTACACCCAGTGGCACAGGTCTGTAACCCCAGCACTTCGGGAGCCTGAGGCAGGAGGATTATAAACTCAAGCCCAACCTGGGCAACTGAGCATGGCAGGCCCTGTTTCAAATAAATAATAAAAAAGGGATGGGGAGGGGCTGGAGGAGTGGCACAAAGGTGCCTGCCTTGAAAGTGCAAGGTCCTGAGTTCAATTCCCCAGTGCCACATACAGCAGGACGTGGTGGCACGTGCCTGTCATCCCAGCACTGGGGAGACTGAGGGAGGAGAACTGTGGTGAGTCCGAGGCCAGACTGGGCTCCATAGTGAGAGATCAGGACCAGCCTGGGCTGCAGAGGAAGACCCTGTCTCAAAAAAAGGCGGGGGATGAGGAGGTAGCTCAGAGGAAAGGCCCCTTGTACTCAATCTCCAGCACTGAAAAAATAAAAATGAAATAACGCGGCAAGGCATAGCTCAGCGGTTACAGCCCTTGCCCTGCTAGTTCCTGGTTTTATTCACCAGCACCACATAAACTGGGCATAGTGATGCACACCTATAATCCCAGCACTTAGGACGCTGAGGCAGGAGGATTTCTCTGAGTTTGTGGCCAGCCTGAACTACACAGACAGCTCAGGACCAGCCTGGACTGCAGAACGAGACCCTGTATAAATACATACATAGTATAGATATTCAATCAATAAAAATGATTCACCATTATAAAAAAAATAAATACACACATAAGTAAGCTTAAATTATCCAGGCCTGGTGGCACAGGCCTGTAATTCCAGCACTCTGAGAAGCTGAGGCAGGAAGATCACAGGATCAAGCCTAGCCTGGGCAACTTAGCAACTTAGTGAAATGAGACCCCATCTCAAAATCCACAATAAAAATAGGCTCGAGATGTAGCTCTGTATGAAGGTCCCGGGCTTGATTCCCAGTACCACCACCACCACCACAACAAAAAAGTTTAACTCTGTGTCGTGTAATTTCACCTCAAAAAATGAGGGGAAAAACAGGCTTATTTCAAGGATTCCAAAATGCTGCACCAACCCTCCCTTCCTTCCTTCCTTCCGCTCAGCTGAGTTTCTCCTGGTGGCACCGTGCCCACCACCCCCTGGCACTAGACTGGGAATCCACTGGTGGTGGAGACCAAGGAGCCACTCATGGTGACTGACAGCTAGAACACAGAGATGCCAGAATCAGCCAGGCCTGGTGGCACAGGCCTGTACTCCATGCTGAGAGGCTGACAAAGGAAGACCCCAAGTTTGAGCCCAGTCTGGGTAACTCAGTGAGATCCTGTCCCAAAATCTGAAAAATAAAAAACGTCTGGGGAATGCAGCTGAACACAGAGACTCTAGGTTTGGTACCCAGTACTGTAGTGGCCAAGTGAGCTGAGCCAACATCCTCACCCACCTCCCTGGCCTGTGGAGAGACTGGAAGTGTGCCCCTCCGGGACTCGCATAGTTCCTGGCAGGCAGTATCCATGCCCCTACCCACTGCCTGCCATACGAGCAGAGGCCACAGCTAGTCAGCACAGCGTAGGGCTTATGAGCACAGATCCACCCCATGTGGTGTGGAGCGTGGCAGTCAGAAAGAGGCAGAAGCAGGAGAGAACCAGGAAGAGCCCCCACAACTGCATTTATTTATTTATTTATGAGACAGGGTCTCCCTATGGAGCCCAGGCTGGCCTTGCACTCACAGCAATCCTCCTGTCTCAGCCTCCCAAGTGCTGGGATTACAGGCCTGTGCTACCATGCCCGGTTTAGGTGGTGCTGGGGAACAGAATTCGGGCACTTAGCGCTTAGACAAGTGCTTTAACTGCTGAGCCATCCCTCCAGCCTCAACTGCATTTATTACCTAACTCATCCCTGAACTGGCTGAGCTGGGAGCGAACTTGTGCTCTTCCTGCCCCAGCCTCCTAGCGTGCTGGCATTACACACAGGAAGATGCCACCACATCCCTCCAAATACCTGCAGTTTTAAAGCACTGTTTCCTAGGGGACAGCCTCCAGCAGAGTGAGCTGGAGAAGACCCATCCGACCTGAGAATTCTTCTTAAACCTTTGTGCCACAGGACGTGTGGGACGAGGGGCACAGCTGGTGTGACCATGTACGGGCACAGGGATTCCATCTGGAGTGAGAATGCCCTGGGACAGACTGAGGTGGCAGTCATACAACACGGTGAATACACTAAATGCACCAAACTGCTCACTTAAGAAAAGATAAATTTTATAGCCAGGAGTGATGGTGTACACTTGGTACCCAAGAGGTTAAGAACACCTTACTAACTCAGACTTTGACTCAAAATTAAGCAAAATAGCTGAGCCCAGTGGTGCACGCCTGCAATCCCAGCACTCCGGGAGCTGAGGTAGGAGGACAGCAACTCTGACACCCGACCGGGCAATTTGGGAAGATTCTGTCTCAAAAACAAAAATGAGTTGAGACACTGGATTCGACCCTCCTGTAACGTGAAATAAGAAAAAGGGCTACGCCAAGCACGGCAGCGCACGCCTGCAATCCCAGCACTCAGGAAGCTGAGGCAGTAGGACTGCTGTGAGTCAGCCTGGGCTACACAGTGAGGTCAGGACCAACCTGGACTACAGAACAAGACAATGTCTCTAAAAAATATATAAACAACCAGGGCTGATGTAGCTCAGTTCTAAGGCCCTGAGTTCAATACCGAAAACAAGAGATAAATTTTATGTATAGTTTATCATAACTGAGAAAGAAAAATGGCTAGGTATGGTAGTGTACACCTGTTAGTGAAGGTACTTGGGAGACTGAGGCAGGAGGATTACAAGTTTGAACCTAGAGTCAGCAACTTAGGCCATCTCAAAGTAAAATAAAGAGCTCAGTGTGGAGCTCTGTGGCAGAGCACTCGCCAGCATGTGGCAGATGTGGGGTTCAATCCCCAGGAACACATACCACACACGCCGCCCCGCGCCCTTCACACCCCATACCAACACGAATCCTATCAAGAACATCATGCACCCAGCAGCCCCAGGCCCAGGAACTCGGGACCTGACGGCATTCAGGACTGGGAAGTCGCTCATGCGAGCACCACACAAAGCCAGAGGCCAGAGCCTGGGGGGGAGGGGGGATGGGGACAGACAGGTGCACGAGGAGGGGGATGCCAGCCAGGGCTGGAGAGGGTGTCTGGGCACTGCTGGGGGCCTGAGGGCGACCACCTGTTCTGTGACTGCCCCAACAGGACATAAACAGACGAGGGGCAAGATGCTTGGGCTTAAAGCCCACTCCGTCACCTGTGACATGAGGGGCTGAGGGCTAGTACTGGTCGAAGAAGCCTCATCTTCCTCCTCTGATCACCCTGAAGGTCACATTAGGAACAGAATGACCCAAATAGGTCCCTTAGGAAAGACCAAGCTCTCCCCTGGCCACCACGGTGGCCTGGGCTCACCTTGCCAGCGGGGGTCCTCGCCCAGGATCTTCTCGATCATGGCCTGGCTAGCCAGGATCCCGGGCTGCAGATCCGGCACACCGTCACCTCCGCCCAGCTGGCCATTTTGCAGGGCTTCCTGGGCCTGCAGCTCCCTGCGACCAAGAATATATCGTCACAGCCCCACAGGCTCCCAGCCCTCCAAAGTACAGGAAAGAGGGGGCCTGGGCCTTAGAGCTGCCCGGCTTGGCCACCTTACAGACAGGCACGCTGCCTGCAGGGCTCAGGCCTAGAGGTCTCCTGGCATTGGGCAGCAGTCCTAACCCAAATCCCAGCAATGCCAGCACTGAGTCACTTTGGGAGCTTGGTGCCCACCCCATGGATTCCCTCCCTCACCCATGAGCACCACAGGCATAGGAAGGAAACACCAACCAGGGCAGAGAGGCTGTTTCCTCACTAGAAATAAGCCTGAGCTCACAGGATGAGATTAGGACCGGCAGAGCCCGAGGCAACAGGGGAGCCGTCCCCAGCACATGCAGCACATGCCTGCTCACCTGATGTCACACACGGGCGGCCGCAGGTCCAGAGGGCCGTGCGCAAAGGCGCAGTGCAGGCCGTTCTTCACACAGTGGCCCCGCCCATCTGTCTCATGGATGCACGTGCCCGTCTTATAGTAGCGCAGGTGGTACTTGCGCTCTGTGTCCCCGGTCGTTCGGTGCAGGTAGGGGCACCTGGGAAGCAGAGAGGCAGACAGGCTCCACCTGGCTCTCACGGACTTGAGGACCAGCCCGAACTTCACCTGGGCACCAGTGGGGCATTAGAGGTGCTAAGTGGTGACTTCACACTGACTGGGTCAGACTGCAGGGGTGAAGGGCACTAAAGGGGCACCTGCCCCTGCACCCAGGACATCACCTAAGGCGCTCGGACCAGGGAAACCCCAGTGATGCCGACGGGGGGACACACGCACACTGCACGGCACCATCCTTCGTGGGGCTGCTTTTTTGGTGGTGCTGGGAATTGAACCCACAGCCTTCACACTAAGTTACATTCCCAGCCCTTTGTGTATGTTATTTTCAGACAAGGACTCACTGAGTTGCTAAGTTGCCCAGGCTGGTCCTGAACTTGCTAACCTCATGCCTTAGCCTCCCAGAGTGCTAGGGCTACAGACTAGCACCACTGAACCCAACATCTGAGTAGGTTTTTCAGACGTGTGCCCTGTGTAGCGCCCTGTAGTTTCCCTGACACACTATCATAGAGGGCAGGAGGTGACCTCTCTACCTAGCACGCTGGTGGCTTTTTTTTTTTTTTTTTTTTGAGACAGGGTTCCACTCTATAGTCCAAGCTGGTCCCAGGCTGGCCTTGAACTCCCAGAAATCCTGTCTCAGCCCTTGGAATGCTGGATTATACGCTTGCTCCACCACACCTGGTTTATGTGGTGCGGGGAATTGAACTGAAGGCCTTGAGCACCCTATGCAAGCACTCTAACTATGCCTCCAGCCTCAACCCCGGTGTTTTTAGGGCCTAGGCACGGCGAGGATGGAGCGCAGCAGGGCAAGGCCAGGAGGATGGCGAAAAGGTGGCTCCGCGGGCAGTGTCATGACACATGGCAGAGCCAGGGCCACATGCTCCCAGGCAGGCACTGGCAGCTCGAGGAGAGAGTCAGAGGGGTACAGGGAGGAGAATCCCCTCACAGATGGAAGGTCCCAGCTTTGCGGCGCCTAGGGTGGCATCACAAACTCAGACAGGGAGGGGACATACAAAAGACCTGGCAGGTGACAGTACTGCCTTGAGTAGTAGGCACAAGAAAGTACTGTAAGAAATCTTTTTTTTTTTTTTTTTGAGACAGGGTCTCCCTCTCTAGTCCAGGCTGGTCCCAAACTCAGCAAGTAGCACAGGCTGGCCTCAAACTCACAGTAATCCTTCTGATTAGCCTCCCGAGTTCTGGGATTACAGGCACTCATCACCACACCTGGCTTATGTGGTGCTGGGGAACTGAACTCAGGCCTTTGCACTTGGGCACTTGGCAGACAAGCTCTCTAACCTCTGTGCTACAACTGTAGCCTCCAGTAACTCAAACCTAAGGACACGGAGCTCCAGCCAGCCTGGTCGAGGATGGGGCGGTGGCCCTGGATATGCTGGGATGCCTGGCCACCAACAGCTTAGCAGGTGCGCAGGCTGCTCAACCTGGGCACAGCCTGGGCTGCGCTGTGCTGGAGGCAACAAGCTGCCGCCCCCTTCCCTGCCCCGCTGCTTCTGTGCCTCCTTCCCTGCCCCCCTGCTTCTGGGGTCATTTGGTACTGAGCGCGGGCAGTGCTGAGCCACACCCCCAGCTGGTCTATTTAATCACCTGAGACAGTCTCAGTAGACATTATTCAGGCTGGACTGCAACGTGGGGTCCTTCCCTCCCCGAGCGCCACCGCTATGTGCCACTATGCCCAGCTCCAATCTCCTCAATTTTAAACCTAAACTGCAGATCCCCGATGCCCTCAGGACTGTCAGTGTTGAGCAGCACCCAGTTTCTGCTTCCAGACTGTTGCCATGACAACCGGAGAACAGGCCAGGGCCTCCCTTTCGCCGGCAGGGCCGCATTCCCACGCTGCTTCTCACTTACTTCAGACCTCGCAGCTGGAGCTGACCTCACCTCTTCAGGGAAAAGCAACATGCTGCCCTCAGGGCACCTCAGCGGTAGGAGGGACACCTCCAAAGAGGCAGCAGGCGCTCCAGTGGGAAAAACAGGTGACAGGAACGACTCCAGATCCTGCGCAGAGCAATCAGTGCCCGAACCACAGGGAGGAAACACAGCTCCACGGATTTTACACAGTGGTGGCACTGCCCGGTATCACCTGGGAACCACACAACATACCCAGAAGCACAGGGAGATCGCCTAGGGCGACCTCACACACCAGGACTGGGGAGTCATATGCGGGACCCCAACTCGCGCACAACAGGACCCCACGGCAATCCTGCCATGTCCCCAGGGGCTGGTGGGGCCACTGGTCTGGAGGCCATGCTGGGGGTATCCCCCAGCTTAGAGGGCCAGTACTATGACTCTCCCTAGCTCCTGGGGCAGGGACAGGCACACAAAGACGGCCCAGCAACACGGACCTGGTGCAAGTGTGTGTATGGCAGGGGAATAGGACGGGAAGGGAGACATGAGGCTCCCTCTCATCACCTGCTCAGAGACGGAGAGTGGAAGCACCAGCTAAGCCATCGCTCCAGGCTCCCCCGCTCTCAGGCTCCCTGGTGATGGATGGGTCGCACACAACCCGTCATCCCTCAGACTGTCCTTGCAACAAGTCCCAAACCTCCCAGAGCGCTCGGTGCTGGTGGGGCTTGAACTCCCTGGATGATCCTGTGTGCCCCTTAATTTGAAACAAGGTTTCACCAAGTTGCTCAGGCTGAACTCAAACTTCCATCCTCCCGTCTCAGCTTCCCAGCACAGGCAGCCCAACTCAAACATCACATTCCACCAGCAGGGCCGCCCTCAGCTCAGGTAGGACAGGCTGGCGCGGCAACGCTGTCACCCTGCAGGGGTCCCGTGACACCACAGGGGACCAGGTGTCAGGGTGTACAACACAGGCTATGTCAGCAGGTGAGCTGCAGCCCACCAAGTCAGGGGTGCCAGCCCAGCTGCCCAGAGGCCTGAACTCAGGCTGGGGCGAGGACTTGGTCATGCAGGAGCCTCACAACAACAGCAATAGTCAACTGGGAAGTCACACTGTGCCAGCATGCCGAACCCATATGTCACCCCAAGGAACAGAAAACGGAAGGTGGTTTGGAGGCCCTAGCCCCAGAGGCAGTGTCTGTGGAAGGAGGAGGGCTCCCAAAACCCAGAGGCGGTTACTCTGCACAGGATCAGGGGAAGGAGCACCTTCCTGGAGGGCAGAGGACCATCTACAGCCCCAGGCTGGTTACCATGGGGTAGGGTGTGGTGCGTATGTACACATGACCTGGGTGGGCCAATCACGTGGGGTGGCAAATCATGGCCTGGGGGGTGTGCCCACCAGAACAAATGCATTCCATCAGCCAGCCCCAGCACCTAGAGGGTGCCAGGCAAGGGGGTAGTGACCTCAGGAGTAGAGGAGGCAACACAGGGCGGGTGCAGGACAGGAAGGAAGAGAAAGGGGGAAGAGGTAACAGCCAGGGGTAACTGGCTACCCGGGAAAGCTGGCGACAGGTTGG
Source organism: Ctenodactylus gundi (assembly GCA_004027205.1). Classification (NCBI taxonomy): domain Eukaryota; kingdom Metazoa; phylum Chordata; class Mammalia; order Rodentia; family Ctenodactylidae; genus Ctenodactylus; species Ctenodactylus gundi. The sequence goes on along the minus strand of PVKB01001906.1, from coordinate 20,268 downwards.
GCACCCATGGGTGGAGGTTAGTGAGAGCATGAGGCGGGGGTCAAGAAGGATGAAGGAGCGGGACACCCGGGCACGGTGGGAGGGATGAGAGCCAGGGGTGGAGGGGGGGACCACTAAGCAAAGGGGTACGTACCCACAGGAGCCAAAGGTGCTGGAGATGCTCACGTGAGGAGGGGTGACAGGGAGCAACCGAGAAGCAACAGCAGCGGTACCCAACAAGAGGCTGTGACAGCCCTGGCGCCGCCCTCCCTGGGCCCCCCATGTCTGGCTCCCAGGTGCACTCTCCCAGTTGTCAGGAGGAGGCTGGGTGCTTCTTCTGCAACACCAGTTGAAGGGTGTTTGCTCTCTGCTGCAGATTCTCATTTAGACAGAACAGGCCAGGAGTCTAGGAGGAGGTATGTCAACAGGTCAAGCACTTGCCTAGCAAGTGTAAGGCTCTGGTTTCGATTCCCCAGCACCACATAAATCAGGTGTGGTGGCACATGCCTGTAATTCCAGAGCTTGGGAAGCTGAAGCTGAAAGACTGTCATGGATTCGAGGCCAGCCTAGGCCACAGGGCCAAACCCACCTCAAACAAACAAACAAACACCATTAAGTTGGATGTGAGTGCTAATCCCAGTCCTCTGGAAAGCTGAGGCGGGACTGCCAAGTTCTCCCTCTGGACAACTTAGAAAGGCCATGTGCGGGGGTGGGAGGGGTGCGCTGGAGGAACAGCTCAGTGGTTAAAGTGCTCGCCTGGCAAGACCAGGGCCATGGGTTCAACTCCCCAGCACCACATAAGTTGAGCGTGGTGGCACATGCCTGTAATCCTAACACTCAGGAGGCTGAGGCAGGAGGACTGCCATATGTTTGGGCCAGGACCAGGCCTGGGCTATATAGCAAGTTCAGGACCAGCCTGGACTACAGAGCAAAACCCTACCTAAAAAAAAAAAAAAAAAAAAAAAAAAAAAAAAAAAAAAAAAAAAAAAAAAAAAAA